>CM076570.1:432974800-433141071 GCA_034641835.2 Pinus albicaulis | reverse complement strand
AGGGAGGTGAAGCTTGGCCAAAATTCCAGATAGTGGATCAATGCAGCACAATCTCCTCCAAGAGACCCTCAAGGAAGGAAGAGGAATTCCTAAACAGGAAATTCCTCTCTCTAGCTAAACAGCCAGAGAGTTTGAGTTGCTAAAGCAATCTCAAAATTGAAATATCATGAACTCCCTCTCCTTGAGTCTTTCCCTTCCTTATATAAGATTAGGGTTTGAAAAACCCTAAACCACCTTCATCCATTTGTCCCTTTTCACATGGAGGACCTCCTCATAGGACTGCGTTGATCATCTAGGAGGTTCATTGTATCTGGACTTCTTTATGATTTGGTCCAGTTGACCCTGTCAAATAGCTTGAACTTGTTTCACATACAAGTGGATTTTATTGAGCAAGCCCTGATTTGACTTTGTTCACATTGGGCATTGATTTATTCTCATGTTTAGGATTTTTTATTTGTTCTCCTTTACATTTCATTCATAAAACATAAAAATAAAATGACATTGAACATTCCTACTAGCTTGGGCTAGCTAGGAATATTACAGTCCCCCCCCCTTCAAAATGTTGCTTTTCCTCAAGCAACTGTAGGGTAGAACAAAAATTCTCATTCCCTCTTCTTGTGGCCTCATCAATGGACCCCACCATGGCTGAGAATGATAAGAAATGAATCTTTCCTCCAATTATTTCCTCCAAGTGTAAGATATCAAGTGTACATCATGAGAAAATGGAAGCTACAAGTGGTGTTCTTCTTGTTTCTCAATGGCCTCATTAAGGTAGGAGTGATGAAGAGGATGGGGAAAATTTCTCCCAATGAGTGTCTCCCACACCCATGCTATCATCTATAAGGAAACTTCAGAAAATGTTCCTCCACCTTGAGCTCCCACAAAATAGGTGGGCTAAAAATCTATATATGCTAGACAAGATAGCCTACCCCACGTTGTCCTCCTCTCCACTTAAGATAAGTGTAGAGTGCAAACTGATGTTGGGCTGCAAGGATATTTCCCTCAAGTGGCATCATGAAGAGTAGATCTACAAAGATCCTCCATCCAACGCTGTAAAACCAGTTAGCCAAAAATGCTTCATATGTGATGGATAGAAGAGTATCATCATAAGGTATCCCATCACACACATGGCTCACCTCCAAGAGAAACAAGTGTTTGGTCTTGGTGGCCACAACTCTCCCCATGTTCCCATTAGAACATGTACTGCATAAAATGTGGGAACCTACTTCCCAAAAGGACACATCCAAACCATGTGCCTCACTCAACATCATGTCTCCCATCAAGATAAAAGCAATATCAGCAATTGATAACATGACTATCATCATCATGAAGGAAATAATGAAGGTTCTATGTGATGCAAGAGAGTACCAACAGTTTCCCAAGTCTTCACAGCGCAGTTTTACATACTTATTCTTTAGAAGAATACATGGAAAATTGTTTCTTGTTACATGGTTAATCATATAAATCAAATGAACATACATGTAAGGAAAACATCTTTTCCCAAGGCCACATACGAGATGGTTGTCTCCATCATATAATTTGGCCCAATGTAGATCATGGAGCTCAATGAATAGCTTTCCCTATTGTGGAGCAATGCACTGCCAAAATATGGTAAGAGGATGCAAGCAAAAGCTCTCACCATATGTTGGAAGCAAGAAGATACATGGCCCCATGAATGAATCCTAAATACTAGTTTGGCACACTCCCATGAAGGGGAATGAACCAAGTGTTGCATGAAAGTCCTTCTCTTCATGCTTGGAAACCCAAGTCAAGGAAAGCACACCATAGTAATAGATGTCTCCATCTACCACTTCATATTCTTCACCTCCTATTTTTTCACCAAGTGCATTGAATGAGAAGTGATCCTAGGAATAATCCATCAATAAATCCTAGCTCCGAGGTGACAACACTGTTGGCCTATGCAAATAGGCTCCCATCAACACATAGCTCCAATATTTAACATGAAAAATGTCAAATGCATCTCCCATAATGCTGCTACATATGAGAAATCCTCCCCATGAAGAAAGTCCTTCTTGAACATATAAAGCCAAGGAGTAACCTCTTTGCACTATGATAGTGCCATCTTCTACTCCTGCAACATCTGAAAACTGTCAGAGAAAATCTTCCCTTGCTCTCTCAAGAACATTCCAAGCAAAAAAATATTTTGTTGCCTCCTCATACTTCCATCAACCAAATCATGTAGTGACAACATGGTATTTGACATGAAGAATGTTATGCCAACACAATGTGCCCATACTCTTTGTTGCCCCATGATGCAAGTATTCTGCCACATACCCTTAGAAAGAGAGTGATGACCAAAGTCTTTCAAGAGCAACCAACGCAGCCAAGCCTCCTGCTACCCAGTGTCATAGATCTGCAAGTAGCTCTCCAAATTCTTTCTCTCCATCCAAATCCACTCAACCAATTGTGGATGTCTCCTTCCACCCTTCATCCTGGTACTCCTCCCATGAGGGCTACCATCATCCCAAATCAAATTCCTGCATTTCATGGGATCTTGAAATGCAATCTTCCCGAGGATCAATTTGACCCTATGAGGACCCAAATAGGTGGTAGGAGAAAACCTCCCATCATGATGTGCATGGCTCAAGAAATGTCCAACACAGTCATGAGAGATGTTATCCATCTGAAGATTTCCTCCATCTACTATCTGTTCCTGTGAGAAGGGAAGATCCTCCTCAAACTGTTGAAGAACTTTCAACTCCATGATGTGCTGAAGTGCACCTCCGATGAATTCTTCCCATGAGGTCTTCTCCTCATGCATGGCCTCCCAAAACCAAAGGGGCCTTAGAATTGCTGCAAGTAAAAGTTTCTCTTTGAGCAAGGGTGTGCTCATTGAGAAAGGGTCATCTAGAAGGGAGAAAGGGTTTCTCACTTCAAGATGTCTACCATCCATCATTCCACCCTCTATTGCTTCATGAATGAAGCTTCCATGTGAATGCTCCAATGAGTAATGGTTCCTCTCTTCTTCCTTACTGATTTGGCACAGTACAGTGCAACTATGTTGCTCAAAATTAGCAACATGCAAAGATGTAGATCTCTTAATACAATGTGCTGAAATGACAATAGATGGATTTTTAACCATACCTCAGTGAGATGTAGAAGCAAGAGCTTCTTCTAAAACTATGTAGTCTTCCTTCATTACTGAACATGAAGGATGCTCTTCCAAGGTTGTTCCAATGCTGGTACAAGTCCCCACCCTCTCAATCTCCTTGAGATCTTCTTCAATACCCTTCAAGGTCTGGAAAACGAGCAGGTAGATCTCCTCTTCTGTCACTTTTCCAAGTGGTGGAGCCATGCTCTTGTTTATTCTACACAATGAATCTTATTTGTGAGGGTAGGAAGTGCATGGGTATTCATCTCCTTCTTGAAACATTTTGTAGGTCCCACTACAACTTTCTTCTCCTTGAAACCCTTTAACAATCTCTGTTCATCTTCTTTCTCTCTTCTGATTTACCTCTTTGGAGAGGCCCTTCTTAGATCTGAAAAATGATGAGAGTAATCTCATCCCCTCCATCCTTCTTATATATGTTTCTTTTCTTCACTTCTAGGATAGCTTGATCTCACAGGCTGTGCCAGAGATCATGCTCTGATACCACTGTAATGATCCTTTTTAGGATTACTCAGCAAGACATGCCTGAAAAACGAATTTTTCAGGGATGTGTGCTTAATATATCATAAAATGTGTTTAAAAACACTTAGAAACCAATTCCAAGTACTGCATAAACCTTTACTCAACTTTTATTCTAAAAAAGGTGAGGAAAAGCAGCTTTTCATGCCCTAAAAGGACTGTATTCAGAAATTTGCATAAAAATATGGGTCATGGATCTGGGATATGTCAGATTAGGTCAAGAGGGATTCACATGCCTAGTTTCAGCAAAAAAAAAGGTGTTTTTCTATGTTAAACAAATCCTCCATTCCCGACTAGGCTTTAAATTGTTGATTTCCCATGACTTGGAGTATGAAAAAATTTGTTGAAGCTTAGAGAGCATATTTTTTGAAGGGTTTGGTGATTTTATGCATTGATAATAGTATGAAAAGCTAATAATATGATTCAAATATCTTACATTAGAAAATACAGATCTACCCTTGAAGAAAAGGCCTAAAACCCAAGCTTTATGACACAAGAAGTAGATGATGAACCAGGCAGTGTTATTTTCAGAAATATGAAGTATTTTTTTATTAAGTTTCAGATATATAATATATCAGAGGAAAAAAGGATATATATAAATAGGATCTATATGAAAAAATTCCTTTTTAGTACATTCCCCTTGGGGATCTCAGCTGAAAGTGAAAGACACAAAATATATATGAGATCCACAACATGGATCTCCAGTAAAATTTATAAATTTATGAATAATACATCACACAGTAGATCAGATCTGAAATATGACATGGATTGGTTGGCCAATCCACAGATCACCTCAGTGAAGGAAAGGAGCCCTTTCACCGGAGATCTCTCCTCCAACTTCTAGAAAATGTACACTGCAACTCTACCCTCAAAATGACGCATTTTCTGAAGCTAACTGCACTGATGAAGTGATGCACACTTTGGCCTCATGCTAAGATATAAATCTGAAGCTGAAAACAACTATTGCACTCCTGCAAATGGTTTAGATGACTTCCCCACTTAAAAGATGCAATATAACTCTTCAGATCTGAATAGATCTAATTCCATTTGCTGTAGATCTTTAAAAAATGAAGCCCTAAGTAGGATTTACGCTGTCAAGGGAGGTGACGCTTGGCCAAAATGCTAGATAGTGGATCAATGCAGCACAATCTCCTCCAAGAGACCCTCAAGGAAGGAAGATGAATTCCTAAACAAGAAATTCCTCTCTCTAGCTAAACATCCAAAGAGTTTGAGTTGCTAAAGCAATCTCAAAATAAAAATATCATCAAATCCCTCTCCTTGAGTCTTTCCCTTCCTTATATAATATTAGGGTTTGAAAAACCTAAACCACCTTCATCCATTTGTCCCTTTTCACATGGAGGACCTCCTCATTAGATTGCGTTGATCATCTAGGAGGTTCATTGTGTCTAGAATAGTTTATGATTTCGTCCAGTTGACCCAGTCAAATAGTTTGAACCTGTTTCACATACAAGTGGATTTTACTGAGCAAGCCCTGATTTGACTCTGTTCACATTGGACATTGATTTATTCTCATGTTTAGGAGTTTTTATTTGTTCTCCTTTACATTTTATTCATAAAACATAAAAATAAAATGACATTGAATATTCCTCCTAGCTTGGGCTAGTTAGGAATATTACAAACACCTTGTAAGGACCATAGTACTTTGGTGATAACTTATTATCCTTATTAGCTTGCTTGAGGGAAATTTGTTTGTATGGTTGTAACTGTTAAAATACCTAGTCTCCTACATCAAAACTTCTCTTACTGTGATGTTTATCTACCTGTTGTTTCATTCAATTTTGTGCCAAATTTAGGTTATCCTTTAAGGGTTGGAGAACTTATTGTTGATGCTCGATGTGATCTTCCACTGTTTGATACTTAGAATTTTCTCTTAAATATGATTTTATGGATGGTGGATGATATCCATAAAGTGCCATAAATGGGGTCATTTTTTCTGTAGTATTGAAGGAATTTTTATACCACCATTCAGTGAGAGGTAACCACTTGAACCATTGTGTTTGTTTACCAGATTCAAGATAATGAAGATATCCTTCCAAAAATTTATTCACTATCTCAATTTGACAATCGGATTGAGGATGATAAGATGAGCTATGAGCTAATTGAGTACCCAAACAAGAAAATAACTCCATCCAAAAATATCCAATAAAAATGGCATCTCTATCACTCAAAAGAGCCTTTGGGTTTCCATGTAGTTTTTGAATTGTGTCCATAAATGTAGTAGCAACTGTACTTGCTTTAAATGGATGAGATGATGCATAAAAGTGTGCATACTTGGTAAGTCTATTAACTACCACCATGATGACACTCTTTCCTTCGGACTTAGGTAAATCCATTGAAATATCCTCTCAATGTTGACTTGGAATGGATAAAGGTTGTAGAAGACCCGGGGTCTTAAGTGTCTCAACTTTATTTTGCTGGCAAACCAGACATTCTGCCACAAACATTTTAATATCAGATTTAAGACCATCCCAAAAAAAATATTTCTTCACCCTGTGATAAGTTTTTAAAAATCCCGAGTGTCCTCCTAAAGGATAAGTGTGCAATTCCAAAAGAATATTTTGTTTTAGTTGGGAATTCTTACAAATATATAAGCGATATTTGTACCATAAGGAATCATTTTACCATATAAATGTATCAGATGTACTAGGATCTTGCTGCAACTTTTGAATGAGTATCCACACTTCTTCATCCGTCTTCCATTCATCCCTTGCTTTGGTTATCCAATCTGGTAGGATAATAAAAATGGTACAAAGAAATGCTTCCACCTCTTCATTCTTTCTTGAGAGTGCATCTGCAACAAAATTTAGCTTCCATTTTTTCTAGATTATTTCAAAGTCATAACCCAACATCTTTGTGACCCATTTTTGCTACTCTTCTAAAGATATTCTTTGTTCCAAAAAGTGATTAAGACCATCATGATCATTTTTTACCTTGAAGTGTCTTCCCAATAGGTAAGGTCATCATTTCTTTAGTGCATATTGTATTGCTAACATTTCCTTCTCATAAATATATTTTTTTAAATACTTTCCATTGATTGGACGACTTTCAAAAGAAATGGTTCTACCTTCTTGCATTAAAATAGCACCAATTCATTTTCCCGAGGCATCACATTCCACAATAAAGGTTTTTGTGAAGTCTTTCATAGCTAAGACTAGTGCTAGGCATATTTCCTCTTTAGGATGTTCAAAGGCCTTAGTTGCTTCAAGAGTCCATGAAAATGCATATTTCTTCAATAATGTTGTTAGAGGTGCTGCTATTCTCCCATAATTCTTCAAAAACTTGCAATAATACCCTGTTAACCTAAGAAATCCTCGCAGCTACTTTATGGTTGTGCGGACATTCCATTCCTTAATGGCTTTAATTTTGTTAGTGTCTACCTTAACACCCTCGTGAGATACAATATGACCAATATATTCCACCTCTTGTACTCCAAAGAAACCTTTGGATTTTTTTGCATATAATTGTTTCTCCTGCAATAGTTTGAGCACCCTGTCAACATGTTTAACATGATCCTTCCAAGACCTACTATAGATTAGTATATCATAAAAAAATACTAGCAAAAATTTTCTTAGGAAGGGTTTAAAAATGGAATTCATCAACCCTTGAAATGTAGAAGGTGCATTTCTAAGGCCAAAAGGCATGACCAAAAATTCATAATGACCCTCATGAGTTCGAAATGTTGTTTCCAGAATATCTTCAGTATTAATTCTAATTTGATGATATCCTGAACAAAGATCCAACTCGGTAAAATAAAGTTCTCCATGTAATTCATCCAATAATTCACCAATCACAGGAATGGGAAATTTACCTTTAGTGGTGAGCTTATTGAGCTCCTCATAATCCAAACACATGCACCATGATCCATCCTTCTTGTGCACCAATACTACTGGAGCAGAGAAAGAACTTTGACTTGGTTGAAGTATACCAGCTTCTAACATTTCTTCAATCATATGTTCAATTTCACTCTTTTGGACATAAGGATATCTATAAGGCCTGATTTTTGGAGGAACACTTCCTCGAATAAAATGAATATCATGATCATGATCATGAATAGGTGGGAGTCCTTTGGGAGTTTCGAACACCTTGGAATGATTTTCCAAGACTTTTTGTAGATCTACAGACATAGATGATTTTGATTTTGTATCTTCTAGTGAGCTTAATTGTGCAATTATGCCTTGTTGTTCTTTCTTCAGAATATTTATCATGACATTAGAGCTTATTAACTTTCCCGGCTTCCCTGCGATACCTCGTAATTGGAATTCCATTCCTTCTGAAAAAAATTCAAGAAATGTTCTTGAAAATTAATAGCTACTATCCCCAAAGATTGTAACCATTGTACTCTTAGTACAACATCAACACCTCCCATAGGAATGTAAAGAATTGGAATATTCAATACATATTACCCCATGGTTAGCTTGATATTATGGCATTTTACAGAGAAATTTATAGATCCTCCATTTGCAACCACCACTTAACATTCAGGTGCTGGGTATAGGAAATAATTCAATTCCTTGGCTACCTTACAATGAATTAAATTATGGGTACTACCTGATTCAATCAACAATATTACCTTTTTCTTCTTGATATGTCCTTCTATCTTGAGAGTTTGAGGAGTGGTAATTCCTCCCAATGCATTATACAATATGGTCGGACTCATTTCTTCCTCTTCTATGGTTTGTTCCTGGTGTATATCCTCTCATTTTGAAGATTCTTGTTCATTTTATTCTTCCTCTTCACAATCTATGTAAAATAATTTCTTTTCAGCACACTTATGACCTTTAGTGTATTTTCTATCACAATTGTAGCAAAGCCCTTTTTCTCTTTTTTCTTCCAATTGTTGTGGTGTCAACCTTGTAGGTTGTGAAAGTCTAGGAGTAGCAACACTTCCATCTTTATATATGTGAGTGGTAGGCTTCCTTGTTGCCATAATTTTACATTCAATTTTTCTTGCCAACCTGAATGCCTTTTCCAATGGATTAGGTTCCCAAATGTGAAATTCATGTTGGATGTTATCCTTTAAAGTCCCTATGACGACATCAATCTTGTGTTCCTCTGGAATATCAGTTACCCTTATATTCAATTTTTGGAAGTCCTCAATGTGCTCCACCACTGAACTCTTTTGTTCAAGATTTATCAATTGGCTAAAGAAGGTGTTTCTTTTTGTATCGTCATAATGTGCTATCATTTCCTCCATAAAAATTCACCAAGTGACAATTTTTTTATGGGAAAAAAGCCATCAATACCATACAAATGTATTTTTTTCTAAATGTAAAGTTGCAATGAGTACCTTTTGTGTGTTTTGCACATTATTGAGATCAAAATATTTCTCCATATGTAGTATCCATGTTATGGGATCCTTGCCATCAAAATTCATCATATACATCTTAGGAATATGGTGGTTCTTCCATTCAATATTAGAGTTTATGAAATCACGATTAACATTTACTTTGTTCTCATCATGAGTTTACTCTACTATCTTCTCGCGATTAGGAAACATTTCTTGTATCAAATTTTCCAAACCTTCGATGTCTACTTTTAGATCATTCTTCATGTTTTCCATGTTTTCTTTCATTTTTTCATTGATCTTAGCTTCCATGTCATCCATCTTAGCTTCCATGCCATGCATCTTAGCTTCCATGCCAACTTCCATGCCATCCATATTAGCTTCCAAATCATTCATATTAGCTTACATGCCTTCCTTCAAACCATCCATCTTAGTTTCCATGCTTTTCTTCAAAACTTCCATTTCATTTTTTGTTTCTCTTTGTGATAACAAAATTTGGTGCACTTTCTCTTGTAATTTTAATATCTCATGTAGTGTTTCTTCATCTTCATGAGTCATAGTATAGCGTTCTGAAGGCTTACTAGGTGTTGAATTCTTTTTAGGGGGGATTTTAGAACCCAATACTGATATCTTTTCTTCAATATTCCCTTGGAATAAATTCAAACTAAAATTTTTCAAATGAGACTTAAGTAATGCGAAAAAAATACACACATTTTTCTTGCTTTTGAGGAGCTCGATATTTAAACTAAATTATCTATGTGATTTTGGATCTTCAATATCTGAAATTCGGCCCTGAAGTAGCTCTCTTAATATTATTTCGAATGACATAGGTTTGACTTGATTTGGATTCTTCAAGGCAATGTTATGCCCAATCTCCCACGATGACCTAATTATGGACTAGTTCAGTAGATAAAATTTGTACAACTTTCCACGTGTCACTTTTTCCTCCTCTGGCTCTAAAATTGATATAACAAAAACTTCAGTCTGTGTACTTATGGCCACTTTTTACAAAATCCCAATCCGATGCTCAGAGAGAGAGTTATGACGTTTTTCCCATGGTCACCTCTTTGAGATGAAATTTCAGAGCCCGAAATAATCCTAACTTCCACAAAACATATCTCCAAAAATTTTGTGAACCAAGATCTGAAATTTTTACAGAAGGTTCCTCAGGATTTCAGCTCCATATTGTAAAAATTTCAACTTCTGAAACTTTGTATACACAATTTTATAATGAAAATTCCACGATGACCTGTTTTAGTTAAAATTTGTGAGCCTTAAAAAACCCTAACTTCCCCAAATCATATATCTGAAAATATTGCGAACCAAGATTTGAAATTTGTACAAGAGGTTCCTCAGGACTTCGACTGTTAGCAGTACAAATTTGAGCTTCACAAATTTCATAGAAAAAAATTTATTGCGAAAATTTCACGATGGCCTGTTTAGAACAGTGAAACCCTAGAATCCAAAGCTCTGATTCCAAATGTTATGAAACCAAATCCAAAAATAGAAGAAAAGAGAGATCAATGCCTTAGAAATAACCGTTTCGAGCGGGAAACCTCCAATACATTACATAAATGAACAATTATTGATGATACAAATGACCAAAACCTCATTCTATATATAGGAGTCTATGGGCCCACAATATAATCCTAGCAGACCTAACAATAACAATGCAAGGGCACAATAATAACAATATTGGGGTTACAGGGGTACAACAATAACAATAAGGAGGCTACACAAATAAAAATAAGGGACTAAACTACTAATATGGGGACCTAACTGAGAGAGAGAGGTAGGTAGGGGTGTAGAGATAAGAAGAAGAGGGACACGTGTGTAGGGAAATATGGGAAATAGTGACGAACGAATTGGGAGGGAGACTAGGGGAGAGGTGTTAAGTGGGGGAGAGGGGGAGATACTAAGTGATAATTCAAGAGATCTCTCTCTCTCTCTCTCTCTCTCTCTCTATATATATATATAGAGAGAGAGAGAGAGAGAGAGAGAGAGAGAGAGAGAGTGGGGGGGGGGGGGGGTGGGGACGTGAGAGACATGAGGGAAGAGAGATATATGGATATAATTAAAAGTAAAGCCTACATAAAAACACAAATAGATAGATATACATACATATATATATATATATATATATATATATATATATATATATATATATATATATTGGTGGATTTTGAGTGAGAGGACAGAGGTGTGGGGACAAGTGAGAGAGTGGGGGGAGGTTGGGGTGTAGGATATAGAGAGAAGCAAGGTGGTTCGATACAAGGAGAGAGAGAGAGAGAGAGGAGATGGTAAAGAGGCAGGGATATAGGTAAAGTGATAGAGGAACGAATATAAGGGAGGAAGGTATAGAGGGAAAATGTGGTGGATAATGGGGAAGGGATAGATAGGGAGCATTGGGGAGAGATAGGAGATGGGGAAGAGGGGGAGAAAATGAGAGATTTGTCATAAGATATACAATGGGGAGTAGTATTTTTAGAGAAAATATGGGAGATAGAGAAGGAAAGAGGGACAAGGAGAGAAGAAATTATTTTTAGGGGTTGTTGTGAAGGAGGGATTGGGAGAGGTAGATAGGGGGATTGAGGTGGGTAAGAGAGAGAGAGAGAGGGAGAGAGAAATTGGGGAAAAAGAGTGAGGAATTGAGAGGTGTGTGTGTGTTTGAGAGAGAGTGATACAATGAGAGAGAGAGAGAGAGAGAGAGAGAGAGAAATGGGGGACAAAGAGTGAGGTGTAGAGAGGTGTGTGTTTGTGAGACTGATAAAATGATATAAATAGAGAGGGTGGGAGAGAAAGAGAGATAGATACACATAAATGGTACGGGGGAGAGAGATAGAGAGGGAGACGAAGTGGCGGAAGGATAGGGGAGAGAGAGAGATATTTATTTTATCTCTATCTATCTACCTCCCTCTTCTCTCCTCTCTCTCTATCCCCTTCACTCCCTTACTATATCTCTAACCATCTCTCCCCAATCACTCTCTCTCTTCCATATCTCTATTTACCATACATCACTATATTTATCTCCCTTCATATATCTTTTTTCTTAGTCTCCCTCATTCCCTTAACCCCTCTCTTTTTGTCCCTCACCATCACTCTCTCTTTCTCTCAATCTTGATCTCTCTCCCTTCCTCCTTCATTCCCTCCTTTAGTATAATCCTTGTTAAAATTTAGCTCTCTCACCTTCTATCCCTCTCCCCCTATGGGGGGAATTTTGAAGGATCAAAGTTTAACATAAATTTTATGAAACTTGGCGAATCTTACTAGACCCTAATATGAAAATTGTAAAATGTTCAAGGATATTTTTCTAAAAATATGTATGTTCCTAATTATTTTATATTATTCTATAGAATTTTTTAGCAATTTTTATGTAAAATAATTTTATACTATAAAATTGGGTTGAATCATTTTTAGAAAAAAATTGGAAATTAGCAATTTTTTTTTTTGAAAAAGCATATAAAATTAGCCTACCTATGAATATTAGCCCCTAAAATTTTCCATCTCTCCCTCACTCTCCCTAGTATCTCTCTCTCTCTTATTTTATTTTATGAAGGGAATTAAATGAAATAGAAAATTATATAAATAAAAAAATATACATACTATAAATATTGACTTCTTCTAATAAAAGGAATGTGTAGAAACGATAAATAATGTGGAATGAAACAAACTCAGTCTAAGAAGAGAGTTGATGACTATGCACATTCACCATAAAAAATTAAAATGAGTCTAAAATCCACTTTATAACTTAATATAGTAATGAAAAATCATAAACATAAAAAAACGTAGCCCTAGGAGATAAAACACCAACATTTCCCTAGCACAAATGGGTTTAGTTGGTACATGAACTTCCTAGGGTCATAAATTTTGCATAATTTCTATGTTCGGCATTCTCAGTAGTTCATTAGGAAGGTCTAGCCGATAAGTCCAAATTACTGTTAGGAACATGCATATTCCTTGGTCCCCTATCACATTAAAAAATGTCATTTAGGGAATCAAAATGGCTATTTTTCTTTGTGCAAGATATCCCTTGATTTGATAACTTGATAAATTTGGATCCTTTATTTTCAAGTTCCCTTAAATTGTATGTCCATGACCTAATAAATTGTTTCCCATTCCAAGTAGTTGGGGTTAAACTCCATTTGGGTCAACTGCTTTGTTTTCTCTAAGTTTTACAACAATGGTATAATGTATGGATAAAGTAGGTCCAAATTCAACACTAGTTGTAGCCCAAGGAAGGGGAGAATACTTAGCTCAACATATTTGTCACCCATAGCCTTGGTGATAGTGCGACTCCATATTTATGTGGATGAAACTTTTGATGGCATATTTTTAGGGGTTCTTTCCAAAAATGCAACCAAAACTTATTTCCCACCTAGAATTTGTGTGGCATTCGATGTTGATCATGACACCGCTTCTACTTAGTATTGACTTTCTACAAAATATCATGGACATGTTGAAAAATGTATTCAATGCATTCAATAAATTTTTTGGCTTTGTCAACATCAAAATGAACATGGGAAAATTATACCCATATGGACACAAGGGGTAGTGAGACATCAAAAGGACCAAATTTTTGAAACATTAGGCCTGCCAAAAAGGCGTTTTGGTTGATCGGCATATGTAGGAATTTGTTGTAGATGTGATAACCATATGAGGAATCTATTATAGATTAAAATGATAGCCCCTAGGTGTACTATGGAAGACACATAGAATGAAGGCTATGTTGAAAACAAAATAATATTGAGGAGGAGGGGTGAATCGGTATTATATATATAAACAAAATTTAAAATATTTAAGGTATTTTTGATAAATTTGTTGGCTTAATGGGGCCTAGACCCACATTCAGTTATGGCTATGTGAACCAACAAAACCCACTATTGCTGGCCCTCTCAGCAATGATCTGTTGCGCAGACCGAAGTCTCACCCAAGGAAATATAATGAGATGCTAGTACCATGTTTATGCATCCAAAGGGACAATAGAATGTTGATTTATGGATTATCTTCCTTAATACTTGATAGAGTTTCATAGAGAAACTATGCTAAATATACAATATTTGTTCAAATATTCTATTGAAATCTCTTGAAGAATGTGCGATTTTACTTCAACAACCATAAAAATATCATAAATAACCCTAAACAAGACTCTACGATGTAATTATGTATAAAAACCCTTAAATTAGCACATATGATATCAAAATACAAGTAAAGAAAACAAATAAGCATAGAACACAAATATTTCTTCAAAGTCTTCTATTATTGCTCAGATCTTCTTGATACAACTCTTTCCACCCTGTGAGCTCTGCTACAGGGGTCTGTGCACTCAGCTGCAGACTTTCCAATGTCTCCAAAAAATCAGCAACATGAACCTTCACTTTCCCACAAACAATAGAATACAAACTCAAAATAGCGTTACAACCAAGTTGATTCTATCATTATTTATGAGATCTCCTCCTCTAAGACTATCCTAGACTCCTTATATAGTCTTTTCCTTTACAATACGATGTTCGAAAAACCATGGGAGGAGGTCAATGTATACAAAATTATTCCATCCCTTTACGAAATAAGGAGCTTTGACCCACCCCAAATCCCCTAAGACTCCATTACATCTGTTCATTTCCTGCTCTGTTCCTCGATCTGTAGAGTCTTCCTCAAAATATTCCATTGAGGGGTACCCTGTCCAATAGGCGTCCGACACAAAAAATATTTACCATCTTGAGTTACTCTGTTAATGCATCCTAAATATTTGTTTTGATGCTACTCAAGGTATACCTCATAGGTAGAACTATTTCAAAGCACTGCTTATCAAATACATGAATTTCAGTCAGCAATGTCTTAGATATTGGCCCTGCAATTCTTGTGGAAATATCCTTCTATGTTGGCGCAGTCCTTTTAGATTTTTTATCGAAATTCTGTGATATTTGACTAGCTTCGGTTTCCAATGGATTTTTTCTGGCGATGATAAGTTATTCTTTTATGTGCATCTCATTGAACTATTCTTGCAAAAAATTACCTTCTTGGAGATGGGTATACCACTGTACTGATGCTAAAGTCTTAGTGATGACCTTAATGTGGTCCATCTGTTCCAGTTTCTCGCGAACTCCCAGATAAATCTTCTGCACCTAATGGTCCTTGTGCGGTGAGGCAAAAACACCCATAACATCTTCAAATACTTTGGTGAATTCCTGGACTATGCATTAAATTGGTTCATTGGTAGCCTTAATCTCTATCATGCGCTGCTCTCGAACATCTGGTGGAGTAGTGGGCTACAATTGCATCTTCAAATTAATGATATTCATATTCATATCAAGTCACACCTTGTTGACTTCAGCTTTGGAATCCTTGACTACGATCGTGAGCTTTTCCACTTTTTCCTTTGGCACTGCCACAACCGAAATTTTCAACTCAGGTAGGTCGCTGCAAACCTTGGTGATTGTTGTCTCCAATTTTTGTCTCTACGCAACTACCTCAACGCGCTCCTTACAACCTCCTACTTTTCCTCATATATCCTTCACCTTTTTTTCTTCACAAACTAGATAATTAATAGGGTGCACTGCGCGCAGATCTACAACTCCTCAATAATTCCCTCGTGGAACTTGTGCAATGTTTTCAAAGGAAATGTAGAAAGGTTTAGCCTTGTGTTCTACCAATGTGCTGCTAGCGCTAGTTGCTCAAAAGTGTCAAAACAAAAGGTACCTTTAGGTATTGGCACCATGCGAGTATCAGTTGTAATCACCAACTATTACTTTCCTATAATTGCACCTGCTAGTGCCCCAACACTTGAAGCCCACTCACTTGACTCCCACTCACTTCGACTATGCTCGTTTGACCCTGTAAATCTGTGAGGCCCTGGTGGACCTTGAAAAATAACTTCTTGTACTTGTCCTCAATTTTTCCCCATAGATATTCGGTGACATGTTGAACAGTGTTGCCAATTTCATCAAAGTCCCCCTCATGGAGGACCAACACTTCTAGGCCAGCGGACCGATTTTACTTCACCTTCTTCCACGTACCTCTGCCCTATGTCTACCATCTCTTCAAAATTTAAGGGGAAGGGGGTCTTTTGGATCCATAAATGTGTCGTCACCACCTTGATCGTCACCCCCTCCTGTCTCTGGAGCATCCTTCTTTGTTTCCTACACAGCCACTTTTTGAGACTCCTTAGGAGTCATGAAGGTGATGTGCTTAGGTTTCTTCTTCATGTTCTTCTTTCCCATCTACACACTGGTATTCAAGCTACTCTTGCGTGCCTACTCTGCCTTCACACCTTCAATGGGTGTAGTTAGCCAATCACTTAGCCATGCACTTACTATTTGTGAAACATCATCCTTTGTCACTAGGTATGACTGCTCGAACCAGACCTCAACAAGGTCCTTCTTCACTCAGATGTGCACATGGTGGAAATCTTGTTTAAATTCCACGACCTGTCGATATTTTACATAAATAATTTTGGATAATAGGGGCTTTTGGTTTATGACTATGTGTAGACTCATCTCAAACTAGACCCAAAAGTATTTATTCTCCATCAGCCGAGATGGCTCCTTCGAATGCCATAGTGAGGTATACCTCTCTACCTCATAGAGTTTCAGGTCCATCGTCAGGAACTACAACTCGTCAGGATCCTTCCAGGCCATCAACTCAATTAGGAGAAATATCCATACATAGTGGAATTTTTTTTCCTCCTCCTCAGCTTCTCTGTAATCATATAAGAATTATTTACACAAGTATCTGACCCAATTGTACATGATGCATTTGCTACACTGTGCAAGAAGATACACCACCGAAATTGAAACCTCCTCTACAAGACACTTCTGGATTATATTTCCAACTAAAATATGGGTGTAAAAGTGCACCGACCTATCCTTGATGGAATTAAGAGAGTAACCTCTGGTTCCCTTTGTCAGGCCATAATCTTGCTTCATCTTATCATCCAGATTCTTGTCCCAATCATTTCCCACAAATTCTTCAGTAGGGTCCAATCCGAGATAAGGGAGTGTCGTGATCTTCCTTATCAACATCACATCAATGGGGATTGTTGCCCCCAACCATATATAATCATCGTGCACTAGGGAAAGAAATTGGCGGACACCAATTGCATTGATAATGTTGCACCCAAAGTGAAGAACATATAACATATTGAACAAACCTGCATTCTTAATTCCTGCTACCCACTTCATTTCTTCTAGCCTTGTCACTCTTGTAGCTTCATAGTATATAGAGGTTATATACCGACTTGGCTCCAATTGGGGGCATTTTTTGGAGTCATTGAAATCCCAATATGCCACCCAGAGTTGTGGCACTTTTCCGAATAGATCTCCTTGAACCTGTACTTCTTCAGGAAACAAAAGTGTAAAAATATTGTATTTTACTATGTGGATCCTTTGCATGCTTCAGAGCTATTAGTTTCCATGGTGGAATATATGGGGGGAACTTGGAGATAGGTTTCACCTCTCCAACATCAATGTCTTCTAGTCCTTCAGGAAAGATTTATTCCTCTTATGATTCCTCTACCTCGAAGACCTACCTTTTCCTATCTTGCATCATCTTAGACCATTGTTCCTTTGGAATTTTCTTCCTGGGTGATGTTCTAAGTACGAGTTTCTTCAACTTTTTAGAAGGTGCTTATCTAATCTATTTCCTGGGAAATCTCATCCGTATGACAGTTATGGGTGGTGTAGTTGTCATGGTGTGGCTTAGACCTATCCGGATTATGTGCTTGAGCCCTCCTTTGATAAATGATTATTGAAACACTTCAAAACTCTAGTCTGGCATTCAACATATCACTCGACAACCCATCATGCACAAAATATCAATTCTAAATATCAGTGCCCAAAGTGTTAGAATGTGGAGTGGGATGCCTAATTTATAGTGAAATTCAAATTTAAACTCCATGATATCCTTTAGATACACCTCATAAATGTTGATTTAGTGACATATCCACCCAGACATGGCCATTGAATACATCCACCCCAACTCCTTTTAATGGCCAAGTCCTTTTCAAATCAATTGTTTGGCTCCAATAGTCATATTATGGGTGAGCTTCGTCAAACCCACCTTTGCGGTGCAGTCCTGCATTCTTCGCCATAGTTCCCTCCAACTTCGCCATGTACTTGCATCTATTATATTACTTCTACTGTGACGAAGCATTCCTTTGGCAGAGTCATTTACAGTCCCATTATCTCTTTCAAATGCATGGAACATTAAGAGTCCTCTCTGACCATATAGTCAATGCCAACCCCAAGGGGTGGATTTTTCCCTGTATAACTTCAATTGGATTCCATTGATACATAAATGGAACGACTCACCATTCATCTTCTCGAGTGGAACTGTGCCCCCCTTTGAGACATTTGTGATAATATAAGGTCCCAACGAGTGCATTCGCATCTTCGCCAAGAACTTCATGAACTCGTTGTCATATAAAAGAACTAAGTCCCCATTATTAAATGTCTTATGCTTAATATGCCTATCATGCCATGATTTTTCCCTCTCCTTTTTCACCTGCTAGTGAAACTCAACTATGAACCTATCTTTCTCTAACGCGACCAATTGCTCCAATATCTACTCCATAAGATCATTTTATATCATATATGTTATTGTTGCGATTATGAGACTAGGCATGGTGTACTCCATCAACATGACTTCTTCATGTCTGTATACCAATCCAAATGGAATTTAACCTATCAAATTCTTAGAGGTGGTCCTGTATGCCCATAAAACTGCAATAATGCACAAGTACCAGTTATCCATGTTGACATTGCACACCTTAGTCAAAGCGTTCTCCAAATTTTTGTTAAAGGCCTCGACCGTCCCATTTTCCTATTGGTGATATGGAATTCTCTTCTAGTGATGCATTCTAAGCTTCACGTTCAATGCTTGAATGGTTCTATTCAATAAATTCATACCTTGGTTGCTCATCAAGATCTTTGGGCAACCAAATATTGACAAAATAGTTTCAAAAATGAACTTTGCCGTTGTGTCTGCACTAGAATTATTCACTGCTTGTGCTTCGACCCATCTAATGAGGTAATATATCCCAGTAATAATGTGTTGAAGTTTGCAACAAGAAACAGTGAATGAGGCATCCTTGATTCTAGTTGGAAAATAATCACCTAAACTAAGTGGGGCCCACACAGGCTATTTTTATGTGTAAGTCTATTTTTAGACTATGTCTATTTCTAGACATGGTGATCATATTTCAGAAGTTGCAGGATGCTATTTGTGGATGGTTGGTCAAGTTGGAAAAAAAGATGAAATTATATTTTTAGAATATTGGTTGAACTCTATTTATAGATCGTCGATCTAAAAATATATGCATGTCGATTATTATTAGCCCTTAATAATTATCCGACAATAAACAACAACTTATTCTCTTGCGGCACTTAATTTCAGTGTACAGATTTCACAAATCAGTGGGCTGAAGGAATTACACAATTCCTAGGGTTTACTGGTGGTTCATGCATGGAGGACTCAGTTAGAACTGAAGTGGTAAAGTTATGACAAAGTTGGAAGAGTAGTTCATGGAGTTGTTATTCAGTTTAACTCAATTATTGGAGTTAAACTCAGTTGAGCTAGTTGTATCTAGTCTAACTTAGTGATACACTAGTGAGAGTGGAGTGAATTAATTAGTTAATTAATTCACAAATAATAACTTACTAATCAATTGAACAAATACAACAGTTAACTACAGTGCATGTCGGTTCCAATGGAGAGCCAATGGAGAGGTAGGTGAAAGGGTGAGATGGGCTATCCGTTGTGACAACTAGTGATGCATTGATTGCATCTACATATACATTGGAGATGCCAATGATAATAACGCATTCAAGGAGAGTGGGATTGCATCGAATTGGTATTTGTAATCAGCTTGTATTGCGTAGTGGAGGCAGGCTATCAGGTGGCAAGAAATCAGTGCATGGATTTGCATATTTCTTCATGATAGTGTGTGATGATTGTATTGTACTGGGAGCTTGATGTAATAAGCTTTGTATGAGATTTTTACATGATCTCCATGATACATAATATATGATAGTTGGGGTTTTCAACTTCAGTATTTCCCGTTAGACAACTGCATTATGTGCGATTGTTTTTATTTATGCTTCACATGCTTTTGCAATTAATTTTCGGAAAAAGATTAAAAGTGGAATGATTCTGTATTTTGAAAGAAGTTAAATATTGTGAGATCATGGGAATCTGGATGTATGCATGCTTAGTGTATACTAATTTCTACATGGTATCAGAGCTGTGTTATAGATTTTATAAATGGAATGAGAGTAGGAATTTTTGGGTGCGTGAGTTTGCAGAGAATATCTGAAAATTTGGATCCAATATTTTTAGACAAAAATAGTATATTTGGATTCCTTGCAAAAAAAAAACCAAATTGAAAAAAAAAATCGGTCAAATCAGAGCTCGGATTAGGGAGATATCATCGATTTAAAATCATCTCTTTTGTTAGAAAATTTCGTGATTGTGGGACAATTGCAATGTGCGCGAGTTGGGAAAGGAAAGGTGTTCCTTAGACTCAAAGCCATGGGGCAAGCCAAGAAGTTTTGGATTCGAGCTAAGAATCTCTACATACTTGAAGTAGATGGGATTTCTATTGAGCTTCCTACTGTTGGGAAGTGTGAGAAAGCCATGAAATTGAAGCTTGAGAGGGAGCAGGATTTGCATGTAGGTAAGAGTGAACCTCAAGATGTGGAGCAACCACAAGATGAGGATCATGGAGTGGGTACAACCACTCATGCAGAGAAATTTTGTGCCAGATGGGCAGAGGGAGTGCATGCAACTATACCACCAAGTGAGAGGTGGGGCGACATGCATGAGTAATCCCAAGAGGAGATTTCTGGGTAGGATTCATTGAGATGGTGTGGATCTCATAAATTGAACCTGGCTATGAGGTGCCCACAGAGCAGTAGTAGCATGGTCATTTGGATTGATTCAGGCAGATCAAAGTGACAGTGTCGGATACTGGAATGCGGTTTAGAGTGGACAACAAGTGCAGAGTGCATGGGTGCAGATTTCAATAGCGCAGTGGTTACTGAAGACATGTGCATTTGGTACTACCAGAAGTCAAATAATTTGATGACAGATGCATTATATTAATTCATTTGTTTGGAGGCTATTCAGTTTCAGAAGTGTTGAATACAAGAGTTGCAGAGCAGACGCATGGAGTTGCAGGGCACTTGCAAAGTTTGCAGGGCAAATGCATGGAGTTGCATGTCACATGCAATGACAGACCTTTCTTTTTGAGAGAAAGTGTTGAAGTTTGCAACAAGAAACAGTGAAGGAGGCATCCTAAAACATCATCCTTGATTCTATTTGGAAAATAGTTACCTAAACTAGGTGGGGCCCACACAGGCTATTTTTATGTGTAAGTCTATTTTTAGACATGGTGATCATATTTTAGAAGTTCCAGGATGCTATTTGTGGATGGTTGGTCAAGTTAGAAAAATAGATGAAAATCTATTTTTAGAATATTTGGCGAAGTCTATTTATAGATCATCGATCTAAAAATAGATGCATGTCGATTATTATTAGCCCTTAATAATTATCCGACAATAAACAACAACTTATTCTCTTGGAGCACTTAATTTCAGTGTACAGATTTGGAAAATTAGTGAGGTGAAGGAATTATGCAATTCCTAGGGTTTACTAGTGGTTCATGCATGGAGGACTCAGTTAGAACTGAAGTGGCAAAGTTATGACAGAGTTGGAAGAGTAGTTCATGGAGTTGTTATTCAATTTAACTCAGTTATTGGAGTTAAACTCAGTTGAGCTAGTTGTATCTAGTCTAACTAAATGATACACTAGTGAGAGTGGAGTGAATTAATTAGTTAATTAGTTCACAAATAATAACTCATTGATCAACTGAACAAATACAACAGTTAACTAAAGTGCATGTCAGTTCCAGTGGAGACCCAGTGGAGAGGTAGGTGAAAGGGTGAGATGGACTATCTGTTGTGACTACTAGTGATGCATTGATTGCATCTACATATACATTGGAGATGCCAATGATAATAACGCAGTCAAGGAGAGTGGGATTGCATCGAATTTGTCTTTTTAATTAGCTTGGATTGCATAGTGGAGGCAAGCTATCAGGTGGCAAGAAATCAGTGCATGGATTTGTAGATTTCTTCATCATACTGTGTGATGATTGTATTGTACTAGGAGCTTGATGTACTAAGCTTTGTATGAGATTGTTACATGATCTCCATGATACATAATATATGATAGTTTGGGTTTTCAACTTTAGGCTTTCCTGTTAAACAACTGTGTTATGTGCGATTTTTTTTATTTATGCTTCGCATGTGTTTGCAATTAATTTTCCGCAAAAGATTAACAGTGGAATGATTTTGTATTTTGCAAGAAGTTAAATATTGTGAGATCAGGGGAATATGTATGTATGCATGCTTAGTGTATACTAATTTCTAAATAATGTACCACATGCCTATTTTCTTTCTAGGGGGATTAATCAGTCCCAAAAAATCGATTTCCCATTTATCAAATGATTTCAAAATGAATTGAGGATGGCACATCATTTCATCCCTTCACGATGGATTTCTGGTACTCTAACATATATCACAAGGGTTACAGTATTCCTTTGCATCCTTATGCATTGTAGGCCACCAAAGTATAGCTCGCAGGGTGTTCTGCATAGTGACCTTTCCTACCTAATGACCTCCAGCAATGCCACATTGCACTTGAACCAAAATATTGTGGAGTTTGTGCTTAGGACCATATCTTTGTAGAATCTCATCAACCCCCATCTTGTATAAGTGTCCTGCAATAAGAGTTAAATATGGTGTCTTTACTACTAGTTATTTCTTATGCTACGTACTCTACTCTGCAGGTGCCAGTCCAAAAGTCAGAAACAGAATGATATCTATAAATTTATCATCTACAACCTGAATAGAGAACAAATTTGCATCAAGTAATCCTTATTCAATATTCAGCATCTCTTCCCCTACTCAATTCTAAACAAATGATCAAGCCGAACATTTAAATACCCTAGTTTGACTATCACTTCAAAATCATACTACTGAAATAGAAATAGCCACTTGAAAATATCCTCCCAACACAGGCTTGATCACCAGGTATTTCAATGCAGAATGATCGGTGAACATTTTGAAGTGCGCACCTCATAAATAATGTCGAAACTTTTGCAACACATAGTCTGTAAGAAATCCTTCGTGCTCTGTGGTGGAGTAATTTTGTTCTTCGTTAGACAACTTCCGGCTTGGAAAATCAACACGGTGATCTATATCACCTTTCCTTGTCTGCGGTAAGACAACTCCCAAAGCTATGCAGGAGGGATCGACATGTAAATGGAATTATTTCTTCCAATCTCAAAAAATTAGAATTCACGTAGTGACCATCTTTTCCTTCAGTACATCGAGGCTCTTCTGACAATAATCATCCTAACATATCTTGAAATCCTTCTTCAAGATTTTTCCATTAGTGTAGTGTTATACGCGTAGACCTTTATGAAATTTATATAATATCCCGTATGGCCGAGCATCGTGCGTAGTTTCTTCACATTGGTTGGTGGATCCAAGTTTATGATCACATCGTTCTTCACAGGATCTACCATATATCCCTTCTTGCAAACAATGTGCTTTGAAAATATGCCATATGGCACACAAAAAATACATTTCTTCAAGTTCAAGGAGATTTCATATTTCCTGTAGGTATCTAACATCAAGCACAGACTAGAAACGTGCTTCTTTAACAATCTGAAGACTTCCCGGTCAACGAAATAAATCTCCAAGTATTTTTGGATATATTCTTTAAATGTAGTGACTACGACTCTCAAAAATATTTCTCTGGCTTTCTTAAGTTCGAATGACATGACTATGTACTAAAAGGATCCCCATTCAATAGAAAAATTTGTCTTACTTTGATCTACAGGCACGATCCTAATCTAATGGTATCATGAGAACCCATTTGTAGCCTCTTGCCCTCCAAAATTATGTAAGACTTCATTAGTGAATGATGTCCGAAATATATCATGGGCTCATACATCATTAAGATTTCTAATATCGACACAAATCCTTATTTATCCCTTGGTTTTCTTCTCCTGGACCACCATTGGGCTAACACACTTGGACTCCTCTACTGGTTCAATAATTCCAGCACTGAGCATCTTGTTGAGTTATTCCCTTACTTTCTCTCTATATTTTGGGTTCAGCTGATATGGGAGTTGCTTGACTGACGTCACATCAGGCTTCAAAGTGATGTGCATAACTCCCAAATCTCCTATAATTCCTTTTAGCTCAGAGAAATCCGTCAAGAATAGATCCTGCTACTCATGCAACAATTCAGTGACCTTGCTCACCGTCTCATTGTCCTAATAGTCCCCAATCTTCGCGAACTTGGGCTCCACTTTTGAGGCTATGTTGACTTGATAAGTTCTTACAGTTTGTGCTAAGTATGGAATATCTAATTTTGGACCTATAACCTTGTGCTATCCTTCAGATTTAGGAATATTTACGTTGCACGGATCCTCCTTGCCTTCTTCTAAATTTAGGTTGTAACATTCTCATGCTCGTTCTAACTGGACAATCCATTCAGGTTGTACCAAACCCAATGTATTAGTGCTTATTTATAATATTCCTATTTTGGCTTCCTGAAGAGCATCGTTAATACAATCTCAACCATCTTTCAAATTATAAGTCAATAAGAAACCTTCTATCATCTCATAACCAGTCTGTGGTGTTGTGGTGCAGCCTTGTTTCATGATACCACTGATGAGGTATTGTATCCAATGTATGAAAGATTATATGCACCCATTCAAGTTGAGGTTCCTTGCCCCAAGCTATAGTCCAGCGAGACAAATGCTCACAATGAACATCCCTACGATTGTACTTCTCCATGATCCTAGTGTTTACATGATCAAAATTGAGCCTCATTAGTTTGCAATATTCCTTCCATCCTCCTAAGCCTTCTCTATCCTTGCCCCACCATTTGGATGTGGTGAACCTCAAAGAAAATTTCAAAGCTTCATATTGCTACTAGTTGGGCACCTTGTTCTCAAATTCATCTAGAAATAAACCAACATATCTAGTTCCATCATAGAAGGGAAAGTCATGTACCTTCGATGTCGCAATGGAGAAATTTTGTAACTCTATTGCAGTGCATAGTAAAAAATTCATGCAATTGGTTCTTCCAGTGCTCTAATTCCTCACTAGAGTCTCAAATTCAATAAATATCACACTCCCAACTTATCCTTCCATTTGCGGTAGGGTTGACTGAGTCTTCGTCCTGTGCAACGATCTTATAGATATTTTCAATATCGCCATATTTAGTCTGGATAGGTTTTGAATATCATGTACCTTCAGATTGGTCCAAAGGAATAAAAACCTTGTACCGCTCTTCCTGAACACCATCTATTTGTTTTTTAGGCTAATTATGGCATCCATATCATAAGCCTAGTCAATTCCAAGAAAAGAGGGATACAGATTATTTTCATCAACAATATTAATGAATTCAAATTATAAAAACACACTTGCACCATCAGTATATAAACTAATTCCTTGCAACTGACCCATAGGGATGATCTTCTGTTGATTTTCCATTCTTAGTTGAATCGGTGACGATTCCAAATTTGGTCTCCCCATCCATTCGCATGTATTTTTCGGAAAAACATTGGCATATGATCTAAGACCAAGGATGAATTGGTCCATTTCATAATC
This sequence comes from Pinus albicaulis, assembly GCA_034641835.2. Classification (NCBI taxonomy): domain Eukaryota; kingdom Viridiplantae; phylum Streptophyta; class Pinopsida; order Pinales; family Pinaceae; genus Pinus; species Pinus albicaulis. The sequence continues at coordinate 433,115,432 of CM076570.1, read as the reverse complement.
ACCGCATATTTAACCACATTTCTTGGCTAATTCTTTTTTGATGTGTGTTTACCTTATGCACTACGTGTTGTTTCGGTTATTGGTCTTATTTATCAACACAATTTTCAATCAACTCCTGTAGTCCCTCGACAACTTTATGATCCCTTAGAAACTCCAAGCATGTCTATAAGAATCAATTTAGAATGGACAGATCAAATTCCTTGGAGTCAGTAATCTCCTTGGGTTTATTCTTCAATGGAATCAATTGTCTCTACATTGTTTATGTCGAATCGTCAGGGCTCATAAAACTCTTCTTCGTTTCCATGAAGGTTTCTCTTTCGCGTTGTACATCGAAGACATTTTTATTTTCTCCACCTTTCCAGACCTATGTATCCTCCATATTCTTCTTTCCTTCTACTTTTTCTTCTCCAATAATTATACCACTTCATTTTACTTTCTGTTTTAGGTTCAAATGCACGACAATACCTACAAGATACGATAACGGGATTCTAACAATCCCTATCGAAATGTAATATTCCCAAATGGGAAAGGCAACAATATATGAACACAAAATGGAAATATTAGTTTAAATCAACATATAAGAAATGGATAACAATATGGAGCCATTAAATTATGTATAATAACAATAAATCAATACAAAATAGTGAGGCACAAATCATATGAAATGAGGAAACAAGCCTCCCAAAAAAAATCACTCCCAAATATGAGATGTTGCTACAATACAAAATGCCAGAGATATTATACAATGCAGTCATACTGATCATAATTTTGATCAGCGGTTGACATCAATGACAACCGCTGATCAACAATCTCCCCCTTTCGCATTGATGGAAACATAATTACTCCCCCTGCGATCATGACACCTCTTCCTACAACATTCTCTCCCCCTTTGACATCAATGGCAAAGGGTAACTCCCCTTGAAACACAACCATCCTGCAGACTTGTACACACTTCCACTCATGCTAACACATAACCATCCTGTAGACCTGTACACACTTCCACTCCCCCTTTATATTCTGAAAAAGGAAAATCTAATGAGATCTTGGGAGAATCCCAAGCTTCTGGCAAAGATATTCCAATGCTGGCGAATATTTAATATGTGATTCTTTTGGTGTTGCTTGGAATCTTGCTACTTGTCCAACTGCTTGCATAACATCTAGTCGGGAGGCTGTTACATATAGAAGAATACTAATCATAGATCTATACAACCTTTTATCCACATCCTTAGATGAGTTGTCTATGCTCAATTTGCAACCAAGTAAAGACATCTCGAAATCACTTTGCACCTTTGTAGCAAAATTCTTACTTAGTCGATCATCATTGCTACCAATTATTGTATCATCCTCTTTAGCTATTATGCATGCTTTCGTTGCTTCATCCATAACATATATGTCATTTGGAGCTCGACTTGCTGTAGCCAAAATTTCACCATACATGCCTTTCCTGATTTCACATTTCGTGGAGTTGAATAGTATTGTGTGTCCTTGATCACACATTTGTCCAACACTGAGCAGATTATGATTCATGTTTTCACTCAGTAGAACATTATTGGCTAGAGAATATTTTCTTCTAAGAGTGACAGTACCTGATCCTATAACATTTGATGACCCATCATTTCCAAAGGACACGGTTCCATCCTTCTTCTCTTTCAGAGATACAAATTTATTTCTATCTCTAGTCATATGTGTTGAGCAACTACTATCAACATACCACACATATTTTTTCTTTTGAGCCTTGAGAGCGAGAGCACAATTATCATTCTTCTTCTTCTTCCATGTTCGTTCATTCTATGGCTTCGAAGATTCTTCTAGAGGATTTTCAAGTCTGCAGTGTTTGGCTATGTGTCCAAAGTTTCGACATTTGTAACATTCAATGTTATTTCTTAAATGTTCAAATCTATTGATGTTTCGCTGAGCCCTGGGAGGTTCATATTTGACAAATATCCTGGAATTGTATTCGTTCCTAGGTTACGTGCAACATTCTACAGCTTTACGACCAAATTTTCCACATGAATAACAGTAGCCATAAAAAATATGTTGGTATCTGGATGGAAATTTTCGTCGAGGAATTGTCTTTCAAGGTTGTTCTTACGAATCTTGTCCAATTAAGTCTACATGCATTTCAGATCTCATAGGTTCATTGTATTTTGTTGTAGAAGTTCCTTCTTATTCTTCTTTGTAACCGATACCAGTTTTTTCATTGTAAGATTGTTGATTTTTGATGAGTTCTTCCAATTCCCTTGAGATGTTGGCATAGTTTTGGATAGTTTTTACTTTCTTCATTTCCTCACGCAGCGAGACTACTTTGGATTCTAATTCTTCCCTTTCTTGGTTGCTTTCTTCCAACTTCTTTTGAAGTGACTCTTCAATGCATTTGTGTTCTTCAACTTCAATTTTGAGACCTTGAACTTGTTCTTCAAGATTTTTGGAACGGATCTTCTCCACCTTGAGATCTTTTATAAGCTTGATTGCTTCCTCATAAAATTCATCTATGGTCCATCCTTCTTCTTTGTTGTTTGATACCTCTTGCTTATTGTGCTTGGGTTTATTGTGCTTGGCCATAAACAATACTCTCTCATTGGCTTCTTCTTCACTATCATTGCCTTCATCGGATGATGAGCTATCTTCTTTAGAGAGAAAGTTCCTTCCTTGCATGTTGAATTTCTTAAAGCCTTTCTTTCCTTTTAAGTTTCCATTAGTTTTGTTTGGACATTTTGCTGCAAAATTCCCAACCTCATTATAGTTGAAACATATCAATGGAGGTTTACCTTTGAATTGTCCCGTACCAATTTGTATTTTTCTCGTGAAGTAAGCATATTCTTCATCTGAAAGACCTTCTTCATCATTTCCCTTTTCTTCACACTTGCAGGTGCATGTCTTTTCAATTGAATGTTGTTTATCCTTATTGGTTTTCCTAGATGCAACGAATGCAGTTTCTAGATGTGAAGTACCCTCTTCTTCATCAAGTCTCATTTCATATCCTATGAGAACTCCATGAAATTCGTTTTTGCTGAGTTTGTCTAGATTTGCATTGTATTCTAAGACAGATACCTTTGGGTTGAATCTCCCTGGTAACATTCTAAGAATCTTCCGTATAATAGTCTTCTCATCAACTATCTCTCCCAATCCTTCCAGAGTATTGGTTATTTCATCAACGTATTGAAATTATGCAATAGTGTTGCAATCTTCTTTCATTCTGAGTTGCTCAAATTTTGCTCTGTAGATTTGAAGCTTTACTTCTTTGACATTTGAGTCAGCTGCATATATATTCTCAAGCTTGTCCCATATATTTTTGGCAGTTTTACAACCCAACACCTTATGATAAGAAGATTCAATAAGTCCACTAATAATAATATTCTTTTCTTTTGCATCATTTACCAAATTCTTCTTACCTTGTTCATCCACAGTTGATGTAAATCCATTTTTAACAGTGTCCCATACTTCATAACCTTGTGCCAAGAGATAGACCTCCATTCTTCCTTTCCAAAGTGCATAATTATTTTCATTGAATAGAGGCACACCATTCTTGGTATGCTCCATGACCTCCTTCCAGCTATTAAACTGCTATTGAAGGAACCATACTTTGATACCAAATGTTATAAATACTGAGAGGGGGGGTGAATCAGTATTTCTTTCAATTATAGCATTAGTTAATCTTCAATTATTATTAGTGTTTGTAAAATGATAGCAACAAAAAAGAGGAACACAAATGCACACAGTTTTTAAGGTGGAAACCCACTCTGGGACAAAAACCACCTAATTATTTTCTAATAATTCTTTTCAACTCCAATTGAAAATAAAGCTCCAAATTCCTAGAATCTATCAAATCATTCTTCTCCAGCTCCCACTGGATGGATGCTCCAACGCCCGATATTCTTCAGTAGTCACTGAACGGATGCCCCAACACCCAATGAGCTACAACTCACCCTAGCACCACCCTACCACCCTATAGAAGAATAAAAGAAAAATGGATGCTCGTACTAGGGAAAATGGTCCACTTTACAATGATATATAATGACGTAGAAGAAGAAGATATACTAGACCATAATCCCAAATTTGACACAACCACCTAATGATGATCCTAGACTTTCCAACACTGCCTCTTCAACCCTTGGAAAATAGACACTAGTACAATTTGTACAATAATGTATTTACAATGACTAAGTACAATGATACCTTTAGAATGATTGTATGTAGTGCTGCCCACTTGAAGACTTCATATGATGAACTTATTGCTGCTATTATGCACCTTGGTTGCTACTCTTGTCATGCTACCCTCTGCTATACCTTGCTTTGATTTTCTGCCGTAGAAATTCTAGACCTTTGCAACCCTCGACAACACATGATGTAGCTTTTTTTTCCTTCTAGGAGCTTGATATTGAATCTGGTGTATCTCTATTATTTCAGATCTTCAATATCTGATTTTCGGTCCTGTAGTAGTTCTCTGAGTCATCTTTCTAATGCCATAGGTCTGACCCAATTTTGATTCTTCAAGATATAGTTATACCCAATATCTCACACTGCCCTAATTATGGACTGTTTCAGCAGAGTGCACTTGTACGACATTCCATAGTGACACGTGGCATGTCGTACAAGTGCGCTCTGCTGAAACAGTCCATAATTAGGGCAGTGTGAGAATTTGGGTATAACTCTCTCTTGAAGAATCTAAATTGGGTTAGACCTGTGGCATTGGAAAGATGACTCAGAGAACTACTACAGGACCGAAAATAATATATTGAAGATCTGAAATAACAAAGATACACTAGATTCAATATCGAGCTCCTAGAAGGCAAAAAAAGCTAGATCATGTGTTGTCAAGGGTTGCAAAGGACCAGAATTTCTATGGCAGAAAAGCAAAGAAAGGTGCACCAGAGCGTAGCATGACAAGAGCAGCAACCAAGGTGCATAACAGCAGCAAGAAGTTCATCATATGAAGTCTTCAAGTGGACAGCACTGAATACAATTATTGTAAAGGTGTCATTGTACTTAGTCATTGTAAATACATTATTGTACAAATTGTACTAGGGTCTATCTTCCAAGGGTTGAAGAGGCAGTGTTGGGAAGTCTAGGATCATCATTAGGTGGTTGTGTCAAAGTTGGGGTTATGGTCTAGTATATATTCTTCTTCTACATCATTCTATATCATTGTAAAGTGGACCATTTTCCCTGGTACGAGAGTCCATTCTTCTTTTATTTTTATATAGGGTGGTAGGGTGGTGATAGGGTGAGTTGTAGCTCATTGGGTGTTGGGGCATCCATTCAGTGACAGCTGAAGAATCTCGGGCGTTGGAGCGTCCATCTAGTGGGAGCTGGAGAAGAATGCTTTTCTAGATTCTAGGAAGTTGGAGCTTTATTTTCAATTGGAGTTGAAAATAATTATTAGAAAAGCATTAGGTGGTTTTTGTCTTGCAGTGGGTTTCCACCTTAAAAACTGTGCGCATTTGTGTTCCTCTTGTTTGCTGCTATCATTGTACAAAAACTGATAATAATTAAAGATTAACTAATGCTGTAATTGAAAGAAATACTGATTCACCCCCCCTCTCAGTATTTCCAACACATAAATACATCTCGAGATCATTAAATAATGTAAATACAATGATATATGCCACAATAGATGTTATACAAATAGATCTAGGCCCTATATCACCTTCCTGTTGCACTGAAAATTGTCACCTTGACATTTCGTTGTCCGTATGAGCTCATTATCACTCATACTTTCCTCCTTTGCAAGTCTAAGAACATCAGGTCCCCATGTCAAGCCTTAAAAATAAGAGAAAATCTCTCAAAAGTCTCTAAAAATCTGGTATCGCACTTTCTCTTTGTCTTACCTTCGGTCCCACACCTAATGGTCATGTCTCCTGCGTACCTGAATGCACTGTCTCTGTGTTAAGGGTGCAGACCACTGTAAAATATTAAAAGGTTGCAAGTAAACTAAAAAATCTCCCTTTCAGTCATTTTTAGAAGCTTCTAGAAGGAATCTTGTGGTGGCAAGTCTGCTCTTTCAGCTTCATGTATCCCATGCCTTAAGGGGCTAACCCCTTGATGTGAGGAGCTTATCCCTTTGAAGGAGGATTCTATCCATTTATAGGTGGAAATGTAACCTCCTCTTTTGCACTATAAAAAGAGGCATAGGGCAGCCTAAAAGGGTTACTAATGGACTAATCATTTGAGGAGTTCAAGCTTTAGTGTTATTTGAGGTAAAGTGCTGTTGGAAATTAGACTCCTTTAGTTGAGATTTTATAAGGAAATATTACATACCTGTATGTATCTTGGTTGGAAGAGTGCAAGACCTGTCAGAGTAGAGGAAATTTCTGCTTTGGACCCTGAGAGGACCTATTCAACATGAAGGCTGAAAAGGTTGTAAGGTTCTTCTACTATTTCAAAGTTAATACAAATAAGTTTGTTTTTCTCAATAAGTTGTAAATTGATTGTTTATTTTATGGATTCCTTGATCACCATAATAGATATGATTTATGAATATATGCTATGCAAGTGCTATTTGATGTTTGTTTGTTGATGATTGCAGATCTTCAAAGATAACTCTTTCAGGAGACTGAAGAACGGCTACTACAAGCAAGCGTTGGATCAAGGTAGGATCGTAACATTTTTGTAGCATTTACTTATAAATTGTGATATATCTAGAGAAAGATATATTTAATTGTCTATTTGTTGCTAGACTATCTTCTAATAGTAGGGAGATCGGTCTTGTCCGCAAGATCGATTTATCCGACCAACAAATTGGCAACTCCACTGGGGGAAGGATTTGATTTTTGGTTTTTATTTTATTTTGCCTTGAGAAAATGGTTTTTTCTGGTTTTTGATTTATGTATACTGGCTTGGGTAGCTTAGTTTTACTTCTATTTCAGAATTTTTAAGAATTTTTTTGTTTTTCTTGAAGTTTTCTGGGGGACCGCACTTTGTCTTCACACACAGTGTGAGCATATTCGTACTTTCATTGAGTAACCAGTGCGGGACCGCACCTGTTTGCTCTGGAGCCTACCGACCCTATCAAATTTTTGAAAAGCTTAAGATTTCTTCTTCCAGTTTGAGTTTAGATTTAATTTAGGATTCTTAACATCTATCCAGATCTATATTTTTCTGTCAAAAATCCTTGTTTATGAGTTTCTTTCGGCAATTTTTTTATCTTATCAATCTCTGTTAAGTTGATTGGGTGTTTTGAGTCTCTTTTTTTGAGAAATTCTTAATTTTATTTCCTTTGGTCATTACTTGCATGTTTGTCTTAGTCTTTTCACAATTTTGCATCTTTTTTCTTTTATTTTTGCAAAAACAATTCCCCCTCATTTGCTAAATTGTGTATGAGTGTTAATCACCTTTGAGTATTTTTATTTTTGATCTTTGGAACTCTCACCCAATTTTCTTTACTTGCACTTGATTGGTTCTTAGATTACATCAGAATCATCTTGTGTTTGAGAATTCTCTTGCCTAGATCGCATTTTCATAATTCGAATTCTCATTTTCAGAATATGAGTGAAAAATGTGCATAGATTACATTTGCATACTTTTCAAGTGAATTGTGCATAGATTACAATTGCATAGTTTACATTCTGAAAAAGCAATCATAGATTTATATCAGTTTCTTTAATTTGAATTTACATGTTTTTATGCTTGTTTAAAAACACAAAAATAAAAAAAATTGTTTTGGAATTGATTTGCATTATTTTTTCTTGATGAAATTAGTGCATTAGAGAATTTGTTATATTTTCTCTTAGTGATCAATTTTTTTCCTTGTTGGAAGTGAATGGAAAATTTCTCCTTAATTTAGTTGGGATTCATTGAATTGAAAAGATTACATTATGATATTCGATTGCATTCAGTTTTGAGTCGGGTCATAACACGATTGGTTTCGTATCCATTTACCCTTTGAGTAATAACAGCCTAAATAACACAACACTTAATAAAATTCATCTAGAAATTTTTACATTTTTAGGGCTCTTTCCACCAATCTAGCTCAGGATTAGTGCTTTGGAATAGGTTGTAGTTAAATTTCCAAAGCAACTAAAACAAACAAGTAGTCAATCTTGCAGTAGGAAAAATTCCAATTGTTGCATGTATGCTCTGGGAAGCTCTCCTTATAAAGGAGTCAAGCATGAGATCATATCCAAACCAGTGAGGTAATCAATCATTCCTCATTGTGAATGATATAAGATATACACATATTAACAACAGTAAACCTCGGATTTACCATTTTCGAGGAGCCTGGGGTCACTTGTCGATAAACCTTGGATTATGTCAAGGAGCCTTCAAGGGGATTGAGCTTTGTTGCTTTGCCCTTGCGTGTGTGTCGGATCATAGAATGTTCCCCCTGGTATATTTGTTTCTGTTGGTAACCTTAGTGGCCATAATATTTAGGATTCTTTCCCAAGGTGACAGTGGAGGGAAGATACCACTGTACCTGGAGCAGACGTCGGCTAGACTCACTTGGACTCTCCGGAGGGTTATCTTCGCTCAAGATGGTATGGTGGAGAAACTTGCACTGGTTTGTTTCGTTAAGTAGGTTTTCGAGGTAACTGTTTCAACCGCCATTTTTGCATTAAAATTCTACGATGTTGGATTTCATCACCAACTAGTGTTTTTAGTGCGGAAATCTACTATTTGTGTGTGGTTTGACTCCTAGATTTGATAGCACGTGTTCATTTTTTTGTTTTTAATTTTAGAGACCATAGGTGTGAATTTTGAATTTTAATTGTTAGTTTTGAATTGTTAATTTTAGTTTTAAATTGTTAATAAAATTCACTGAAGTTGAATATAATGGCAACTGTTCCAGAATTTACCAACCAAGGAACCCCTCCTAAAGAGAATCCTAGTACTTTTCCTTTTTTTGGAAATGTTGGTCCTCCTTATATGGCTACATTTTCATTACCTGGATTTACAATAGGTTTACCGATATGGTTATTTTCAACTTCGTTGGCCCCGAATAATCCAATTATTCCACCTCAACTGGATGCTTCACCTCAACAGAGTTCACCATCTCAACATCACCAACCTTTTCCTTTTTTTGGAAATGTTGGTCCTCCTTATATGGATACATTGTCATTACCTGGATTTACAATAGGTTTACCGATATGGTTATTTTCAACTTCGTTGGCCCCGAATACTCCAATTATTCCACCTCAACAGAGTTCACCATCTCAACATCACCAACATTCTGTTGACCCTTTACCTTCTTCGCCCAATATGTCTTCCTCCCTTTCTTCCTCTTCGCTTGGTAAAAGCCTTGACGCTAGTAAACAGGTGACTAAGAAGAAGAATAAAGGGAAGAAGAAGAAGAAAGATAAGAAAGAAATCAACCAACCAACCATGGCTATAAATGTTAGTAGTGTTGAGGAAACCTCCAACATGCATCGTAAACCCAAATAACCTTGCAGGCTTTGTAAGGGTGACCACTTTCTTATCAATTGTCCCAGTATTCCAAAGGTCTTGGAAGTATGGTTAGGAAAATCCTATCAAATTTCTGTTGATTCATCAACCAGTGATATTCAAGTTCCTGGGAAAAAGGGTAAAGTTAGGTTTCCTTGTAAGTTATGCAAAGGGAGTCATCAAACTCACATTTTCCCTCACATGGATGAAGCCTCAAAATTGTTGGAAAACCTTATTTTTCCACGGCAAGAACATCCAACTGGTTACCGTCAACTTTCTCCCAACCTACCGTCAACTAACGGAGTGATTGATCCAATTCCAAGTAAAGTCAATCCCACTCTTCCATTGGAGAGTGAAACTCATATCACTCAGGTTGATGATCCATTAGTTGATCAAGTGGTCGACTCAATTTCCCATTTGGTTGATCCCACTCTCCCTGAAGAGAGTGAACTTCATACCGCTTAGGTTCTTCATATTACATGAGATTCTTCTGCGCCAGGGGGCATTTCACCTATTTCTACAGAACCCCCTCCAAATACTGAGGTCTTTTCCTTTGATTGGAATAGACTGATAGAACCTCGTCTTCCTTCCTCCATCCCTTTCCAAATCATTGTGAAGGTTGGTGGTAGGGACATACACCACACACATGTCGATGAAGGTGCTTTTGTTAGTATTTAATCCTCAACTACTTGGAAAGCTTTGGGTTCCCCTCATCTTGTGCCTGTTATGCAGAATCTGAAAGCTTCTAACAGAACCATTAGTGAACCTTTAGGGATCCTTCCTAAGTTTTCTATTACTTTGGAAGGTAAAACTATCTATATTGATCTTATGGTAGTTCAAGGCCCCTTGGATTTCAATTTACTCCTTGGGAGAGACTATCTCTATGCAATGAAAGTTGTAGTATCGACACTCTTTCGTGTGATGTCTTTCCATCACAATGGAAATATTGTGACTGTAGACCAACTTTCGTTCGCTAGTCTTGATTCGACTACCAATAATCCGACATCCCTGAATTTTCTCGTACAAAATTGGTATCCACCCCACCATAGGTTAATTCTGTGGCAACCAGTCCCATGTTTTCAGTTACCGATGCAAGCGAGTCTCTCACTGTTTGCTTGGTTTCATATGACTTAGATCTGGTATTTGACATGGTAAAATCTATGGGATTATTTGATCGTGATGTTCTTAACCCTTTTGAGTCCCTTGACATGTGTTCCTTCCAGAGAACTGTTCTTCCTTCTGATGAAGACCTCTTGGAAGCCATGATCAAGATGTGTCCATTGACATGTGTTTCTTCTAGTTGGGAGCCATGATCAAGTCACTGCGAGGAAAGTTCCTTTTACTGTTTCAACCTAGTTAAAAAATGAATCAGTGAGTGTGAGGATAGTTCCTTTACTGTGTCAACCTCATTAAAAAATGAATCAGTTAGTCGAGAGCATAGTTCCTTTTCTTGTGTCAAGCTCGTTAAAAAAAATGAAAAAAGCTTCCAAGAGGAAAGTTCTTTTCCTATGTCAACCTCGTTAAAAAATGAAATAGATTTTTATGAGGATAGTTCCTTTTACCATGTCAACCTCATTAAAAAATGAATCAGTTGGTCACAGGATAGTTCCTGTTACTGAGTCAACCTCATTAAAAAATGAATCAGGTATGAGGACAGTTGTTTTCCTTTGTCAACATCATTAAAAAATGAATCAGTAGGTAGATTGTAAAGAGTAGATTAATAGATTATAAATAAGTAGTTTATGAGGATGGTTCCTGTTACTCAGTCAACCTCGTAAAAAAATGAATCAGGTATGAGGAAATTTCCTTTTACAGTGTCAACCTCGTTAAAATTGAATCAATGGATCAAGAGGAAAGTTCCTTTTATTGTGTCAACCTCGTTAAAAAATGAAATATGTTGCCATGAGCATAGTTCTTTTCTTGTGTCAAGCTCGTTAAAAAATGAAACAAATCCTCCCCTAATTGATTCGAGTCTTTGACTAGATCTCGTAAATGTTAAGTCGTATATTTAGGTTAGTTATTTTAGTTTTTACTACTTTAGGTCGGGTCTTTCATATGATCTCGTAAATGAACCTGCATTCCATCTAGCTATTAATTACCAGTAGTCTTTTTAGTTGAATGAAATGAAGCTGGGGGGGCATGCACTCTAACAGATTATGCTTAGGGGGCATTAAAACCTATCTCGAGTCGATTTTGGTTATTTTCAAGACTCATTAAACTCATGAAAATCCTGAGATTATTTTGCTATCTTTTATTCTCGTAAAGCACATGAAAATGCCGAGTTCTTTCCGTCTTTTCCTGCTTGTAAATTAAATTGAAAGTCGGCCACAGGAGTATATTTTTATCCCTTTTTTGAACTCTTTAAAACTTATGAAAAATTGAAAACCATGAGTACATTTTTATCCCTTTTTCCAACTCGTTAAAACTTATGAAAAAGCGAAACCCTAGAGTTCTCTTTTAAGCCCTTTTCAAAATCTTTAAAAATGAAAAGATTGCCGAGTACTTGACTATTCGAACACGTTAAAATAAATGAATTATCATCTCTTCAGTATAATTTTACCCCTTTTACGGACTGAAATGGACTATTTATGAAAAAGGTATATGTTGACTAATTACGGTCAATAGAGTTCTCTCTTGCATTATTTTATCCTTTTTCGAGCTCGAGAGACTAAAATTACGAAAAATTACACCCATGGATTTTTCTTAAGTTTTTTCTTCTGACTCCCTAAAATTGAAAAACACTGAGTTTCTCCTATACTGGACTCATTAAAATTTAACAGTAAAGGACCTATTCAATTTTAAAAAGGAGCAAACCACTCCTTCTTAGGGTTCAAATTTTAAACTAAGTTGGAATCATCCAAAGGATGAGCATATAAACAAGCAAATGTTATCCTCCTCAAGCTTGTCAAAAATAAAGAGGTACTTGCCATAAATGGTGGGGGAAAAGAGAGAAAATCGAACCTGTTTGTTACATTTTGATTATTCGAAAAGCCATTAACCACTCTTGAACATGACACTTTTTTTCACCGGGGTTGGGAAATCCTTTTCCTAATAGTTAATCAAACCATATTAAAAGTCTTCAGCCGGTTTCTGGGTATTAGCTTTGGGTCAATTGTCACCAAGCCATCTGCAGTTTCGTTATGTGTTCAAGAAGAAATTTCAAACAAACCATTCATTTGCAAAATATTTGTCTTCCATTTTGACCATCCCTGAGTCAGTCCTTGCCAATATATTTCTTCAAAACTTGATCCATGATTTCGTGTTGTGGCCTTGCCTATGATGGATCACTTTCTATTGACGACATCTCATTATCTAAGAAGTCGATCTAGAAAACGTCAGTACCTTGAAATCTGCATGCCTCAATGGCAGGTTTCTCACCTTCGACAACAAGTTGCATCATTGACCTTCGATCAAATGATTTCGTGACATGTTCGACTTCAACTCATTCATTCACATTTCATGGATTGTACTAAGTAATTTGAGGGCCATTGACATTACTGTTGGTTACTCTCACACTTGTTAACAGTTCAGATTATTGACTGGTAATCAAGTGGTTTATACCATGTTTGACTTCGACACATTCATTCACATGGATAGAATCGTACTAGTTCGGGAAGTGGAAATCAAGACCTTGGATCTAGTTTCTACCATCTAGGCTACGAGAAATTTTTTTATTCATTTATATAGTGGAATATTTATAAACATATGACTGCATCCATACAGTGTCTACACATGTCTATACTATTGATGTATTGAAAAATCATTCTTGTATCGGAACAGTTTAAGTCAGTTTTCTAGTTAGTTTTGATCTGAGTATAAGAATGCCTACCTCAACGATGATATGTCTACATATATATTCTTTCCATTGAATATTTTATAGGCTCGTACTGGGGTGTCCACAGGATGATCCTTGAAATGATAAATTACTTCACTCTTCATACATGACAAACTATATCTTCATCTATTACAGACTTCGTACTTTAGGGGGCAATCTATTGCACTGAAAATTGTCACCTTGACATTCTTCTATCTGTATCAGCTCATTATCACTCATAATTTCCTCCTTTGCAAGTCTTAAAACATCATTTTCTCATGTCAAGCCTTAAAAATAAGAGAAAAGCTCTCAAAAAGTCTCTAAAACTCTAGTATTGCACTTTCTCTTTGTCTTACCTGCGGTCCCGCACCTAATGGTCATGTCTCCTAGATACCTGACTGCACTTTCTCTGTGTTAAGGGTGTGGACCCCTGTAAAAGATTAAAAGGGTGCAAGTAAACTCAAAAATCTCACTTTCAGTCATTTCTAGAAGCTTCTAGAAGAAATCTTGCAGTGGCAAGACGACTTCTTTCAGGTTCATGTATCCCATGCCTTAAGGAGCTAAGCCCTTGATGTGAGGAGGTTATCCCTTTGAAGGAGGATTCTATCCCTTCATAGGTGGAACTGAAACCTCCTCTTTTGCACTATAAAAAGAGGCATAGGGCAGCCTCAAAGGGTTACTAATACACTAAACAATTGACGAGTTGAAGCTTTAGTATTACTTGAGGTAAAGTGCTGTTGGAACTTAGACTCCTTTGGCTGAGATTTTATGAGGAAATATTACATACCTGTATGTATCTCGGTTGGAAGAGTGCAAGGCTTGTCAGAGTAAAGGAAATTCCTGATTTGAACCGCAGGAAGACTCGTTCAAAATCAAGGCTGAAAAGGTTGTAAGGTTCTTCTCCTATTTCAAAGTTAATACAAATAATTTTGTTTTTCTCAATAAGCTATCAACCGATTGTTTATTTTATGGATTCCTTGATCACCATAATAGATATGATTTATGAATATATGCTATGTAGGTGCTATTTGATGTTTGTTTGTTTGTGATTGCAGATCTTTGAAGATAACTCTTTTGGGCTACTGAAGGACGACTACTACAAATAAGTTTTGGATCAGGGTAGGATCGCAACACCTTTGTAGCATTTACTTATAAATCATGATATATCTAGAGAAAGATAGATTTAATTGTTTGTTTGTTGCTAGACTATCTTCTGATACTAGGGTGATCGGTCTTGTCTGCAAGATCGATTTATCCGGCCAAACATACCTGTATGTATCTCGGTTGGAAGAGTGCAAGACCTGTCAGAGTAGAGGAAATTCCTGCTTCAGACCCCGGGAGGACCTATTTAACATCAAGGCTAAAAAGGTTGTATGGTTCTTCTACTATTTCAAAGTTAATACAAATAAGTTTGTTTTTCTCAATAAGCTTTCAATTGATTGTTTATTTTATGGATTCATTGATCACCATAATAGATATGATTTATGAATATATGATATGCAGGTGCTATTTTATTTTTTGTTGTTGATGATTGCAGATCTTCAAAGATAACTCTTTCGGGCGACTGAAGGATCACTACTACAAGAAACCGTTGGATCAAGGTAGGATCATAACATATTTGTAGAATTTACTTATAAATCGTGATATATATGGAGAAAGATAGATTTAATTATCTGTTTTTTGCTAGAATATCTTCTGATACTAGGGAGATCGGTCTTTTCCATAAGATCAATTTATCTGGAAAACATTTCCCAAGGTAACCCAAGAGGGTTTCTGGAAAATATACAAATATACAAATGTGAGTTGTAGCCCTAGGGATGAAGATTTCTTGCAACAACATAAATGAGAAGATATGGCTAAATCTAATGCATAATGATGTGGATATACTCCAATAGATCCACTGGATGAAAGGATACCCCCTTCACTGAAGAAATCACCTCCCTAATCAAACACTGCAACCACCCCTGCAACTCCTCCCTAAAATAACAGAGATCCAAAATGAAACTATGCTATAGGGGATAATATCACCTTGGCTTGGTGCAAAATATGTCAATAAATCCCAGGGGGCTTATTTACTAGCATCCCAATGGAAGGAAACCTTCCTCCACTAAAAAACTAGCTTATAAATCACCCAATATAATCCTCCACTGCTACAACCTGCAACATAGACCAACTCTACGTAGAAGATGTGTTGTTGAAGAAAGATGAATCTTGACCTTCTATCAAAATGTGGAAATGTAGTGTAAATACTTCTCCTAAGTAGGAACTCGAAGGCCCTCCAGGATGAAGGTGGAATTCTCGCTCGCAAACACCCTTGTGTTAAACAACACTGCAATATTAGGTAAACAGTTTAAGAGATCCCCATGTCTTAACAGGCCATAAAAAAAATAATAATCCAATCCTGCCCACAATAGCTACATCCCCTTCGTCATATTCTTGATGAGCTTCCTCATCTTGCTCCCCACTCATTAAATTCACTACTTCCGTGCATGGAGTCTCCCTCCAAAAGTACGTTTTCCCTCAATGAATGTCACTCCTTCCATACCAACGTTGTTTGATTTGGTCAAAGTTGACCCTAGTCTACATGCTCCATCCTCTTTTCACACATAAGGGTCTTCAATACAGCTTTTAGATGACCTCCTTTCACATTAGAATTTATTTTATTCCTACTAAGGAGATTTATGGGTCCCATACCCTCTTATTCCTCTAACTAAGAGAAAAATCAAAATTAGTATTCGAATTTAGTTGTGTGCTAATATAGGAATATTATAGTGTTCGCCTCCCAAATTCTACTTGTCCTCAAGAAACTACAAGAATAGAACTGAAGAGCCTCCTCTTCTCCTCCTATAGCACCCTCATATGATAAGTTCCTCCAATGAAAAATATTCTCTCTAATCAATATGTCCCCAAGTTTCTCCTCCCAAATGTATAAGCTAGCCTTTGGTGACAAATCAAAATGGCTCTCATCATGAAGAAGTGAGATATCCATGGATGCAATTGTATGTGGTCTAGAGGCCTTCTTGAGCCATGGGATCAGAAAATTATTGGGAACCTACATTCCCATGTGAAGCTCCAAACCCCAAGCTATCATCCATACAAAGTGAGTCACCCTCCAATATGGTAACTCATGAAAAAGCTCCTCCACCTTTGGCTACTACAATGTAGGTGGGCGGCATACCTGAACATGATAGACCAAATGGCCTACACCATGTTGTCTCTCTCTCCACTTATGGAAATTGTAGAGATGCTGCTGAATTTGGGTTGCAATAATGTTTCCCTCAAGAGACAAAAGGACAACTAGATCTTTAAATACCCCTTCTCTAGTATCATGAACCTTGCTAGCCCAAGCCATCCCATACAAAGTGAATAGAACATCATCACCATATGGCATCCAAATCAGAAAGATACTGAGTGTTATGTGTAATGTTCGATGGTACCAATGGATTCTCTAGTGGATACAACATAGTTTTTCTAACTACTGTTTCAAAAAATCATGTGGCAAGTTGTCTCCTAATAGATTGCTAGATGTGCATGTTTTCTCATGTACTACGAAGTAGTAAATGGAGTTATATATCAACTGAGTATAAAAATAATAACACAACACATGCCCAAAGCCATCCAAGAAAAGGCTTCCTCAATCACTAATATTGGTCTTAGGAGGACCATGTAACAAAAATAGAAACTTTCCCTCTTGTGGAGCAATGCAATGTACATATATGGTAAGAGAATGAAAATATTTTGTTAGATGAACAAAAAGTACAAACATACCATTCTTACCATGCATTGTGAGTAGGCTAAAAATGAGGTCCATGGATGAGCCCTCCCATGAGAATCTCCTCATAACGGTTTGAAATATAAAGTGATACATACTCCCATTGGAACACTCCATCAATAGATGCATACTCCCAAGTGACAGTGTTGTCGGCCTTAGTGATAAGGCTCTTCTCACCCCATGACTCCATTATTTGACATGTCAGATGCCAAAGTGATATACCTTGATGCTACTATAAGTGGGAGATTCCTTCCTATGTGGAAGCACCTCCTGATTTTTCAAAACTAAGGAGTAGCCCCTTTGCACCATGATTGTGCCCCCATCTGCTCCTGTAATATCATGCAAATTATGGGAGAAAATCAGCCCATAGTCTCCCAAGAGCAACCAAAGCAACAATAGCTCTTGATGCATCCTCACATCTCCATCATATAGACCATGGAGTGAAAACATGATGATTGACATGGAAAATTTCACATCACCCCAATGCAACCAAAATCCTTGTTGCCATATGATGCAAGTGTTATGCCAATTCCAACCCAACAACATACCCTTCAAAGTAGGATAAGCTGCATGTTGACCAAACTCTTTCAAGAGTAGCCAGCATAGCCTTACCTCCTGCTGCCCTGTGTCATAGAACTGCAAGTGGCTCACCAACCTCTTGCTCATCAAAATCACCCATACAACCAATGGTGAGTGTCTAATGTCATACTGCCAATGGGTATTCCTCCAATGGAGAGTACCATCCTCCTAAAGAAAATCACTATCTCTACACTTCATGGGATGTTGAAGTGTAGCCTCTTAGAGATCTCCATATGAATACAACTCATCAATGACCAAGTTGACTCCATAAGGATCCAAATATATTGAGGGGAAAATATTCTCATTGAGTTGTGATGTGCTCATTAGGAAAGATCCATCATAATAATGGGAGATAATATGTCTCTCATCAACTATCTTCCTATCCCCTGCTACACATGTAGAATGGTCATTGGAATGCTCCAATAATGGTTGGGCCCCAAACTCATCACTGCTGCTCAATGATAGCACTGTTGATCTCCCTGATGGTACATATGATATCTCATTATCATGTTCAATGCTGAACATATAGTTCTACATTAGATTTTTTAGGACAATACTCATCCCATCCTACAAAAATGTACACTCTAACCCCAAGAGCTTTGTGTAGTTCAAAAATGACATACTAGGATGAATTTACATCTCCTTCTTGATCTCGTCAAGGGTCCTCTGCACAGTGATAGTCTGATGTCCCAAATCTGGAGTGTGTTTTTACCCTAGGTCATGCAATGTCATGTCCCCACAACCTTCCATATGATGTGTTGAACTAAGAGGAAGTGGAAACATTTTCACACCTTGGTTTTTATTAGGAACATATTGTACTACTACAAGGGTTCCTCCTGTTAGGGTCCTATAAATATAGGATTCATAATTTTGAATTGAATTATGATATTGTTGTAAAATATGTACATACCTTGTTTTCTGCAAGTTGTTTTCCCATATTTTGAAAAAATAAAAAAATTTAAAAAAAATCAAAAAGAGGGTAAAAAGTCCTAAAAGAAAGATCAAAGGACTTAAAAAACAAAATATAGACCCCAAAAGAAAAAATATCACAATAAAACATGAAAGTGTGCAAGTCCAAATGCCACTACTTTTTACTTTTTGCAAATGATTATGGTAGAGTGTCAATAAATGCCATAATCCATGATGAGTTAAACTATTTAAACTTGACTTGTCATGTTTTCAATTTCCATGTTTTAGATAGTGAATAAAGTTTTGTTAGACAGTTTAATCCTGACGAATCAGTAGATAGGTAGAGAATAATGAGGAGCTCATCAGTTTAATCTGAGCCCTCAGATGAAATAAGGTAGAATTAGATAGTTTTACGCTTTCAAAAGAACAAAATGTTTCAAGGTAGCAAGCTTAAATGCACCTGCTGAAAAGAAGAAAAAATGTTAGAGTAATGTTTGGTAGGTACAAAGAAGTGGGAAAAATCATGTAATATTCATCACCCGAGAAAAAATCACTAATTTCCCTTCCCCTGTAAGCATTCAACATTCTATACTTCCAGTCAAAGAGGCTCAGAGCATTTCTCTGACTTTTTTTGGGACCAGACCCAAGGCTTGATGTTTGGATAGTGGAAAATGTTGAAGTCTTATGATAAAATCCCCTTTAATATTATTTATCCTTGATTGATACATTTAAGTTATCTTCATATGTAAATAAACCTTCTTACTTAATGAAACTTAAAATCTCATGTAATTAACTTCCTTCATTCATAAAAAATACAAAAACCCTCAAAAAACACTCTATCTTAAGTAAATTGGTGAAATGATGAAATAATGAGCTTTGCTTTTATTTATTCACTCTACTTGGTCATTTAGTGTATTTTTGTGTATTCCATATCCCCTTGTCATATTAAATTTTAACTTATGTTATTAATTCCCTAAAAATACCTTATCCTATCTATATAACTCCTTTTATATCTAAATAACCCTAGAAACCCATTATTATAAAGTTTTTAGACCAAATTTAATATCCACATGCTAGATTAAAAACCCAAATAATACTCCCTTTGGTCTAAAACTAACCTTAATTAAATACCCCACCCCCTATGGTTATTATATCCTTCATGGTTTAAAATTATATAATAAAATAAAAGTTGTGCCAATATGTTTATTTAGTCATATTGCAAGTGTTTTGAATGAAAACATATGACCCCACTCATTAATTTTTTATCCTAAGTTTTTGAATCAAATTTAACATTTTGATAAGGTTAAAAAGACTTACTGCCTTTGTAATGTATATGTTAATCCTTCCCTGAATAAACTTATAACCCAAAGTTTAATTAAAAATAAAACTAAAGTTTTTTTTAAATAAACTTTAACCCCGCCCATATATTATTTTCGCCACGTTATGTAAAGCCTCACACTTTATATAAACCCATGATATATTCAAACCATGTTTATATTCCATCCCGCATACATAATTTTCCCAGGTCCCACAATTTCATTTTCCCATAGCTTTCAAAGAGATCTCAACCCTTCGTTCCTAATTGTCAGATCCAACAACTCTTAATCAATATCGCACAGAAAAGTCAAATGCCCGTTCCAACACCAATCGAGCGTGAAATGGGTGGTTTTACCCATTCCGCCCCTCGTGATGTGTCAGTATTCTGTTGGATCTCGTTCGTTTGTGTTAAAACATCTTACCGCCTGAACCCAACGCGAAAATTGTTGCCGGTCTTGCATTTTAAAACAAAAACCACTCCCGCTAAATGATAAGACATGCATTTAATGCATCTATGATAATTAAAAATCAAAGTTTAAAACCTTTGTTATACCTTTACTGATGTTTATTTGATCGTTCCAAACTGCTAAAAATATTCGCTCAACTGTGTAAGAACCCTTTGCTCAAATTTTCAACTTATACCTAGAAAAAATCGAATTTCACCAGAGATTCCCCATTGAAGACCAGTAAAGCCATTCGCTACACCAAAAATCCAGACTAGTCCTCAGATTAAACCAATTTCTTCTAAAGAACCCTTCAAGCAACCAAATACCTGCGTTTAAAGGTATTTCTCAACAATCAAAACCTGCAATTTCATGCTTAGACCAAGAATTATTAAACTAGGCCTGTAATTAAGGATTTTTCCAAGCCAAGTTACCTAAAAATTCCCGAAAAAGAGGCCAAACCCTGGCCAATTTTTCCCAGAAAGTTATGAGTCCAAAAGAACCTCCTTTTTAGCCAATTTCCTCAAATTGTGACCTCTGAATATTAATTTCACATACAAAAAAGGGTTTAAAGCCTTCAGATATCCTAAAAACCCCTTTTTGCAGTCAATCTATTCAGGAAACCCTCATTTTATGTCTTATTCTAGTTTATATCCTCTGACAAAGAAAATTCACTCCTGCAAACAATTTAATCTTGCAGTAGTTAGTCCAAAATGACCAAAAAGAAGATCACAGTTAAACCTGGAGGTTCTAAACCAACCAAGCCTAGAGGATCCAAAAGTCCTAAACCTGTAACACTGAAAGCTATTAAATCCACTGCAGCCCTCACAGTGAAATCCATTGTATCAGTAAATCCCCTCCAGCCACCTATAGCTGCTGAAGAAACCCTTCCATTGACTGATATGGACTACAATATTATTGATCCAGTGGTAGAATTCAACCTTTTAGAAATACATAATTGGTGCTATGATAAATACTTGGACAAGGATGAAATGCCTATTTGGGAGACTCATTTACCCAAATATGTAGTTCCATTGACCCACCCTAGACAAGACCTTGTTAGACTATGTCAAAAATATTATGAGCCGAACCAAAGGGCCATTGTTAATGTTGACAGAGAGATCCTTTTTACCATCACAGCAGAATCCATAAATCAAATGCTGCAATTACAGTATGATCCTCATTCCGTCCCCCTATCTATAGAATTTTTGACCCAGTTGTGCTTAAGCCTGGATTTCCCAAAGAAGTTTATGATTTTTCAAGACTTTTTTCCTTCGCATGTTAACATTCCCAAGTTGAACCCTCCTTATTCCACTGCCAAATTTCCTGAAGGGTCTAGGCATATTATTTCAATGCTATTTTTTATACTGGGATACTTTACATATGGATTCACTGATGAATCTATTCTTGGCTTTCTATCCACCTTATCTCCAAGCCAACCTCCAGCACTAATTTTTTATTATGCCACATTCATAACAGACAGTATTCATCATCAACTGACCAAACTACCCATTGAAGGGGTTTTAAGATACTCTTCCTACTTGTTTCACTTTTTTTTATTCTTCCAAGATGATAATTTTCCAATTGCATTGCAAAATATGGACTTGGAGGGTAAGCCTTTATCTATTGTCTTCTGGACTTCCTTGCTAAGGAAAGAGAGTAGTGAATTCACTTATATAGATTTTTCATACCTTTTCCTCCATCCCGCCATGAGAATTTTGTACAAAGAAGAACAGCCCAAGGTCAATGAAGAAATGAAAAGGATCTTGCAACTATCAAAACAGAATAAAATGGGTGACTTGTTTCTTTATGAAAAACATACAGAGATAATAATTTTTGGATCCAACTTATTACCTTAAAAGTTGCCAAAATACATGAAAATGAGAATTTTTTCATTGGAATATCTAAGACAGATTCTCAATTATGACTCTATCGACTTCTTAGCTGTAAGGAAAAAGAATAAATTCAAGCTGAAGAATCAGGTTGGTCCTTTCATCATAAATAATAGAGAGGCAGAAAAATAAATCTCAAAGAGACTAGTAGAGTTCAAATTTCAAGAAATTTTTCCCTAGAACTATGATCCTCAAGGGATCCTAAGCATTTTAAGGGTAGAATGTAAACTAACACCCTTCATACATGAGCCCAAGCCAAAGATTGAGAAGTTTTCGAATCAAGAAGAATGGGTGGAGAACACACTGATAGATATAGTCACTAATAAAAATACAACAGGAAAAATAGTTAAAACACAAGCAAGTTGTAAAGAAGCCAGAGACTTTAGCCAAAATAAGCAGGGAAGATGGAGCATACACATAAGAAATAAATTCAGAAACAAAATTCAAAATGATTTATAATAAAAGGCTTAAATTCAGTTCAATTGGGAAAGAAAATATAATTGACATTGAAGATACAAATGAGCCAGAGGTAAATAATGATGAAGCTAGAGGAATAATCAATGAAACTCTTGCAGAGATTGATAAAGATAAAAAAATAGGTAAAAATGATACTGAAATGATTGAAAAACCACAGAATATGGATGCCTCTTCCTCACAAACGTCTGACGAAAAAGACTTAAATATCAAGGAAAAATATAAGCAGATAAAGCAGAAGAATGAGGAAATTAAATCAAAGGTATATTCTCAATTCCTCAAGCAAAAACCAGGGAATCAAAATAGGCTACTGAAAGCCTTTTATTATTCTACAAACAAAATGATTATGTAATTTTTACAACTAACTGTTTCAGCACCAAAGACAATGGCATATTATAAAAAGGTGGAGTTTGAAGTAGACACTGAAAATGTTCATGAGCTAGACCAAATTGAATTTCATAGAAATAGCTCTGAAATGTTGTATTCAACTGTGGTGACAAAGGCAATGAGTGCGACCAAGTTGCAGAATACTATTCTTAACATGCAGGATCAAATGAAGCTAGACAAAGGATATTTGTATGCAAAGGACCTAAGGATTAAATCCTTAGAAGATTTGATTTTACAGGTGGGATATGATCCCTCAAATGTTCAAGTAGCAGAATTGTTGATCAAGAAAAAGAATGATGACATTGTAGCTTTGAAGAAACAGCTTAAGCGTCCTCAAATTGAGCATCCACAGACCAAAGAAATCCTTCAAGAGCAAAGTGAAAAAGAAGAGATGATGAAACTCATCCTCAAAATAATTGCTCAGATCAAAGAAATGGAATATCAAATGGACCAACTTGTCCAAGAGAAGGGAACTGTGAAAGAAACTAACACTCATATTATTCCTTCAGTTATACCAGTGATTGCCACAGTAGTGGCTTTCAAATTAGGAGAAAAACTAGCACGAAAGGAGCCACTGGCAACTGCAGTGCCAGTGAGTTCAACTACTACTTCAAACACAGATTCTTCTACAACACAGGTTCAGCAAACAAATGGAGCAGGTCAAATTGTAAAGGCTATGGAGGAATTTTCCTTGAAAAATAATGAAATCAACAGTCTAAAGAAGATGATTGAAAATATTGAAGCCAAAAATAATTTAGCTCAAATAAATTCTAAAACCCATGAACAGAAGGCAATTAGACCGGGGGAATAGATCAAGGGCTTACAAAAAGAGCTAACATTCACTGAGAAAATTTCATTTGTAAAGAATCATCTATGGACAAACATAATTGAAGCCATTCACACTTAATGGCCTTCAATTCAGGTTATATATGAGTAGAGAGACTTATTGTTAGTAGCTCAGGTAGAGATTCAGAAGACCAAGGATGAGTTAATTGATAAGCTAGCTCAAGCTTTAAAACTCATCACATTCCTGAACAACAAGAACAGAGAAGAATTGGAAGAGTTACAGGTATTAGATAGAACATAGAACATTTTACAGATTAAGAAGGTGGTAACAAAGAAAAATTTGATGACCTACTTGGAAGAGAAGTGTGAATCAATGAAATTTTCCATAACAAATTTTATGGTGAAATATACAAAATTAAGATAGAAGGGCTTGCCAGACATTCATGTCTTCAATGAAAAAATGATTGCTCAGAAGGACTATGATAAGAAAATCAGAGAATTTTCCAAGGAGGAAGTCAGCAAACCATTGCCACAAGGCACTCCCACAGGAAAAGTCGTCCTTCAGCACTTTGAAGATTTGTTCTTTCTACAACATGAGATCAAACATCTTTTTTGTGTTCAAACCTAATTTTTCTAAATACATGGAGGTAGATGAGAATTTTAGAAAGATAAAGAATATCAAAATTCCCAGTGATGAATAGTGGAAAACATTTACAGATTTAATGTAAAAATGAGAGGTAAAACAATGAAGAAATTACCTTGAAAACAATAAAAAACAAATAGTGAAGTAAAAGGACAGTCTGCTGATTTTTTTTACTGCAAAATGAAATATTTTTACAGCAGTAAAAAAGTGGAAATATCAGTCAAAAGTGTATCAGAGTTAAAGAGCAGTGTTAAAAAGTATCAGATGAAAAAGTATCAGCTAAGGCAACTCAAATGAAGATATTTTCTGGCAGCCAGCAAAGCAGGACAACTAATCACTCAAAAGCTCCTTGATTAGATAAAGTAGTTCTATTTATTTTGGATAAGAGGACAACTTGCTGATTTGTTAAGTAGCTGTCCCTCTTATTTTGTAAGGATATTTTCTATTTCCTAAAGATATTCCTATATGTCTCCTAGGATATTTTGTAACTACATTTTGTATAAATACTTCTACATTAGAAGTATTCAGTGTGGAATAAAATTTCTAGACTTTACTATAGACTTTTTTGTTGAACAATGGAGGCTATTATGTGTTGATTTCGAAGTAGTAGACTGGACAAAGCTAAACTGGCATCATAATTTAGGATCCTTGTAATAAGCTGATGAGTGAAGTACTTTATTATTGTCATTGTTTTCTTTTCTGAGTTTCATGCAATTCATTATATATGTTTGTTCTATCTGAATGTGCAACTAGGAATATTACTACAGGTTAGTCTAGTGCTCCCTATTTTTAACTAGTTCTCATTTTAATGCTTTCTGCTGATTTCTGGTGTTAGGATTTCTTGATTGCTCCTACTCCCGTTTGACCCCTACCTTCTTCTTCCATTTTTTGGATCAAAGGATCCTTCATAGTCCTTTATCCTGATCATACCATTTCACCAAAAAAAACTCTCCCAAATCTCTGAGGGTTATCTATCTTGCTCTAAATACATTTGTACCTGTTTGGCCTTGATTTCTAGTTCTGCTAGCTAGATTTAGACTACATAGCCCAATGGACAAGTTGATTTCTCTCTAGTTTACCTCTAAGTGATTTTTTCCCATAAAAAATTTTAAAAACAAAACCAATAGTTCTATCATAACTAGCCTAAAAACATAAATAAAAAACAAAGATAAATATTAAAGAGAGAGCCCTCTCTGAATTCTAGGAAGGCTAGATACTAGAATTTGAATTAGGTTTGTGGTTAACTCTAGTGTTCTTAGACTAAAAACTTAAATCCCACAACTTAAGAAATTACTAGAGTGATAACACCTCCCACCGGTGCGATGACTTCCCCAACTACTGTTGATGATGGATGCTCCTCTACTGATGTACCAATGTTGGTATAAGTCACTTCCTCCTCATGCATCTCATGAATAGTGCATGGGAATCCAAGTGTCAAGAGATCAAGACCACTTTGCAATGATGCAAGTGTTCCTTCTCTTGATGCAAGTACTCCTACAGCAAGTGGTGGTGGAATTTTCTTCTCCTCTCATTTCTTCTTGTCAAACTTCTTGATCAACCTTTGAGTAAAATCTGCATATGCAGTCACTCTTGCATGACTCAAATGGCTGAACCACAAAATGTTTTCTTCACCATCAAGGTGCAGCGTTGTTATCTCAACAACTTCTCTTTCTACAACTGGATGTATGTAATATTCCAAATTGGAAATAACAACAATAAAAGACATAATAGTGTAAAACAAAACAAATATGAACATGACATGAGAGGGATCAATATGCAGCCATAATTTTATTAAGATATCATCAAAAATATACAAAAAATATATTGAGGGTCAAGCCACTCAAGGAATAATAACAATCCTCCAATGATCAAAACAATGAGCACATGAGTTACTGCAACTTTATAGAATGCCGGAGAGTAGTGATAGTGCTCTCTATATCAGTTTAGATACTGCTATAAAAATAAAAAAATGGAATATGGCTGATAGAAACAAAATAAATTCCCAAGAAAGAATATGTGGGCTCTAATACATGATTTCCAACCAACCCGGAAAAGATTGCTAGAAATACCAAGAAATATACAAGGTGACAAATAACCCTAGGGTTGAGATGTCACTAAGAACTAGATCTTAATAAAATGAGGCTATGATAGATCTGAAATTATTATTTCCTCCTCCAATATTATTTCTAAATAGAAAGTTGATCCCTCTACTTAGAAATAGACTCTCCTTATGAGCTCAATGAACCCTCCCAGCAATTGCCTCAAAAATAACGCAGTTCAGAATTGTGACTGCACTTTGAGGGATGGTAGATGGTTGGCCTGATGCCAAAGATGTGGAAATATTCCTAGGATCCCTCCTTGATGATCCTATAATGGATAAGCTACCTCTCCACTAAAAAACAAGCCCAGGAATGGCTCAATGTGATCCTCCTTTGCTTCACCATGAAACACAACCGATTTCTAAATAGAAACTGTGTTGTGCCTGAAGGAGGTGGCTTGGAAAAAATTTCAGAATGAGGAAGTGTAGGTCAAAGAACCTCTCCTTCCCTAAGGATGAGGTAGGGATTCCCGATCAGGAACACCCTTGTGCTAAACAACACAGCAACCCTACTAAACAGCAAGAGGAAGCAAAGTATAAGCATACCAATATCGAAATAATAATCTCCAAACATGAATAAAAATGGGTTACATCCCCTCCATATATAGCATGAGAGCCTCCTCACATTGGATCCCATCCATACTTGCCACCAAGCTCATGAAAGTTGTCCTCCACTAAAACTGTGTTGTCTCATCATAAAGATGACTCCTCCATGACAGCGTTGTTGATTTGGTCAAAGTTGATGGAATCAACAAGATCCAATCCCTTTTCACACCCAAAGGTTCTTAATCCAGCTATTATTCTTCCTCTTTTCACATTAGGAGTGTTATTATTCCTTCAAAAGGGGTTTTATGGGTCTCCCCACCCACTTATTCACCTACCTAGTGATAAAAATAACTATAATATTCCATTTATATGCATGCTAAATTTTTGGAATATTATAGTCCTCCCCTCCAAAATTTTTCTTGTGCTCAAGCAGTTGTAAATGTGGAGAAAAATTAATTCCTGCCTCTTCTTGTGGCCTCCTCATCAATAGCTCCCACCATAACTCAACATAATCGGCAATAAATCTACCCTCCAATGGTTCCTCCCAAGTATGCAAAACCAAATGGTGTAAATCATGAGAAAGTGAAAGGTATAAGTGGAAACCTTCTTGTTGTCTAATCGCCTTCTCAAGGTAGGAGTGATGATAAACATGGGGAATCTCATCCCCGATGAGAGTCTCCCCTACCCATGCTATCATCCAAATGAAATGAGCCATTCTAGGTAGCTCATCAAAGAAATCATCAACCCCTGGTTTATGCAATGTATTGACTATATGAAGAGATTAGATTTTTCCACCCAAGTTTTTTCTCTCTTCATTTATTGTAAGTATGGGGTTGTTGCTGATCTTGGGCTGAAATGACATGGCCTCCAAGAATGGCCCAAGTTACCTCACCAAAAAAATCAACCATGAATTTCCTCCTCCAAGAACTCAAGTTCTCCAAATGGCTCCTCCCACATGAAGAAAAGAGATGTAGTATGGAAACCATGGTTAGCCCATTGTTTCTCCTAAAACATGCAACATTTATAGTAGGGAGAATCATACTCCCAATGGGCACCATCAACTCTTGTGACACTCTCCCAACAAAGCTTCCTATAAACATAATAACATCTCCAACATATGGAAGAAAAAACCAATGAAAACAAGTTGCCATATGACAACCGGGAGGTGGATCATAGTTCCACATATGGAACCAGCGCAGTGCATCCCTTGCCTACTTCAAAAAAAAAAAATAACAAGTGTCTTTTCAGCCACTTGTTTTTTTCCACAATCATCCTATAAGATAGGATCATGAAAGTAAAATGTGGTGCCAATGGTGCACACCAAGAATCATGTGGTTTCCCCCACAAACCACCAATAGCATGGCCAACATCAATGCTACAAATGGCCTCAAGTACATCAAAACATAATAGACAAGAATGGATAATAATCCTTGGTACAACATGCTTCTCATATAAAGTAAAGGAGTACAAATCATAATGCAAAATTGTACCTACCCTACCATGTAATTTCGTCATTGAGTTGAAATGGCTCAACTAAAAGCTCTCCCTCACCCCCAATGATTAGGGAACTGGTTGTGACATCCTCTCCATCACCATTCGGGCTATTCATCTCTCAATATGTTGATATATATCCTACTAGATGCCCTTCCAAGTGAACTCCTCCATCAAAGAATGAAACGCATCAAAGTGCATGCAAAAGAAAGTCCACATGTGATGCATGTAGTAGCTTCCTCTTGAGCTCAGAAAATCTAGTCAAGAAGACTCTTCCATAATAATATATGACCTCTCCAACCACCATGTATCTATCATCTTCCTCTACTTCATCAAGAATCATGAAATCCCCAAGGTCCTTGGAGTACTTTACCAAGAGTTGAGATCTCCAATATGGATCAATCCTCCTAAGAGACAACATTGAATATCTGAAATGTGAAGCTCCCCACATGTTGTTTTCTTCTCCTTTGACATCCCTCATGCCAAATTCATCCTCCAAAATTCTTCCATCCCCGTCATGTAGCTACTCATTCTCAAATAGAAGTGGTGACTTTTGGAAGTTGGCCTCCCTTGAGAAGCTACCATCCAAAAAGAACCCCCTGATCTTGGCCAATGTAAGCATGAGTGGCCTCCATCTACTCCAATGTATGGAGGATTACTTCCCTAAAGGAAGTACCCTCTTTTTTTCCAAATCCATGGAGCAGCTCCCTTGCACCATGAAGGTGCCATCCTCCATCTTTGCATCAACTTCAGTCAGCACAGTATATGTAGTGAGAGTGGGTAATGCTAAAAATGGGAGAATATCTCCCTCTTGAGTCTACCCCATACTCTATTCACTATAATATACCCCTCCAAAGTATCCACCTCTCTGGGATCTAAGAGTGGTGAACCAAATGGTAATATGTCTCCAACCAACTCTAGATCTGGTGGCCTCCTAGTTGGAATGCCCCCATGTACCGAGACATCAAAATCTGAAGTGGACTGTATATATGAGTGGACTAATTTGTCCCTCCTTTCACTGTGAAATACAGTCTCCTTCTTCTATGAAGAAACCTCCCGAAATAGATAAGGGTGAATTCTCATCATCCCTTGATGTTGATCCTTCCTTTCTTCCCCTTCCATCTCACAATCCACAAAAAATTATGCATATTGCTCTGGATTGTGTTTTGGTCCCCACATGTTGAATCATTTGGAACTCCTTGCAAAGACACAAGGGCTCCTCTAATGGAATAAATGGCTCCCTTTCCACCTCCGTGTAGTGATGTATATTCTCCCAATGGTATAGCACTGTTAGCTCTTCTCTACTCATCCTCTTCATCAATATTTGAGAATGTCTCATCATCAATGTGAGACCCTTGATGTTGGTCTTCCTTTGAAGGAGGAATCTCCATGTCTTCACCTATAGAAGAGGGCTCTTCAAGAAGTGGGGATATTTCTCTTGGAAATGCATCATGCATGTTTTTATCCCCTTCAACAAAAATAAGGAGTGGAGTTGGAAGAATAGATATCTCCAACTCATGCACAGGTTTTGAGTTCTTGGGTTCAACAAATGATGTTTTACAATGTTTAATATCAAATATTCTCACTAATTTCTTAGTGAACCCAACATAAGTGTTTACATTTGCATGATTAAATGAAGTAGAACTACAAAACCACCAATCATGGGCCATACCTTTAAGGTGTTGTGCTGCTACTCTAATGGCCTCCTTTTCTGAAACTTGGTGTATCTGGAAATAGGAATCTAGCTCCTCCACCCAAGATTTTGTTGTGCACTTTGTTGATCCATCAAAGTTAGATAGAAATATTCTACCTCTCTTACTTCTATTATGGTTTCTAGATATTATTTCTTCCTTGAGTTGGAAAAACCCTTGGAATTCCAAGTGCTCCTTGAATCTCCATGATTGAGACTCATACTCCTGAAGATAGTCACTCAAGGTCTAATCCCTTGGTGCATCTTCCTCCTCCATCCTTCTTGCAGTGAATGTGGGAAATAAACTGTGTTTTGGATCTGCATGTTTGGTTTAATTCTCACACCCATCATGTGAATATCTAGGGCTTTCTTCCCTTTCAAACCCTCTTGGAATTTTCCTACACTTCTCCCCTTTCATCTCCTTGAGATCTTCTTTGATATTTTTCATAGTTTGGAAAAGAAGCTAGGAGATCCTCTCTTCCTTCATTTCTCCAAATAATGGATTCATGACTTTTTTTCTTTTGTACAACTTCTCTTTTCTGTGAGAAGAAGCTTCTCCTTCTAATGGCATAATGTCTTGAATGCACAAGCTAAGCCAAGATTATGCTTTGATACCACTGTAATATTCCAAATTGGAAATAGTAGCAATACAAGACATAATAATGTAAAAAAAAAAAAAAAAAAAACATGAAATCATTGGGATCAATATGAAGCTATCATTTTATTAATTTATCATCGACAATATACAAAAGTATATTGAGAGTCAAGCCACTCAAGAAATAAGAACAATCTTCCAATGATGAGAACAATGAGCACATGAGTTGCTGCAACCGTATAGAATGCTAGAGAGTAGTGACAACGTTGTCTATATCAGTGTATCTGTTGCTAAAAAACATACACAATTTAATATGTCTTATAGAAAAAAAATAAATTCCCAATAAAGAAGATGCGGTCTCTAATACATGATTTCTAACCAACGTGAAAAAGATTGCTAGAAATACCAATAAATATACAAGGTGACAAATAACCTTGTGGTGGAGATGTCACTACAAATCAGATCTGAATAAAATGAGGCTATTATAGATCTGAAATGATGATGTACTCCTCCAATAGTATTTCTAAATAGAAGGTTGATCCCTATACTCAGAAATAGACCCTCCTGATGAGCTCAATGAACCCTCCCAGCAATTGCCTCCAAAAATAACACAGTTCAGAATTGTGATTGCGTTGTGAGGGATGGTAGATGGTTGGAATGATGCCAAATATGTGGAAATATTACCAAGAGCCCTACTTTCTAATCCTCCAATGGATAGGCTACCTCTCCACTGAAAAACAAGCCGAGAAATGGCTCAATGTGATCCTCCTTTGCTGCACCCTGCAACACAACCTTGCTCTAAAAAGAAACTATGTCATAGATGAAGGAGGTAGCTTGGCCAAAATTCCAGAATGAGGAAATGCACTCAAATAATCTCTCCTTACCTGAGGATGAGGTATGTATTCCTGATTAGGAACACCCTTGTGCTAAACAGCACAACAACCCTACTAAACAACAAGAGGAAGCGAAGTCTAAGCAGACCAATATCAAAATAATAATATCCAAACATGAATAAAAATGGTGGCCATCCCCTCCATATATAGCATGAGAGCCTCCTCACATTGGGTCCCATCCATACTTGCCACTAAGCTCATGCAAGTTTTCATCCACTAAAACTGTGTTGTCTCATCATAAATACCACTCCTCCATGACAACGTTGTTCATTTGATCAAAGTTGACTGAATCAACAAGATCCAATCCATGTTCACACCCAAAGGTGCTTAATATAGCTTCTTATTCTTCCTCCTTTCACATTAGGAGTGTTATTATTCCTTCAAAAGGGGTTTTATGGGTCTCCCCAGGCACTTATTCACCTACCTTGTGATAAAACTAACTATAATATTCCATTTAGATGAAGGCTAAATTTTTGGAATAATACAATGTAAGAGGATGAAATAATCCAAATAAATTCCCTAATCCCTTTTTGTGCATGAGGATAACCCATCAAATGTAGACAACATAAATCTATTTTGATTTCTCCTTCCATAGTTGCAAGGTCTCCTCTCTGCTTTGAACTGAATGAACTATGGGAGAGTTAGATTCTCCTAAAAAGCTCCTTATTCAGATTTATATTATGCAAGATGCTCACTTAGAATATCATGATCTAAGTTTCCTCCATCTCCATGCCTTTCACATTTTTCTTCAAAGGAAGTGGACATAAAATATTTCTTTGGAGCTACATGAAATACCAGTTTTCTCCTCTGCTGATAGAAAGTACATGCACCTTCTTCATCTTGAAACCCTAATGACCTCTCATTATTTCTCTCCATTCTCATATGCTTGACCTCTTTGGTGAGGTCCTTCATAGATCTGAAAAGATATGAGATAAAACTCATTCCTTCCATCATTCTGATCTCTTTATCCTTCTTCTTATTCTACTGATATCATAATGGATGAGATCCAGAGGCTGAGACAAGATTATGCTCTGATACCACTGTAATATTCCCAAGTGGTAAAAGAAGAAATATATGAACACATAATAGAAATAACAGTGTAAATAAACACATAAAAAATGGATACCAATATGGAGCCATTAAATTATGTATAGGAACAACAAATCAATACAAAACAGTGAGGCACAAATCATATGATATGAGGAAACAAGCCTCCCAAAAACAATCACTCCCAAATATGACTTGTTGCTACAATACAAATTGCCAGAGAACTACTACAGCATATTCATACTGAGCATAAATATATTTGGAGATCATGAAATAATATAAATACAAATATATATGCCACAATAGATGTTATAAAAATAGATCTAGGCCCTATATTACCTTCCCAAGATAACCCAAGAGGGTTTCCAGAAAATATACAAATATACAAATGTGAGCTGCAGCCCTAGGGATGAAGATTTGCTGCAACAACAGAATTAAGAAGATATGGCTGAATCTGATGTATAATGATGTAGATATACTCCAATAAATCCTCTGGATAAAGGATACACCCTTCACTAAAGAAATCACCTCTCTAATCAAACACTGTAACCACCCTTGCAAATCCTCCCTAAAATAACACAGATCGAGACTGAAGCTGCGCTGTAGGGATATATCACCTTGGCCTAGTGTGAAATATGTCAATAAATTCCAAGGGGCTTATCTATTGGCATCCCAATTGAATAACCCTTCCTCCATGGAAAAACTAGCTCAGAAATCACCCAATATAATCCTCCACTGCTGTAACCTGAAACACAACCCAACTCTATGCAGAAACTGCATTGTTCAAGAAAGTTGAATCTTGGCCTTCTACTAGAATGTGGAAATGTAGTGAAAATAATTCTCCTAAGTAGGCACTTGAAGTCCCTCGAGGATGAAGGTGGGATTCCTGCTCGAGAACACCCTTGTGCTAAACAACATTGCAATATTAGCTAAATAGTTGAAGAGAGCCTCAAGTCTTAACAGACCATAAAGAAAATAATAATCTAATCCTGCCCACAATGGTTTTCATCCCCTTCCTTATATTCTTGGTGAGATTCCTCACCTTGGGCTCCACTCATTAAAGCCACTACTTCCATGCATGGAGTCTCCCTCCAAAACTGCATTTTCCCTCAATGAATGCCACTCCTTCCATACCATCGTTGTCTGATTTGGTCAAATTTGACCTAGTCTACATACTTCATCCTCTTTTCACACATAAGCATCTTCAATCCAACTTTTAGATGACCTCCTTTCACATTAAGAGTGATTTTATTCCTACTAAGGAGATTTATGGGTCTCCATACCCTCTTAGTCCTATAACTAAAAGAAAAATAAAAATTAATATTCCAATTTAGCTGTGTGATAATTTAGGAATATTACACAAAATGTCCAGGTTAACCGTAATTATAACATATGATCTTTCCACACCCTTGTTCAATGCGTCCTCCTCAGCAATTCCCTCATCCTTGGAAACCTACACACATTGTTGGCGAACCTGAATCTTCACAACCTTTGACTTGCATTTGGTATGCTCCAAGAATCTACATCATCAGATCATATCTTTGATAATGATTCTCATATTGTCCCACTAAACAACAGAAATTATAGAACAATTACTTTGGCAACCAAATGTACTTTTTTAATAGATGACACTATTTTTTGGAGTGTTGGTCTGCCACATCACATAAGCTACTTGAGAAATTTGGTCCCACCTTTGGTCCAGTACTTGGCCCAGACTTCAACAGACTTGGCATGCCAATGCCCAAGTAATTTCTATAAACAGGGAATTGATCCTTATGGTGGCCCTTTGCTTTGTACTTATACACCAGAATTATAAGTGCATGTCAGATCAAACTTATTTTCCCTTCTTAAAATATTCGAGCTCCATATGTGAGATTTCAAACTTAGTGTGGATCTACTGAACTGCTATGTTGGTATCCACTACTGGCGAAGCTTCTAGCTACATCGCAATCCCCAAGTCTTCTACTTGGGTTGCGATATTCTACTAAGACAATCAAAACCTAAGATGTGGAAATAGCACAACTATAAACCATTCTTTCTATTTCTCATCAGGGATATCAAAGCTGACTTGACTTAGTAGTGTCTTAAAACTTTGATATACTTCCCACACAGTTTCAGTGACCAATTTATTGATCTCTTTGATCTCCATAATACACTGGGACTGCGAATTCGACTTCTTAAATTTAGAATTTAGTGTAGCCTTTGTCTGGGACAACATGGAATTTTCATTCATCGAGGAGTACCTCATATACCAGGATAATGTTTGTAATATTTCTAAATTAGCATGCAAATAATTGGATTATTAAAATCTATTTTTTCTTCTTAGTTAGAATAATAAGAGGGAGGGAAAACCATAAATATCCTTAGTAGGAATAAAACCACTCCAAATGTTAATGGAGGGCATCAAAAGAGCTAGATAAAGCTCCCCTATTTCTGAACAATTGAAGAAGCATGTGGATTGGGTCAACTTTGACCAAATCAACAGTGCTAGTATGGAATTAGTGGACATTCAATGAGGGACAACGCAGTTTTGGAGGGATATCCTTTACATGGAAGTAGTGCCTTTAATGAGTGGGGCCAAGGGTGAGGAAGCTCACCAACAATATAAGGAAGAGGATGGAAGCCATTGTGGGCATGTCTTAGACTATTATTTGATGTGGTTTGTTAGGACATTGATCTCTCTTTAGCTGTTTAGCTAAGATTACAATGTTTTTTAGCACAAGGGTGTTCCTGAGTAGGGATCCCACCTCTATCCCTGAGAAGCCTCTAAGGAAGAGTATTTGCACTAAATTTTAACATTTTGGCATTTGGCCAAGCTTCAACTTTCTTCTACAGTGCAGATTATGTTTAGATATGTGCTGATTTGTAGGGTGCAATAGTGGAGGATTTCTTTGGGCCATTTCTAAGCTTCTCCTCAGAGGAGAAAGATTTCCTTCCATTCAAAGATCAGTAAAGAAGGCCCTTGTGCTTCATATCATATTTTGGCATCATTCCAAGGTAGTAACATCCCCTACAACATAGTTCTAGTCCATGAATGCGTTATTTTGGTGAGCTGTTGTAGGAGTAAGTTCAGTGCTCCATTTGGAGTGTTTTCTTTCCATTGAAGAGATCGGCCCTTCATTGAGAGAGTATTTTGGGAGGAGTTATTTTAGATCTATATCAGATTCAACCACCTAATTTTTAGGTGGTTAGTTGTAGATTTTATTCATACCTATGGTTGCATTCTGACATTCTGATATTTTGTGTATTCCCGGAAACCCTTCCTGGGTTCTCTTGGAAAAGTGTATGGGGGGCATAGATCTCCATTTTTGGACTTGTATAAGCATGAAATTATCAAATCCATTTATATATATGTCCCAAATTCAGTATTAGTCACTAAAACTATGTTTTACTTGCTTCATTGTTTTCTATTGCAGTCTATTACATGATTTGGGTGCTTTTGGGCATTGGAGCCTTCTTTTGGTTATAGTGAGGGACTTGATCCCCAAGATCTTGTACTTGTTTATTTATGTTATACATAATACCATGGATCTATTATTTGGCTCACATGTAATGTATTAACATTTGCTACTATTTCCATTATTTTGAGCTATATTTCTGCTTTCCCCATTTGGGAATATTACAGTGGTATCCGAGCATAATATTGGCTCAGCCTGTGAAGACATTGCATCTATGCTATCAGAGGAAGAAGAAAATTCTCACAGAAAAGAGAAAGATTATAGAAGAGACAAAGGCAAGTCTCCATTATTTGGAGAAATGGAGGGAAAGAAATTTTCAACACTTCTTCTCTAATCTATGTGTGAGCTTAATAGAGAAATCAAGGGAATGAGGATAGAAATACAGGGAGATCCCTCAAGAAGATTTGCACATGAAGAAATATCCAGTTCTTCATATTATTAGTGTGAGGATTCAGCCACACTATCAAATATACAACACTCTACCATGCCTATGTTCATAGCAAGAGAGATGGAGGAAGGAGATGTGCCAAAGGAGGAGACTCTTGGTGACTATCTTCAAGAGTATGAATCTCAATCAAAAAGGTTCAGAGATCATCTAAAATTCCAAGGGTTTTGAAGGATCAAGGAGAATAGAAGACCTAGCAATAAAAATAGAAGAAAACGGTGCAAGCAACATGATTTGGGTAGATTCTTCTTGTCTACTTTTAATGGGTCACCTATATGCATAGCTAAGGCTTTGGTGAAGAAGATAGACACATATTTTCAGTAGCATCAAGTTTCGGAAGAGGAAGCCGTTAGAGTAGCAGTGTTGCATCTTGAAGGTAAGGATTATGCCTAGTGGTTTTATGAAACATCTTCCTTGAATCATGTAAATGTATCTACTTATGCAAATTTCACTAAGAGGTTAGTGAAAATATTTGATGCAAAAAATTCTAAAACATCCTTGGTTGAGCTAGCTAAGCCTAAAAAAATAAAAACTTTGCATGAGTTGG
Organism: Pinus albicaulis; assembly: GCA_034641835.2. Taxonomy (NCBI): domain Eukaryota; kingdom Viridiplantae; phylum Streptophyta; class Pinopsida; order Pinales; family Pinaceae; genus Pinus; species Pinus albicaulis. The sequence goes on along the minus strand of CM076570.1, from coordinate 433,078,228 downwards.
AAGGATATATAAACCCAACTCCATTCCAGAATTCTATTGAGGGGGTTAATAACTTGTAGAATACCTTGCTAGAGGCAAGATCCCCACTTCAGAAAGAGCTCTCTTCTCAAGAGGAAGACATGGAGATCTATTTTTTGAATGAGAAACTAAACAAAGAGCCTCTTAATGATGATGAGGAAACCTCCATTCATGATGAGGGGAAAAGAAGGGAAGAGGTCACAATGCTGTCATGTTAGGAGTAGATCTAATACCTCATGGAGAGGAATATGGATAAATTTCTCCAATGAGAGGAAATCTTGTACTGTTGCAAGAAGTTCCAAAGAATCTCAAATATGGATATCAGGGCACATTCCATGAGCAACATGTGCCATCATTGATAGATTGTGAGACATTTAAGATGAAAGAAGAAGATAGGGAGGAGGACCAACATCATATGTTTAGGAGCACACACCCTTATCTATTTCAGAAGGTTGATGCACAGAAGAGGCAGACTGATTTGCACAGTGAAATAAAGGAAAAAGTAGTCCACTCATATGTGTAGTCTACCCTTGATATTAATCTCTCATTGCATGGAGTCATTCCACCTGGGAGACGACCAGATCAAGAGATGATGGGAGATGCTCCACATATGATTACACAACTCATTGAACCTGGAGGGGTGAGTACCTTGGGAGGACTTGACACAGTGCAAAGAGTCTGGGGTAGGCTGAAGGAGGAGGGAGACATTCTCCCAATGTCATAATTACCCACTCTCACCAAACATCTTGTGCTGAGAGAAGATGTTTTAGGGATGGATGGCACCATCATGGTGCAAGGAGACCCCTCCATGGCTTTGGATAATTAGAAGACACTTCCACATTGGAATGACTCTTCCATATTTCGTAGAAGTTGGTGGCCACACATGCTTACATTCACAAAAATTAGAATTTTTTGATGGGTGATAGCTTCTCATGGAACGCTAGCCTCCAAAAACTTCTACCTTCTCTAGAGCCTGAGAAGCTGGAGGAGGAGCAACAGAGGAAATATTACAGCATCTTGGTGTATGACTTTGGAATGGGAGATTTCAAAGAAGAAAGCATCAACATGATAGGTGCTTCACATGATATATCATTATTGAGCATTGAACCTTATTGGAGATCCCAGCTATTCGTGGAATACTCCAAAGATCTCTTTTCATGAAGAGTGCTTGATGACGAGTTATTTGATGGAAGATATGCAGTGGTAGATGGGGTAATCTATTTTTAGAGTAGAGTATTCTTGACTAGATCCTCTAAGCTCAAGGAGAAACTACTAGATGCAGCATATGAGGGTTTGATCTCCAAACCCACTGGTTTTAGAAGAGAATATCGTACTATCCTGGAGGGATTGATTTGGGAAAAGAGGATATGCAACACCATATGAGGAGATGCATGGATTGTTTGGAGGATGAGGAGAGACATAAATTTTTGGTAGAGTTATCACAACCACTTCCTTTCTCATTGGGAGTAATAGGAGGCCCATCTATGAGCCACCTTAATAGCTTGAACCAAGTACATGGTAAATATTGTATTTATGTACATCATGATTCACTTACTATGTATTTGCATTTCCTTACCATTCATGTGCAAGGAATTGATACAAGAGGGGGAACTCTTTCTTCTAGACTTCATGGTATACTTGAGGCCATAAGAAGTATTGGTAATGGCCACTCCCTAGGAGATCATGGAGTCATGATATCTTATGCAGGGTATGCTTAATTTGCACCATACACCATACACCTTCTCCAAGATTGTGAGGAGATTAGGGCAGAAAAAAAGTGGTTGGGAAACCACTCATCATGCCATATTATGATGCATTTAGGAGTAAAACTACACCGGTTACACTTGAGGGACCATTTTCATTCTCCATTACTACACATGGTAGCTAGCATGACTTTGATTGTGATCCCATATGTTGATGATATTCTTGTTATTGTTGGGGACAGGATTAGAGGGATGACATATTGGTTGGATGTGTCCATTGGGAATGAAACTTCCCACACTTCTTCATGCTTCAAGGGAGCATGGAACATTATATGGCTGCTAAATTATATCACTTTTTTCCTTCTGAAGGGAGCCATATTATTAACTTATGTATTTTGGAGGAGCCTTTGATAGGGGAGGATTTTTTCTATGAATTACCATTCTAGAGGGTGATTCATTTTATATGGATGATAGCTTGGAGGATGGAGCTTAACATGGGGATGAATATTCTATACATTTTTCAGATCTATCCTTGCAGTTGCTTGAGGACAAGAAAAATTTGGGAGAGGAGGATTGTAATATTCCTAAATTAGCATGCAGCTAGTTGGAATATTAAAATCTAATTTTGCTTCTTAATTAGAAAAATAAGAGGGTAGGGAGACCCATAAATCTCCTTAATAGGAATAAAACCACTACAAATGTGAATGGAGGGCATCAAAAGAGCTAGATAAAGCTCCCCTATGTGTGAACAATGGAAGAAGCATGTAGACTAGGTCAACTTTGACCAAATCAACAACGCTGGTATGGAAGTAGTGGAAATTCAATGAGGAACGACGCAGTTTTGGAGGGATATCATTTGCATGGAAGTACTGCCTTTAATAAGTGGGGCCAAGGGTGAGGAAGCTCACCAAGAATATAAGGAAGAGGATGGAAGCCATTGTGGGCATGTTTTAGAGAAGGTGTATGGTGTATGGTGTATGGTGTGTGGGCACAGCAATATTACCTAAACAACTTAAGAGAGCTCAAAGTAACAGACTTGATCCCCAAGATCTTGTACTTGTTTATTGTTGTTATACGTAATACCATGGTTCTATTTTTTGGCTCACATGTAATGTGTTAAAATTTGCTAATATTTCCATTATTGTGAGCTATATTGATACTTTCCCCATTAGGGAATTTACAATGTTCCATCCTGCAGTGCTCTGACGAACTGTGCTTCCTTCATATTCTCATCGGTGATGTTCTGCGATCTCCATATTGCTTTTACAACAAACCAAAACTACTCAGGATCATCTGATCCTTTGAAAATGGGAATCTTGGGTGAGTGGGATATGGTAAATGGGGGAGGTGGAGGTAGAGTTGGAGGTGGAGGAACAATATAGTGATGGGTTGTGATGGGAGTGGATGTTTTGGGAATTATAGAAGTGCCCTGATGATATTCAAATTTTATCGACACACTTCTAGGGGTAGCATGGTCATTTTCTCTTTCCTCACTTTCAGACCCAAATAGTGGATTGTACTCAGATTCAACGTAATTATTAGTATCTACCATAAATACATTACCACATCGCATAGTTCATGTTTTCTTTCCTTCGAATCGAAATCTAATTGCATCTGTAGTACACCTTTCTCACACAATAGCATCTTAATCCAAAGCTTCAATGAGTTTAAGTACTTACCTTGCGGGACTTTGAAAATTTTGCGCTATGCTTCGCTATTGGATACATAGGTATCTATCTCAAACTTAGTAATAAAGCCTCCAAGGATACTATCGATCCAGTAATCAATGGCCCTTGTGATCTCATTATTAGTTACCTTCATTTTCTTAATCAAATCTGGAGTCCACGCAGTAGGCCTATTGTTGAAATGGGTCATTTTTCTAGATAGTATAGATAACCACTCGTATAGATTACTTGAAAATGATGAGAAAAATATCTTGTGTCGATCTATGAAGATATACTTCTGTAACCACTATTCGAAGGATATGTGAAGATTTATGTTTTCCTGCGCTGCAAATTCACGTTCTTTCAGATCTACACAATCATGAATTTATTTCATGTCAGAAGCCACATCCACATGTCCCCTAGTCAGATCCCAATCCTGAAAATGGAACCATTTTTTGGATTAATGGGGCCTAATCCCAGATTCATATATGGTTGCACAAACCAACAAAACCAACTATTACCAACCCTTTCGACAACGATCTATTATGCAGACCGAAGTCTCACCCAAGGAAATATAAGAGGATGATAGAACTAGGTTTCTACATCCATAGGGATAATGGAGTGTGGATTTAGGGCTTATCTTCCTTTCAATACTTAACAGAGCTTCAATAAGCAACTATGTTAAGTATACAGTCGTTGTTCAACACTTATATTGAACTCTCTTGTAGACTGCGTGATTTTAATTTAACAAGCATAAAACAGAATAAATAATGCTAAACATGACTTCATGATGTAGCTACATGTAAAAACCCTTAAATTATCATAGATGATATCAAAATAAATGTAAAAAAAACACATAAACACATAACATATATATGTCTTCAAAGTCTTATATTATTACTCAAGTCTTCTTGATAGAACCCTTTCTTCCTTGCACACTTAGCTACAGGGGTCTGTGCACTCAGTTGCATACTTTCCAAGGTCTTTGCACAGTCAACAACAAGAGCCTTCTATTTCCAACAAACAATAGAATACAGACTCAAAATAATGTTACATCCAAGTGCATTATATCATGAGTTATGAGATATCCTCTGCTAAGACTATCCTAGACTCCTTGTATAATATTTTCTTTTACAATACCATGGTCTGAAAACCATGGTCTAAAACATATACAAAATTTTCGCATACCTTTACAAAATAAGGAGCTTTGACCCACTACAAATCCCCTAATACTATGTTACATCTCTGCACTACATGCTCTATTCCTCGATCTACAGAGTCTTCCTTAAAATATTCCATTGAAGGGTACCCTGTCCAACAAAACCACACAAAAAAACCATAAATCAAAATGCACGCACATGGATGAGGAGACTCAAAATATTATGTGGAACCCCATACAGGGGAAAACCATGCAAAAAATTCTTCTTAATATATGAATGCAGGAACCAACATGATATTACATCAATTTATTGGCACTAAACGAAAGGAGAAACCAACTGATTCATTTACAAGAACCCATGATATGAATATTATGGGGATATTTACCCAAGTTCAGATGTATAAGTCATAAAATCATATTTTTATGTAAAAAAGGACCTTAATCAATATGCAACTAATGGGTTAAAATATAACAAAAGTTTAATACATAAAGAATAAACCCTATAAAATGGGAATAGGAAGAGAGTGAATGTTGAGAAGGAGAGACCCGATAATTTTTCTCATTGCCTATAATGGGTCTTCTTAATTCAATTCTTCACCTTATCCAATTATTTCTCTCTCTCTCTTCATATTTATGTATTAATCATTCTCTCATTGTTTTCATTGTTCTTTTCATTAATTTCATGGAGGTTTGTATGCTTTCTCTCCTCCTCTCTTGCCATTCATGGATCCTAGGTCTTAGTCCCCAATATATTATTTAGTTGTATTATAGTAGGTTATGAATCCATGGGATTGAGTTCATGAAGAATATTTTAGTTTCAAATTTTTGGAACAATATCCAAACCCCTTTTGGTACTTTTGGAGTCCATTTTCTTAACCATTCATTGTAAGTATCATAGTTATGTTACACAGTAATTTGTCACTGTCCCTGCAATTCCCCATCCTGCACATTGGAAGGCCTATTCCATGACCTGTGAGCAGTGACATGACCTTAAAACATGGCATCCCCCTTGATAAGGAAAATCATTCCTCTGTAGACAGTTTCCTATGAAAAGCCCTAAAAATAGACCTTTTTGCCTTGGCACGACCGGCCAGTTCAACCCTCTCGCCAATGGGGGAAATCCACAAAAGAGGGCACGCCAAATGGTGCTCTGTCCTAGTGTATTACTCGTGCCAAGCTTAATATGGATTTTTTTTTTAAATAAATGGCAGAATTTTGATTCCAACCAACTCTTGAACGAGGCTCTAAAATGAGTTGGGAGGTTTGGCTCCGGATCTCCATGTAGGGGAAGTGGTTTTCCACCTATCATGGAAGCTTCCTTGAGGATAGGGCCAATCCCACCATTGTATGGATCCCAACTCCCCTTCCACCATCTATATAAGATTGTCATTTTCCCTTTACAAGCTAGCCTGAATAGATTTGAATCATTAGTAAGGAGATTATCATCAAACAACTGAAGAGAGAGAGACTTGTCCCATTCCTGGAGAGCTTTATTGAGACGTACTCTGCTATTGACCCGCTGAAGGAAGATCTAGCATCAGAGCTCAGGTTGTATCTTTATTTTCTTCTGATTAATAATAAATGACTTAGATTATGGTTCCATTCATATGTTCATGTCTTATGTTATGAATTGTATCTTCTCTGACTGATACATAGTTGCATGTATTAGGTTTTACGCTTGTGTGTTTTTTTTTCTTCGTGTACGTGTAGGTGTTCGAACGTGCTAGGTGGGAGAATTGTGATCTGCCAAGGCGAGGGACAGAAGCACCATCTTCTCTGCAAGCAACAGTAGCATAGGACTTAAGGTAGGCCTCTTGTCGCATCTTGGTCTTTTGTAACTAGGAACCTGCGTCTTAGCTTGACTCGGTTGTTGCTAGACCCGATCTGGGCTAGTAGGGATCACCTCTGTTCGGAGAGGGGATTTACCTCTCCAACAAAATAGTAACTCGAACGGGGAGACATTAATTGGAGTTTTTCTTACCTTTACGGTTTATTTTGGTCTTTGTCTACTTGATTAGCTCTTTTTGTTAGCTTTATCCTAGTATTAAACCACTGTTTAGCCTCACCATCCCTGATCTGGTCCCTGTTTGCTCTTTTTTATTTTTTTCATTAGTAAACTTGACTGGCACGGTTTTTTCTCTGATAGTCACACCAGCTGGCGCTTGTTGCCAGTTTAGCCCCTGCTCCAATCCTGTTCTGGTGCTAGTTGCAGCCTGACAGTCGCACCAATCCTGTGTGGTGCTAGGGTTTGCTCCTTTCTGAGCTTTCTGAGCTTGATTTGTGGTTTTGGTGTCATTTTTTCGACTGCCTGAGTGTTATGGATCCTTGGTTGACTGTGTGTAACCTCTATCCTCCGGTTGTTTTCCTCTACTATCGGTTTTATTTTCTAGCCCTAGGGCATCTAGGTGTTATAGTGTGTCGATCCTCTCGTGATAGTTTTTGGTTTTCGTTTGATTAGTCAATTTCATTGTTGCTTCTTTTCATTCGTTTGGTGGTTTTCCATTGTTTTATTGCATTATTTGAGTGATTGGTATTGTAGCTCCCTATAATTAGCAATAATGGAAAAGTCCAATAGTAGGGAGAAACATCATTTCAACCACTTTGGGATTCTAGGATCTAGCCCTCCTGAATCCAGAGAGGGATCTCTCCAATAAGTGCAAAGATGGATTTATCTTTAAGGTTTTGGGTAATGATATTAGGCTAGTTATGAAGGCTGAGGGTTTTATTTATTTTTGGATGGTTGAGCATGATTATGGCTTGAGTGGAAAGTTCTAAAATGGAAAGAGTTTCAAAGGTGAGAAGTTGTAATAAAATAGAACAAGCTTTGGCCAAAAATATGGATAAATGCAGGTTTTAGTCCATTGGGCTATGGAGTCATAATAGGGTTTTAATTAAAACAACAGGTTCAAGAGTGGTCTATGAGGAAATTCATCTATGTCTAAGGATATCTTTAAAGTTGATTTATGGAATGAAATGATACAAAAAAGGAGGGGAATTAAACAAATGAAGAACAAAGAGAAGCCCAGGATCTGGTAAGTACTTTGAAACTAGCTAGCCTTTGACAAACACTGAAGAATAACATAAAAGTAATCCAGGATCTAGTAAGTACTTCAAAAATAGCTAGCCTTTGATATAATTTCAATAGAAAAACATTTAAGACACAAAGGGAAACACAATTGATAACAAAGAATGGCCTAAGATCTGGTAAGTACTTCGAAACTAGCCAGCTTTCAACACATTCCTAGGGAAAATTTCAGTCAGTATTTTGGGATAAAACTAGGACCAGGGCTCACCATATCTTCCTTAGTTCATATATACTTAACATGAAATGAAAATAACTTTAAACAATAACAATTAGCTAAACAAGAGGACGAGGGAATGCCAACATTCCTACTGCTTGAACTGAATTAAATCATTCCTAAATAACACAAATTTGAAGAAAACATTAAGATAAAGCTTATCAGTCAGAGAAGGGCACTGATATAAAGTAAATCCTAACTCTATGCTTGTTGTTCTTTATCAGAGAAGATGAACAAAGTGGAAACAAAAATAAAATATTGATTTACAATAAGAAATAACATCACCATAGACATAGAACAGGATCCCATAAATCAGCTTGTATTGATGCTTCAAACCAGTTACAGCTTTAAGTCAAGTGTTTCAGGTCAGCAATCATCTTCACTTCTTAGCCTAACTTTTCTATCACAAGAAAAGCTTCAATAGCCTTTGAACACTATTTATAATCAGAAGTTTTGAACACAAGTATATTTCAAAGTTCTGCAACCAACATTTTATCATCTTCTATAGAAGTATTTATAGAAGGAATGAGGAGGTGGGATCTAATAAAATATCTCCAAGGTTCAATTAATACAGATTAATGCTTCTCGGCCTTTGAGGGGCTTAATGGAGAAGAGTATAGATATTTTCACTGTATTAATTGATTTACATTTAAATATTAAGCTCGGTGGGAGCTTTTGTTGACTTTTAAGGCTCTGTTTCATGTAGTAATAACTCTGCTGATATTTTGTCATTAAGTTCCTTTAGAAAAATTAACTGTTGGGCTGTGCCAAGGAAAATATATTTTTTGATCAATAACTTCGGCCTCAGTTTGAATGCTTTGAGGCAATAGGTGGCACTGTGGTAGCTGAGAGGAATCAATTGGCCTTTGTTGTGACGGTGGAGGCTCTTCTGTTTGATGATCCTTTGATTTTTCTTTAACCATAGTTTTAATTTGGAGGATTAGGATTTTGATAATCAATCTTAGTTGTAATCCCCCAAAACTATCTTCAATATTCTGTTCTGTTGTGGCAGGCCTTCAACACTGATACTCTTTGACAATTTTCATTCTGTGTGTCTTGTTGATGTGCAGTGCCACATAGGGCTCATATGGCATCAATGTCCATGAAGCATTGACGAGACGTGGAGTTTGAACCCTTGTAATTATTTCCCTTTGATAAACAGAAGTCTGGAGGATCGTCACCCTCAGCTTTATTTTCCTTTATTATTATGGGAAAAACATTTGAAACTTGCAAAACACACCATTGTTTATGAAATCTTGCGTTTATTGGGTAAACTGCTTCAGAAGGTGTGGGGAGATAGCGTGGCAATTGGATGGCATCATCCAATGGTGGAGATTTGTTTGCAGAGGTTAAAATAAGAGCAGAGGAAGAAATAAGTCAGAACCGTTGATCACGCAGAGATCAACGGTGGGAATCAGTTGTGATCATACAATGTGAATGAGTCACTTTATAAAGAAATGGAGAAAATTTGATGAGATAAGGTTAAAAAACTTTGTTTCGAAGGAAAATATGGTTAAAAGTGAAGTCGAGGGTTTGGGATGATCGTGGGCCATCAGATGAGATCGGCCTACAAAATCAACGGCTGAGGAGGCGCGCGATAAAACATAAATGGAAAGAGGGAAAGTGGTTTCGGGACTTAAAACCACGGGTTTCATACCGAGAAAATATGGGTAGGCAGGTTTTCCTTTTGGAACATAATATGCATCCCCTCCTGACACGTGGCACTAGAAAACTACCCATTTCGCGTGGCCTTTGGGAAATTAACCATCGTGATGAAAACTATGCGATATGGAATGTGGGCCGTAAGATTTGGGGCCTCAAATCTGATAGTGGAGAACGAGCACGAATGTGGAAAGATGCACAGGTGGTAGGAAGATGGGTGTTTTCAATCTGGGCCATCGGATCTGATATTTGAATGGCGGAGATCAAATATGGGGGTTGGATGAAATAATACAATAGCGGAGGAAAGGTTGATGAGGGTCGTTGATCTACAAAGATAAACGTCCGAGATTAGTCGAAAAACATTATGAGCGGGGCTGCATAAATTTAACCAAAGTCGGGAGATGTGATCTGGACCATCTGATCTAGACACGTGGATGGTCCAGATGAAATCGGAAGCAAAGGAATCGATGGGGCAAAGAACTTGGAGTGAGATGGAGTGATTGAGTGTTGGCCATTGATCTGAGGATTAGATCAACAGTGGGGAATGAATCGGAGGATTTTGAAGGTGGAGGAAGGCTAGTAATTGGAGCAAATGTGGGCCGTTAGATCTGGGAAGGCGGGGAGGATATCAACGGTCCAAGATAGATCGGGGAATGGCCAATCGGAGGGGACACAAAAATGAGCCCGATAAATCTTGTGATGTGATCATGCACTGGCCGTTTGATTGGCTCAAGATCAACAACGGAGATTGCTTTAAAAGAAAACCGGCGGAAACCCTTTGAAACATATGAAAAACCCAAAATTTTAATATAATACGAAGTTTTGGCTATTGGGCGGGTTATATATATATGAAATGGATAGGCGGCCGTCTGCAGGGCCTTTGGGTTTATATGGAATGTGATAGGCCCAGGGCTTAATATATAAAGGGCCAATCGCAATCAAAACTTCAGACTTGGTCTTTCAATCTACCCATTTGAAATTTGCGATGCGATTAGCACTTTGGGACCCTTAAGTCTTGGTCCCAGGTGCAATTTATATGGAGTGAAGTGGAAGGCGGAGTTTATGTAATGGGGCTTAAATCGCATCAGAAATTTTGATGCAGGTCTTTCAATCTACCCATTTTTCATTAAAAATCATAACTCCAGCGGGTTTAGACCAAAACTTTAGGAAAGTGGGTTTTTTTATTTACGAAGGAAAATATCAATCGGAAGGGTTTATTCCAATTTTTAAGCGCCCGATTGCGGGCCCATGGATTATATGAAGTATTGATATGATCGGGAGCTATGTACAAGGGCTTAATCACATCAGAACTTTTTAACATGGCAAATAGACTTGCACACTGGGATTTTTGTGATGTGATAAATGATTAAATGGCTTAGCACCTGGTTCTAGCACTAGGGTATATAATGGGGAAGTGGTTAGGACTTAGCCCAAGGGGGCTTAAGTCTGTAATACAAAAAATGTTTTTTTAGTGAATTTTTCTCAAGTTTTCAATGGATTTGGGGGTTTCGACAGAGTTAAAAAAAGGAGTCTTAAACTCTGTAAAGGATATTTTAAGAAGGGGAACAAGGGAAAAATGGAAAAGAGAGGAATTTTATGAGGAAAAGAGGAGGCAAAATGAAGGTTAATTTTGAGGTGGAGGGAAGGTAAAAAGGGATTTTGCAGCAGTATTTGTTCATGGGAAACAACAGGATTTCTGAGTTTTGAAATGGAAACAACAGTGAATATTTGAACCAAGAGCCAGATGCCTTCATGAGTCTTCAAGAGATAACACTTTTTGCAATAAAACTTGTTTCTTTAAGGCTCCCAAAATGTTTTAGCCACCATTTGATATGACAAAATTTATTGGTGGCTAACAGGTCTCTTTCTCATTCGGATTTCGCTTTGTCTTGTTTTGGGACTAGATTACACAGTTCATTTGAGTCTTTGGGATTCCTCTTTGGTTTGAGGGATTTCTTCATCAGTTTAAGGTCTGATTGTGTGTTTTTCTTTGAGTGAGCTTGCTTGTCTTTACTCTTTTTCTATCACTTGTCAAATTGTTTTTTCAATAGTTTTCATTTTTTTTAGTGCACTTTGCTCTTAAACATTGAAAATACAAAAAAATCAAATCTGTTTTTCTTTTTATTAGTTAATGTAAATTGTTTTTTTTTTTTTTTTTGTTATTAGTGATTTATAACTCTGAAAGAAAATATTTTAGTTTCGTTAGCATGCATTACATACACTAGTGGTTTCTTTGTGATCATTTTGTTAGTGTGTGAAAGCTCTCAACCTTCCCGTAGTTAGCTATTCATAGAACAAAGTGATACATTGTGGCATGTAGTGTGCATTTAGAGGATTTTGAGACATAACATTTGGTAGGGCCTGGAAATTGAAACATAATTGAAGATCAACACTAAAATTTAATCAATTTACCTTAAGGCAGCATTGAAACATTAACAAAATATTTAGAGGCCTAGGCTACTGACGTGTTTCAGCGTCGTTAAACCTAGTATCTGTTGTTCACCTCCTGGCTTTAGACAGCACTAGTACGGACTTGTGCTCCCCATACCATCGTGTTTATAAAGGGAGACCCCACTAGGTTGCTATACTTTATCCATAGGAAGCCGAGTCTGCCACCTTATACCTATGATACACCAGACACAGCATTCGGGGAGATTTCCTGCACGTACGTCAAGTCCTTGGTTGATTTCTCTTTCATTTTGAAACCAAGGTGTATATTGCAGTTCACGGATATCTAATACACCCTTTGCCTAGAATTCTAGAGTAGTCATTTTGATCTTTTATGACTCATTACATTTGAAAGGATCATCAAGCGCTTGTCCTTTCACGCTTGTTTCAAATTTGAAAGAGATAGAGTCACCTTTCATCCGTTTCTCGACTCTTAAAACATGAAACGGTAAAGTTTCTAAGTATCAATATGGTAAAATAAATCACCTACGATCACACGCCCTTTTAGAGTTTACTTGTTGGTCGTTTGATTGTGTGCCCTAGTTTTTAGCCCATGTGCTTTTGTTTGATCTCTTCCTCTTGTCATTACTGTCATAGTGGCAGAACCCTCATTTTCATCTACTGGTAGTCCTTACATAGATGATTCATCAGAGGTCTCTCAATCCTCTGCTGAACCTCAGTGGCCCATTTTCTCCAAGTTTCCCGATGGGGGACCAGTTCTATCTGAGCTTCCCTTTGGAGGACCAGTTGAGTTCAATTGGCCCTTATCCAACACTTGGTTTGGATTTGGAGTAGGGGAATATTTCCTTCCTCTTACATTGGGTTCACCTTTTCTAGTTGTTTTTATATCTCCTAGTCTTCACTGTCTTCTAGAAGATCTAGCGATAGGGTCAGCTATGGGCTCATCCATTCCTTCTCCTAGTGAGGAAATCCCCATATCTGGTGAAGATTACTAGTTGTTCCCAAAAGACAACTCTGAGTTATCTGTCATGTATTCACCTAGTCCTTCGCTTCCAGCAGGGTATAGATCCTTAAGTCAAATTATGACCACTGTCGCCTCTATGGGAATATCAACTCCCTCTACGATTTCGGTTATTCCTTCATTAGGGATTTCCCCAAGGGAACCTCTCGCATCATCCCCTCAAGTCACATCAGTACCTGTTAGGCCTACTGTCTGTGTGGCCGCATCTACACCTGTTGTTACTACTCAGTCCATCAGGACCGCGTCGCTTCCCGAAGACGTTTACATAACATCTGCTATTCCAGAGAACATCTCTCCTGAGGAGTATCGGTTGTCTCTACAACAGTCAAACTCTGAGGTTGGTCAATCCTCCGAAGATCCCAACCATCCTTATTTTTCACATTATGCACAGGATGGTACCCCTAGTTACATTTTTCCTTATCAGTATGATGAGCAGGGAAACCCTCTAAATTTTCTTGCTCTAGAGGCTTATCAGTATGTTCAAGGTTTTCTGTCTACCCAAGCTGGGAAACCTTCCAACTTGCAAGGAAAACCAATCCAGGGCCAACCTTCGGGCCAGCTTGGTTATCTTTATGACCCGCAAGGACAACCCTTACAGGGCCAACCTTTAGGCTAGCAGGGGTTGTTATATGGTCCGCAAGGATAGTCCTACAACCCTCAAGGTCAACCTATACAGCCTCACCCTGTGGTCCAACCAGGGAAAACTCAAGGACTAACAAGTCAACCAGGGTACCAACCGGGGCTGTTGCATGCTCCTGGGGGGAAAATCCAACCCTCTCAACCTATGGTGCAACCTCGGCAACCTTAGTTTCCTATCAGTCCGAATGTTGCACAGCCAGGGCCCTCTTAAGTGTTCTATTACAGGTCAAACTGGTTATCAGGCACAACCTGGCCCTATACCACCAGTAGGCCAACCGGCTCATCCAGGGCAACCTAGTGTCCCTTGTCATCCTGGTCAACCTGTTCAACCAGGGCAAATTGTTCACCCGGGTCAACCTGTTCAACTAGGGCATCCCGCTCAGCTAGGTCAACCTGTTCAACCAGGGCAGCCCGCTCAGCCAGGTCAACCTGTTCAACTAGGCCAGCCTGCCCATCTTGTCAACCCTACTCAACAGTAGATTTACTCAATGTTGTAGCCGAACCCACCTGTGCACCCAACTTATCAGGCTCAGCAGGGCCTCACTTACCAGCAACCCACTCAACCCCAAGGTGGTTATTATCTTCAAGGTCAATCTCGACTAGTTTACAACCCACCCCAAGTTTATAATTATTATCTTCAACAACTAGGCTATACCTATACTCAACAGTCAAATCCATAAACTGCTCAAATGGGGCCGACATATAATTAGGGTCCATACCTCGGTTATCAACCCCCATACACTGGTTATCAACAACCGTATCAGACCAACTATACAGCTTACACCCCCTATGGTCAGAATCCCGCAGGACAGAACCAATGGGGGCAAGGTTATGCTCAACCAGGGTGGAGTATAGGTATAGGTCCTTATCAAGTGCCTGGTATGTCTTTCAATCCTCAGTTTCCATTCCTTGCTATGTTGGAATTGCCAGACGTTTCTAAATTGACCAATGATCTGATTCTTCACAATCCTTATTGGCCTCCGACTACAACCAAGGTGCCCAAAGACTGTCCTAAGTTTGAAGGTAAAGTTGGAGAGGACCCCCAAGCTCATGTAATGACCTATCATCTGTGGTGTTCATCCAACTCTTGTGTTGATGATTCAATTCATCTGCGTCTCTTCCAGTGCACTCTTACCGGTGTTGCCACTAAGTGGTATATAGAATTACCCTGTGGCATCTTTGAAGACTTTAATACGTTAGCTATGGCTTTTCTGACACACTTTCAGTTACCGGTTTGTTACGAAGCTGGGACGCATCTCCTGACTTCTTTGAAGTGGGATAAAACCACCCACATATCTGATCATATTCATGAGTGGCGATGTCGTCGTAGATTGATCAAGTTTGATATACCTGATCAGCTACTAACTCATTGGTTCACCACCTCCTTCGTTAACAAGATCGCTCAAGATATTGCTATGGGGGCATGTGTGACCGAAGAACAAGACATCGCGTGTGCCCAGTACCTTGATCTGGTGTACTCTCAGTCCGGCACGCTTTATGATATTTTGACCGATGCTCCATGGCTGGGGACCTCTAAAGCACCAACTACCCCATCAGTGGATGGTGTTAGTGGTTCTGTTTTTCAAAATTCTCGGAAATCCTCTAATGGGAAGTAGAATTCTAATTCTTCCAATAATTCTGCTCTTCCCACCCCTCCGGATTCTAGTAAAACTGCGGAGGTAAACGATGTTCAGGATAATCCTATGGAAAAGGCCTCCAAAGGAAAGAAGAAAGGCAAAGGAAAATCAAAACCCAATGCCTCGAAACTAGAGTCTTCTAAACCTCGTGTTGACGATGGTTCCCAATGTAAACCGAAGTACCCCTGCCTTATCTGTGAAGGAGACCATTATACCAAAGATTGTCCCCAAAGATCTGAAGTTAGTAAACTTCTAAAAGGCTCCAAAGGGACTCCAGCAGTTCTCAAAGAACCATTCCCGTCTCAACAGACCTGGATGGTTGAGCAGCCTTCACCATCTGTGCCATTTGGGTCCCAAGTTTTTATGATGAATGGTGCTGCACCTATCTCAATTTCTACGTGGTCGAAGGATTATATTGGATCACGCAAGGCAGCTGGGAAGGAAGTTGTTGATGGCCCACCTCCCCCACCTGTCTCTAGTCCTTTAGAGATTGAGAAGCCAGTGCTGAACCTATTGTGAGGCCACCCTCTAAAGGTGTTCTGCGAAAATCTTCCTACAACCCAAACGCCCGTGCTGCTCAACACTACTGTATTTTTGAGGATTTGGCATAGGCGCCTTCTGTAATGTTTGCATTGGAAGTGCGTCAAAGTTTCCCATCGCAATGGAAAGCTCTGTTGTCCTCAATCAGTGGAATCGATCCTTCCGATTCTAACCTTCTCACCTTCGACCTAGAAAATTTTGTCCCCTGACTACCACATCAAATCGCTCTTGTTATCCAAGTCAGGATCAATGGCCTCAACATCCATAAATTCATTGTGGATGAAGGTGCTTCCACCTGTTTTATTTCATCCGCTTGGTGGAAGGCCATTGGCTCTCCGGCTCTCACTTCGTCTCCCAATTCCTTAGAGGCATTCGATGGTCGGGAATCAAAACCCCTGGGTGTTCTCGAGAGTTTTTCGATCATGCTATAGGGGAAGACAGTAAATGTAGAAGTATAAGCAGATGATGCCAAGCTCAACTACAATATTCTTCTTGGTCGTAGTTGGACTCACGCCGTGCTATGCGTTCTGTTCACCCTCTTTCGGCTTCTGAAGTTCCCTCAGGAGGGAAAAATAATCATTGTAGATCAGTTATCTTTCTTCACCTCATCCTCTGAGAACAACATTCCTTACGTGGATCAGATCCCTAATCCCCCCGATAGTGTAGGACCTGGTCTTTTCAAAGACCCTGTCCTCAAGGGTATTTTTCCCGTGCCACCACTACACACCATTCAAGTTAATATGATCTCTAGGTCAGATGACCCCTGGATTATCCATTCAGCTGAACAGGTGACCTCTTTTGGAGAATCGATGCCTTTAACTCCAGTTGATATTAATTATTACAAGATTGTCACCGCATCTGATCCTCCTCCTCCTGAACATGCTCCTTTGAGCATGGCTCTGGATATTTATTCTCAATCCCCTTGGCTAGGCGATGCAGATTCGCCTGATCCTTTAAGAGAAGTCTTCCCTTCTGATGAAGCTATTTTTGAAAAAATGTCTCTTGAATATCTATCATGGAGTGATGGACATCATCGTTCCTCGTTCATGGCTGGCCTAGGGGAAATGTTTGATTGTCTAGAGCACTTTGCATCTCAGGTTCCCACTTCGCCTCTTCAAACACTGATTTTGACTCATGAGGTCCTTTCGGAGGGAAACCTAAGTAACATTACTCAAACCATGTCGATCGACATCTCCATCAAACCGAGGGTAGTCAAGAATATTCATGTAGGAGTGACTTGTTCTCCTCAAGAGATACAAGTTTATACGAACCTTTTTCGCAAATTCAGAGATTTTTTCGCATGGTCCTATGAAGAGATGCCTGGGATTGATCCCAGCATATTCATGCATGAGATTCATACCTATCCAAGTGTGAAAACTGTGCATCAACGTCTACGCCCAGTGCATCCTGGAAAGGCTACCGCTATAAAGGAAGAAGTTGAAAAAATTCTTAATGCGGGCTTTATCTATCCAATTCCCCTCATAGAATGGGTTTCAAATATCATCCTTGTAGATAAGAAATAGGGCACTATAAGGGTCTGTTTTGATTACCGAGACATCAATCGAGCTTGTCCTAAGGAAAATTACCCCACTCCCTTTATAGATTAGATCATTGATGAATGTGCCGGGAGTGAGATTTATTCCCTTATGGACAACTTCTCTGGGTACAATAAAATTAATATTTTACCCATTTATCAACATAAGAATGCCTTTATCTGTCCGTGGGGTAATTTTTCTTATAAAAAGCTCCTGTTCAGTTTAAAAAACGCTGGGGCCACCTTCCAGCGTGCTATGTGTTATGCTTTCCATGACATACGTCACATTGTTCAGCCATATTTGGATGATTTTCCAGCCCATTCAGCTCAGCGTGAGGACCATCTTGACAACCTCCGCCAGATTTTGCTCCATTGCAGACGCTACAATATTAGGCTCAATCCTCATAAGTGCATCTTCTGCATGGATTCTGGTCATATTTTGGGATTCATCGTCTCCAAAGACGGAATTCGCCTTGACCCCCTCAAGGTCGAGGCCATCGTTAACCTCCCATCCCCATCCTTGCTACATCAACTGTAGAGTCTACATGGGAAAGCCAACTTCTTACAGCGCTTTATTCCAAATTATGTGGAAGTGGCCAAGGGGTTTACGCGTCTTTTGAAACAAGACGTTCCCTTCCATTGGGATGATATTTCCTAGCGATCTTTTGATAAGCTTGAAATGTTCCTCGTTAACACTCTGCTGATATGTCCTCCCAACTATCATCGCGATTTTACCCTTTATTTGGCCATTTCATTTAGCACGATAGGTATGGTTTTAGTACAGGGTGATGACGATGGAAATGAAAACATATTTTATTATCTATCTCGGAATCTTCTCGACATGGAAACATGCTATGCTCATGTCGAGAAGTTGGTGCTCGCTACGGTTCAGGCCGTTCAGCGATTCTGCCATTACATCTTGTTGCGTACCGTAACCGTGGTTTCTGAATACAACCCCATGACATATATATTGTCTCGAAAATTGATGGGGGTAAAGTACTCCAAATGGATTGTGATCCTTCAGGAGTTCGATTTAGAGTTCACAACTACCAAGTCGAAAAAATCATTGGTTTTTGCTGATCTTATCTGCTCTCTCCCGATAGACTCCATTCCATCCCAATCCAAGGATCATATCCCAGATGAAACACTCTTTCTTATCAGTACTAGTGATCCATGGTATGGTGACATTATCATGTATCTTCAAACATCCACGTTCTGGTCTGAATTGACAAAAGATGCTTGACGATGGATTCGGCATCAATCTCAACCATACTACATTATAGGAGACACCTTGTACTGTGTCGGAGTTGATTCTATGCTCCACCAGTGCTTGACCCTAGAAGAGGCTGAGAGAGTCTTGAATGACTATCACAGTGGTTCCTATGGTGGTCACATGTCCGAATATGCCACTGCCTAGAAGATTCTACGTGCAGGTTACTTCTGGCCGTCTATATTGAAAGACTGTATTTTTGCAGTCCGAAAATGTCACGCGTGTCAGGTCTTTCAGCGCAAGATGTGCGCGCCTCACCTACCCTTGCATCATGTCATTACCATAGGCCCTTTTGCTAAATGGGGCGTATATTTTATGACATCTAACCCTCACTCGGACGGCGGGCATGCTTATATAATCGTTTCCGTGGACTACTTCACTAAGTGGGCCGAAGCGATGCCTACATTAGCTGCCGATGGTAAGACAGCTACCCAATTATTTTTCAACCATGTTATTACGCGTTTCGGAGTCCCTTAAGCCATTTTCATTGATCATGGCACTCATTTTCAGGATTACATGATGGCTGAGTTGACATCAAAGTTGGGCTTACGCCATGATAGCTCAACGCCATACTACCCCCAGGCGAATGGCCAGGTTGAGGCTGTGAACAAGGTTTTGGTCACGATGCTTCAATAAACGATTGGTATCCACAAATCCAACTGGAATCTCCAATTTTTCTCAGCTCTCTAGGCTTATCGAACGTCTGTAAAGAGTGCAACTAGATTCAAACCTTTCCAATTGGTGTATGGCCTGGAAGCGACTCTCCTAGTTGAATGCAAAATTCCTTCCCTAAAGTTGGTTGTGGAACTATTGCCTGAAACTTCTTAGGAGGAAGAACGTCTCTTGTATTTGGAACGACTGGATGAAACCCGCCACTTAGCTGCCTTGGTCATTGAGGCACAGAAAAAGTGGGTCAAATCCCACTTCGATCAATCAATTTCTCCACGTTCTTTCATTGAAGGGGACCTCATCCTCCTATATGACCAAGCACATGATAAACTTGGAGCGGGAAAATTCCATCCCATGTGGCATGGACCCTATATAGTTAAAAGAGTATTAAAAAATGGGGCCTATTAGCTTATCTACTACGAAGAAGTTCCTCTGGCACAGCCTAGGAATGGGTTGTACATCAAAAAGTACTACGCTTGACTTATTCTTGTGTGGTGTATGTAAATAAGTGAGTGATTTCATTTTCTGGGCCTATATGGTGTGGTGTGCTTTGTAAGCGTCTTTCTACTGATTGGGTCTTCCTGATTATGCAGATGTTTATTACTCCTTTTGTCAGTTTCAAGGATGGTGCCTCCCGCAGTACCAGGAATCTATCCTCGGCAGCCTGGGTAATCTACGATCCTCCTGGTGAGTTGGCCAATTTGCAAGGTGTTTGTCTAGGGCCTACCACAAATAATGTCGTGGAGTATAGTGCCATTTTGGAATTGTTAAACGAGGATGTCAACCTCGGTATTCATCCATTACTTGTGTATCTGGACTCACAGCTTGTAGTAATACAACTTAATGGCCATTATTCAGTTAGAAACCCATCCATTTTACGACTGTACCTACGTATTCATTTACTGGAAAGAAATTTTGATTACAGTACATATCAACACATACCCAGACACATGAATGTGTTAACAGATGTAGTAGCTAATATGGTTTTAGATAGACATTTACGCAACTTGTAAAAACATCATCACATGTAAAAAGATCCATCCAAATATATATATATATATATATATATATATATATATATATATATATATATATATGTCAAATAGTTTGCAGTTTGTGTACATCACATAAAATAAAAAAATACACATGTCTATTTTAATAACAGCCATAGATAACATGTCTCTCAAAAATATGCATATGAAAGCCATAGATGACTAATCAGCATGGTGCTCGTGGTAGCATGTCACCGCGCGCACCAATCGCCTCAGTAATCGATGGAGGTGACTAGGCACCCCCACAGTGTGTCTTTGGTAAGCCATCTGGAC
The DNA here is from genome assembly GCA_034641835.2 of Pinus albicaulis. Taxonomy (NCBI): domain Eukaryota; kingdom Viridiplantae; phylum Streptophyta; class Pinopsida; order Pinales; family Pinaceae; genus Pinus; species Pinus albicaulis. The sequence continues at coordinate 433,057,679 of CM076570.1, read as the reverse complement.
GTCTGATAGCCATGCGTAATCCGAGATCCCCCGAGAAATACCCTCCAGGTTCTAGACTAGCTCGCTCCCTTTGCCACCCTTAGCTTGAGGATCATGTGCGAGAGCGGTCCTCCGTGCAATGGGCGACATTCCAGTGGGCCTCTCTGGGCCGACATGTGCATACATATAGAACTATTTGTTAAAATAGGCATGCATCATAAAAAATCATAAATACATAAAAAATTAAAAAGAGTCTTACCCATCTCCTCGTCCCAGTCATCCCCCTCCGGAAGCGGAAGATCTGGGTCTCCCGTGAAGTCGGTACCAACATAGGGCCAGTCCTCAACAAAAATAAGTTGTCGTCGTAGCCATACAAAAATTGTAGGCCTCCTAGACATCTGCTGGCCCCCTCCTGATTTGGGCATGAGTGCTACCCATCGAGCCATCCTCGGCTCCCTCAATTATGGCTCGGCGACTATTTCCCCCTGGCCCTGGAAAATTGGTAGTCATTCAAGAATCAAAGATACCAGGATGGAACCATACCCAAACTATTTTAGTTTGGCCTTCTTGCACTTTTTTAGCTGTCGTTTGATGTTCGTTTTTACAGCAGTGGCCTAATAAAAAAGTGTAGGGTTCATGCGATCATATGCTAGTAGGAGTTGTGCTTTGGTTGCCTCGTGCGGAGCATGCAATCCTGCAGCCAACGTAATGGTGTGAAGTACTACTCGGAGTGATATATCAGGGACTATGTGGATATCTACCTTCCCACTGCTCGATCTTGCTCATGCCCCTGGGCACACTCTTTCCATTACAATATCCATTTTATCACCGGAAGGTCTACTTCCTGTCATGATTGGCACTGGGCCTATGTCGGACAATCCGGTTATGAAATAAATGTCAGAGACCTCAAGTTCCAACACTTGGTCTCGAAGCCTGAACACTTCTTCATTCTCGTCCCAAATGCTAATAAAATACTGCAATAGCTTAGGTTGTGCTCTCAAACATGGTGTGAGGAAGAAATTTTTGAGACCTCAGTTTCAGAGAGCAGTCATGCATGTTTCATTCTACATGGCCATTTCATCTTCTTTGCTATGCTCCCTCTCCTTCCACTCAATCACCATTTTGGTTGTATATTTGCACCAACATGGTCATAAAAAGCTCATTAGATCTCTGCAACACTCAGAAATTCATCTAATTGGCTCACATTTTGATAAATTGAGGCGGAAATTTGAGTTGGGCCATTGGCGCGATTGTTTTTCTAACATTCACGCCAGCTGGCATGACCCCTTTTCAAAAAGGATCCAACTGGCGCGAGTCCATGCTCGATACCCGTGCCAATTGGCCGAGCCCTAATTTTGCAAAGGGTCCCCCCAGGGATCAAAAACAAAATGGAAATATACAAAAAATGAATCAAAACAAACCTAAGGAGAGTGCCTCTTACCTAGAACGAACGAGAACCATAATGATGTACTGGATTGACCACAATCGTCGCCGCAATTTTGCACAGCAAAAGCCCATTGTTGCTCTCACAAAAGGTAAAAAGTAAAAGTGAATATGTTTTTACTATTTTTGGCATATTTATAAATTTTCAAAGTCAAAATTAGGTTTTGAAAGTCATTTTTCCAATATTTTATTATATTTTGTGGAAAAATGGATTTTACGCTCACTTTCATGTGTAGCAACAGGTTTTTACGCAGCTTGGACGGTGGTAAGAGTTGTATTTTATACTTTTTCGGACTCGGTAAAAACGTGAAAAAGTCATTTCTGGAGTCATCTTTCAGCTCTTTTCTAACTCTCTAAAAATGAAAATATTTCCAAGTTGCTTGTCATTTTGATCTTGTTAAATTGGCTACGAAACGACATCTACCGAGTATACGTTTACCCCTTTTTCGGGCTGGGATAGATTATTTACGAAAAAGGAATACCCTAGCCTATCGCGACTAGGAGGTTTTCTCAAACACAGTTTTCTACCTTTTCGGATCTAAGGAACTATTTACGAAAAGGGACTATTGGAGTTTACTTTTCTACTGTCTTTTCAAACTCTCTAAACATGAAAAGATGTTGAGTTCTTCCTTTGTCAGAATTTTTAAACCCTGATGACATCGGATTCAGTCGTAATGATGATATTCGAGTTCCTCCTTCCTAAGGCTCATTAAATGTACCAGGATGGATTCATCCGAAGGATGAACTTATATCACAAGCATATGCTATCCCCTTCAAGCTTGTCTTCAAAAATAATTGGGGTACTCACCATAAATGGTGGGGAAAATGGAACTAGTATTGTCGTCGTGTCGGCAGTATGTCGCTCTTGAACATGGCACCTGTCTGCATTCGTGTCGGGTTGGGGACATCTCATCTCATTCTCCACTTGCCTCCATGGGTTTTGGTAATCCATTTTGACCTCTCATCTGATCTTTTCCTTGTCATCATGACCTCTAATATTTTGATGTCAAATATTGCCAAATCCACTGTTGTGCCGCCGATATGTTCAAGATAAGTTGACCTCTGCAATTTCAACCTTCCTTTGATTCTCATCTGATCCTAATTCACAAACATTATGTTCCTCTGTCTCGCGTCGATGATATGGGAAACACTATGGCCCACTTTTGATTCAAGTTACTTCCTGTCGACTTCAGCTCATTATCCAGGAAGCTAATCTAGAGACTCCCTTCTGATACCTTGGAGCCTGCATGCCTTAATGGCAAGTTCTTCGAATTCGACGCAAGGATTTCATCATTGGCCTTCGATTGGATGATTCTGCAGGTGTTCAACGCTAGCTTACTGTTCACATTCTGTGGATTGTTCCTATAGTACCTTGAGGTCTATTGTCATTATTGGTGGTTCCTCTTCAATCTGTTAACAACTTGCATCATTGGCTGGTAATCAAACGATGTTCTTGCATGTTCAACTTCAGCTCATTTATTCACATGCTTGAACTTGTACTCTGTTCGGGTCGAGATGGAGCACAAGACCCTGGATTTTTTCTGTTGGAATCCAGGCTGTGATTTTTTGGATTATCATGATCAGTTACATGACTCATTGATTGGATGGCTACGACCATACCTGAGTCTATTTATCGGTCCTCATTGGATGGCTGCGTCCATGCCTTGGATATTGATTATTGTATACTCTATTATGGATGGCTGCGACCATACCACATATCATGTATTTGAGATATCAGTTGTACTTGTCTACGCAGGTTTTCCGACGGTAGTGTTTTCAGTTGGACACATTATCATAAAGCATTTCACCCCTCTCTCTCTCTCTCGAGCCTCATGCTTTGGGGGGCATCTGTTACATAGTAATTTTTCACCGTCCCTGCAATCCCCCATCCCGCACATTGGAGGGCCTATTCCGTGACTTGTGAGCAATGACATGACCTGAAACCACTTTCATGGCATCCCCCTTGACAAGGAAAATCATTCCTCTGAAGACAGTTTTCTATGAAAAGCCCTAAAAATAGACCTTTTGGCCTTGGCGCCACCAGCCAATTCAGCCCTCGCGCCAATGGGGGAAATCCACCAAAGAGGGCATGCCAACTGGCACTCTGTCCTAGTGTATTACTCACGCCAAGCTTAATATGGATTGTTTTTTAAAAATAAATGGTGGAAGTTTGATTCCAACCAACTCCTGAACGAGTCTCTAAAATGAGTTGGGAGGTTTGGCTCCAGATCTCCATGTAGGGGAAGTGGTTTTCCACCTATCATGGAAGCTTCCTTGAGGATAGGGCCAATCCCACCATTGTAGGGATCCCAAATCCCCTTCCATCATCTATATAAGCTTGTCATTTTCCCTTTACAAGCTAGCCTAAATAGAGCTGAATCATTAGTAAGGAGATTATCGTTAGACAGCCGAAGAGAGAGAGACTTGTCCCATTCCTGACGAGCTTTATCAAGACATACTCGGCTATGGACCCGCCGAAGGAAGATCTAGCATCAAAGCTCAGGTTGTATCTTTCTTTTGTTCTGATTAATAATAAATGACTTCGATTAGGGTTCCATTCATATGTTCATGTCTTATGTTATGAATTGTATCTTCTCTGACTGATACATAGTTGCATGTATTAGGTTTTACACTTGTGTGTTGTTGTTTCTTCGTGTACGTGCAGGTGTTCGAACGTGCTAGGCAGGATAATTGTGATCTTCCAAGGCAAGGGATGGAAGCACCATCTTCTCTACAAGCAACATCAGCGTAGGACTTAAGGTAGGCCTCTTGTCACATCTTGGTCTTTTGTAACTAGGAACCTGTGTCTTAGCATGACTCGGTTGTTGCTAGACTCGATCTGGGCTAGTAGGGATCACCTTTTTCCGCAGAGGGGATTTACCTCTCCAACTAGTTTTTTTGTAGCATTGTAGGGATTTCTACCCTAAAATATTCATTCACCATATAATGAGCATTATTGCATGGATTAACCACAACCATTGGTCTATAAAATATAGGTTCCATGACCTCTACAATAACCCATGTTGATTTATAAATGATTGACATCCTTTATGGACCTTTTCACTTGGTATTCTTGCATTTGTTAATGAAAAATTAAACAACCATGCCATATCTCAAAAATGTTTTATGCAACACATAAAATCTTGGAAGACCTCATTTCAGGAATTTCTCAGCTTGTCCATAGTTGTATGGCTACCATAGAAGCACATTAATGGATGGAATGTAGGGAAACACCTATCATTTAAATTCATGTTGGTGCCACAATATCTACAGATCATTTCAAAGGGTGAGAAATAATTCATTTTAAATTATTTTATATTATGTCATATGTTTTCTTTTTACATAATTTTATTTGGTTTACTAGTTGGAGTTATATCTTTGATTGAAGTCTCACAATCCTAGAAAGCTATGTGGTTTTGTGCACCTTGAGTTTCAGGAATGATTTCTCACTCCATAGATCATCACAATTTAATTATATTATATCAATGGAAATATCTCTTCAGTACCTCAAATGGATATTTGACTGTTAATTTTTGAATCTAGGATGAAATTCCCTAGCTCGTATTTAATTATGAAAAATAAATTTTAGAAGTAGAAATAAAAGGAATTTTATTATGGTCGACTTCAATCCATTTGAGGGAAAAATTTTAAAATTTAAGTTGGTTAAGGTCACCCTTATGTTGGATCATTCCTCCAAGTTACATGTCCCTTCAATATTACAAACAGCTATATATTCCCCATTGAGTTGATCTTCAAAATGGTACTTTGATGACATCGACTGTTCTTGGGTTTTGGATGAGTCTTTCTCTTTCCCTCTTTCATGGCTCAGGTTTTTTACTTTTGGTAACTTGGCATAGGCCCTTTGCTCTTGACATGGAAAATATATTTTTCTCTTACTCATTGTAATCTCTATTGGAATATCGATTGCTCATATTTTGGATTGTTTATGACCTCACTCCCTTAGTACGGAAAATATATAATGCTATATATCTTACACTCTTGGTATGGCATCACCATAATATATGTTTCTTTGTACTCAAATGGTAATAATCATTTTTGGTATCTTTGCAAGGTATGTATATTTGTATTCCCATGGAAATTATCATTTGACATCCTTATAATGTCTGTGTCTCTGCATTCATATGGGCATAATCATTTTTTAATCATTGTATGTATTCATGTCACTTCATGGGAATCATCATTTTGGAATTGTTGTATGTATTCATGTCACTGTATGGGCATCATCATTTTGGCATATTTGGATTCCCCCCACATTAACGTAAGTGATTATATCACATGTATTAGTATTACATTTTCTCTAAGATGGAATTTTCTTGTGACATCACATGTGTTTTGTTGCATTGTTTATGTATTTTAGGCTTCTTCTATCTAAGGCCAATATTCTCAATAGTCAGGCTTAAAAATACATCATTTATTGCATACTCCCTAACTATGGTTCACATCCCTTCACTCTATTATTTGTCATTTTTTCTAGGTGATTATAACAGTCACACATTCAGAAAATATTGATTAGGTAACCCTTTTCATAATATATCGCTGTATATCAGGAAGATGACATATATATTTAACAAGAAATGATTGTATGGAAATAATTCAAGATGATAGTATGATTTATGGTGAGAGTGATTCAAGCATAAGCTTATTATATGTGGTATCCTTTGTGACATGAAGGAAGTTATTTTGTATATATATTTAATATTATATTGCCACTGTGAATTATTATGGCAGTTAGTACATGACAATTCTTGATGAGTGTCATTGCAGTGATTTTGTATGACAATAAGCATGCATGTGACATTGACACAATTTGTGATAATGACTATCAAAGGTGGAAATATCTCTTTGTCTGATATATGGAAATGACTCTCTTTGTCTTATTTGGTTGTCAGATGTCAGTTCACAGTCGAAGGTGTGAACTGACCAGGGTTGGCCTTAGGTTCCCTGATGTAATTTATGAACCTTGTTAAGCATATAATTTGTATATCAACTAAACTATTGATGAAATATAATAGAAGAATAAAAATTGAATTCTTGGTTTCCCTCTTGATGTGTTTTTCCTTGGTATATAATGAAATCTTGGTGTATCCTTTGTACATGTTTTTCTTATGTTGTTTCTTTAAGTTACATTGCAGTATTGATGTTATTTTTATTTCTATATAATTTATGTTATTGTTATGAAATTATGATGATATGGGGTGAATACAATATGGTAAAGTAAGTGAATGCAATTATCTAAAGCAAAGAACAATGCATCCATAAGAAAACATAACATGACATTAGAGCTAGGCTAGAAGAAAAGTCATTCAGATCACCCCCATTGAAAACACCATGGTGAAAGAGGTGAAGAATTTGGAGACCAAAAAATAATGCCAGGGTTTGAAGGAAATCCTAGAAAATCTTTTTCTAGTAAGAAGATCTAGGGTTTGGTAAATAACATAAGCCTAGGGTTTGAAAGAAACCCCTAAATTAAGCTTCAAAGAATGGCTTGGATATGATTAGCACATAGAGGTCTGAAGTTGGTTTACAAATTGGTTTTTGGAAGTCTGAAATTGCAAGGCTTGAGTTCACACAAGAAAAGAGAATAATTTTTTTTATGCCCACATGGTTGGAATTCATATTTCTCGTCTATAAGCGCAATCCTAATAGGATGCTCTGTGTAGTTGGAGAGCTAACACCACACCCATGGTCACTAGCTTTGTGCGCATATGACCTAAGATACTTTTAACAGCTGACCATTAAATTTTACCATTGACCACATATTTGGAAACCCTAATATGCATCAAATATGTATATTAGGCTTATATTTTGCATATTTTTTGCTTTTTTATGTTGGATAGTCTCACTCCTCAAGATAGAATGATCATTAGACTTGGCCGGTTGTTGGCTATGAAGGAATCTTCTCTTTTAATAATATCTGTCAATATAATCGATGACCTATGCAACCTCATGACAAGGATTATGTTGAAGGAAACATTGCCTTGTGGATGATGGATAATAACTACTCTTGGAGGCTGAAGCAAGAGGGATTTGATCACTTCCTTTAATCCTCGTTAAATAAAAGTAACTTCTAGATTTATGTTGTTTCTTTATAACACTACTCTTGTTTAGATTTACCATTTTTTCTTAACATTCCTACATGAATACTTGAAAATTTGAGTACTTATAACTTGTTGATTGGAGACTTCTCTCGTCGAGATTTCAAGAGTGAAATTTTGGAATTGAATCCAAAGGTGCCATTTTTAGAGTCTACATTTTGAGACACCAACTAGATGCATCATGTCGAGAGAAGAAGAACATAATAATGAGACTATAAATAGGATATGGAAACGAAAATAAAGATGAGCGTTAACAAAAATGAGAGTCGACTTATTTTTAATAATAATAAAAATAAGAAATAATAACCAAAAAACAATGGCCACAGAGTACAAAATAACAAACAATAATAATACTAAAAGCATTTAAGGAAAAATCAATAAATCAATAATAATCAATAAAATCCATTAAAAAAATAAAAGATAATATAAATAATAAAACAAAAAATAAAGAAGAAACAATAAAATTTGATATTGATGAATACTAAATAGGAAAAAAACAAAAATTAATAATAAACATAAAGTAAAAATAATAATAAGATTAAAAATAACATGAAAAATAAAAAATAAAATAAAGAAAATTAAAAATGAAAAGGAAATGATTAAAGAAGAATAATAGGAAAAAGAAAATTAAAATGGGGTAGAGGCAATGGTGAAAGAAACAAATATAGCATCAACTGACCGAGTTTACGTAGAAGAAGATGGAGAGCTAGTAGCCAAGTTTGATTCATAATCATAATTAGTTTAATATGCACCTAGTCTAGGTTACGGGGTTATCTCAAACAGGTGATTCTTTTATCTGTGATCTTCATAATCAAAGGAATAAAAAAAATTAAATTGAAATAAAAATAGAAAATAATAGGAAAAAGTAAGGAAGATGAAAATAATGTTGGAATTGTAGTGTTAACATTTATGTCAATAAGTTGGAGGTGTTGCTCATCATGTGTATGTGTGATGGATGCTTGGTTTGATGGTATTGTATAGTTGGAATTGATGTCAACGTAGCTCTAGCAAACCTAATGGAGTGATTTTTTTGGGACTAATTAGAGATGGATATGTAGTGTTGGAGAGGTTGTTGGAGTGTTGGGTGCAACCCAATTTGGCCTAGATTTTGGCTAAGACTCCAAATTTTGTGGGGCAGAGCGCGAAGTGGACTGTGTAGTGGAGAAATTTAAATATACCATGCGGTGTCATATAGGCTTCAAGGTGGGTCAAAGACCGTCCTTTTTGTAAAGAACATAATTTTCTAAAGGTTTTTGGGCTATAGTTGTTTGTTTTAGGGAGCCCATGGTATTTGGATCATGGTATTGTAATCATGTAGCCTTATGACGTAATATTATATAAAGGGTTGAAATGCTATGTTTAGAGACATGTATGATGTATTGGTGAATTGTGATAATCTATATTTTTGTATCGAATGGAAGGCTCTGCAGTTGAGTGCACAGAGGCCTAGGAAGATTATGTATCTTAGTGCACAGACATCCTATAGCTTAGTGCATAAGTCAAAGAACTAGTTTTATTCAAAGATTTATCATTATAAAGAAGAAGTTTGTGAATGATATTCTGGTGTTCATGTGTGTTTAATGTGTATATTTTCTTATTATATGTTTTTTCATTTTACTTTAGCCCAGTAATGGTTATAGGTTTATATGGCATGTCTTTGTGCTTAATTGAATGTGGCAAAGCGATTTATAAGTTGTAAGAATAAGATAATATAAAAAAAAATATCCCAATCACTTAAGGATGAAAAAACCTTGTTCTGTATCCACCCATAGTCACTTCAGGTGAGACTGCGATCTACTTGCAGGTCATTGCTGAAAGCGCCAGTGATCAAGGGTTTTGTTGGTTTGTATACTAGATCAAACTAGGTCAGCCCAAATCAATATAATAAATGGTTCCATTGTTGGGACCGGGATATGTTTGAGGTATATGTGGATATGGAACCCATTGAAGAAGGAAATTCAAGACTGGATAAACTTGAAAGAGAGAGAATTTATAGATCAAGAAAACAAAAATCCTTCTCTGACATCCAAAGTATAGTTAAAAATGTACAATTTTATAGATCAATACGAGATTTTATTCGCTTCTTTTCATATTGAGTTGTATGAGTGGATATGAAGGTTGGCTGAAAGGAAGAATAGTTTTAAGGGTGGAGAGCCTATGGTGTGGACTTTTGAATTGATACATCCATTCAAAATATCTGACAATAGGATTTCAAGGGCTATTGATTTATGGATTGATAGCATCTTGGGTGGATTCATTACTTAATTCATAGTAGACTAGACTATGTCCTACAATGAAGTGTAACAATGATTCTTCAAAGGACCATAAGGTAAGTATTTGAAATCTTTGAAACTTTGGATTAAGATGCTTCTCAGTGAAAATAGAGTTTTATGAATGCAATCAGATTGCCAGTTTACTTATGTTTGGAAGAAGAGAAAGTAAACATGAGAAAGATATCGACACAGCGTGAAGTGGAAAGAGATATAGAGTACATACCAGAAAGAGATTTCATGGATAATATCCAAATACCTTTGTAGAGGCTAATTATATTCCTCTTTTAAGTGAATCTAAAAGTGAAAGAGAAGAAATCCACCTTGATAAGCCCCAAGTAACTTTGCAATATTCCCCCTCCCAGCCTGAGAATTTGTAGAATCTATAATCTAGTAATATCTAGGGTGTTTGTGGTTTTCCTGCTCCCCCTACTCCTCCTACCCCCCATCCCCCTCGCCCTCCCACTCCCTAATCCCTTGAATGAAATATCTAGCCTATGGCATGAAATATGTAAGGCTAGAGGCCAACACCACTAACAAGACTGCTTCTTGTTAAAAAAGTATGTATAGACACCAAGGAATCTGTATTGAAAATTTTTCAAATCAATAGGACAAGATGAGAATAATTCTCGGACTTATGACCCGATGATGGAGAGAAGTGCTGACACTTATTGAATGTAAGAAAAAGAGGATGGGCATGAGGAAAATGGAAAAAGTGGTGGCTGAGGAGGTTACCAAGGAAGAGGTGGAGGTGGTGGAGCTAATTGAGGACATGGACATATCATTTTATATAACTGCAACCATCTAGGTCATTTTTCAAGAGACTGCCAGAACCCCATAATGACTTGTAAGCACTGTAATTCATTTTACCACATAATTTAATAATGTCTTGTACTTATGGTGAAGATGCAATAAAATAGGAATTAACAACCGATGTAGAATATTAAAATGATGACTACTGAAAGGAGAAATGATGAGCCTCAAGTTAATGTTGTCATTAGAAGTGGAACTTTGAGTGGTAGTGATAAGGTGGATGAAAAGAACAAATTTGAAGGTGCATGGGTTAGAAATAATGCTGAGAAAGCTCCTAATTTTGATATTCAAAAAGAGAAAGAAAAATTTATGGAAACAAATAAATTTTTATGGATGTTTGAGCTTTGACCTCTAATGCACAACCAAAGCCTGGAAAAATAAGTAACTATGAAATGTCATCAGCTTTGACATAGAACCGAACTCTGACACATAATCGAGCTCAGACACAGGATGAAACTCTCACACAAGACCAAGAGTCAGAAAATCATTTAAGTAGTTTAAAGTCATCCATATAGACTTATATGAAATTGTTAATGGATCAAAAGGTTGTAGAAGCGATGCAAGAGTTGATACATTCATGTGCATCAAAAGAAACAGAACGAAGTGAGATGCATCCTGTCAATAATTTGCATTGACACAAGAGAACTGGAAGAGAAATGAGGCTTAGTGCGAAAATATGAGAGTATGATATGGATGAATTTATTCTAGATATGTGATCTGCTGCGAATGTATTGATGAACAAGACATGGGAATTGATGGGTAAGCTGAAGCTAAAATGGTCACCTATTTAGTTAAGGATGGAAAATCAACAAAATATCTTTCCTATGGGAAGACTACCAGGTGTCACAGTAGATATTGAAGGAGTTTGACTAATGCTGATTTGGAAGTAATAGAGACCGTCAATGATAGTAACCCTTGTCCTGCATTGCTTGGAATTGGCTGTGCATTTGATAATATGGCCATAATTAATTTGAATAAGAGACAAATGATATTTCAAGGAAACAATATGAGAGTAATTTCTCCTTTGGATCCAGCAGAAGGAGTAAGATACATAAAACTAGTCAAAGAAGAATATTGCACAACTTACATACAAAATATATATCAAATGAAAATGAAGGAAAAATATTGGGTCAACATTTTTGTAGAAGGAAAGTTGAGTTGGGAGCATGATATTTATTGCACTTTATACTCAAAATAAGAGTTGGATAATTGGAAGAATAGGTTGCATGAAGTATCCAGAAAGCGTTGTTTAAGAATTACCAAATCAGGTCACTATATGATGTCTGAGGTATGTAACCTACCTTCTAATGAGGGCCTATGTGATGTGAATAATTTTATTAAGGATTATGAAGAGAAATTTACAAAAATTCAAATGTTTCTAGCCTTAGATATAACTATGAAAACTAATCTTGTTATACGGTGGAATGCACACAAGGAGAATATAGGAGTTTGTCAGGAATGTCAAATATTGACGTGGACAAGGTTTGGATAAATAGAAATATAAATGGAGATAAAGTATGATGGTTAAAATATTCCTAGGAAGCATATCCAACTATGCATTTTAGCATGGAAGGAGATTCCATAGTGAGAATGGGTACATGGATTTAGTCATACATTAGAGACAATCCCTAAGAACTGGTACCAAGAAACAAAGCTTCCACATGGCAACGAGAATTGGGTAGACATGGTTTATGGCTTTGTATTAACATTTAAATTTCAGGATGATTTCCCATATATGTATTTGGCCCTTCAAACAATCAATAAGAGGATATTTGATAATGTCACCTCATTGACCTGGCAGCAACGTGATTGGGCTGCAGAGATAGAAAATGCACTAGAGTGCTATAACATTATGCAGATGGAGAAGAAGAAGATCCTCACAAAATCGATATAGAATATTCAAAAGGATATCGTGAAGTGACTAGACCTAAGATAGAGATACCATACATAATGAAGCCACTAAATACCAAGAATATTAACATAATATCAGATAAGGAACCGAAGTTTGCAAAAATGAGATATTACTTGGATGAAGAGACTGTCAATAAAGCTACAGAGTTACTTCATGAACATCAAGAATTGTTTCCCACCGAGTTTTCATAAATTAAGGGCATTATAGGAGATACAGGAGTCCTTAATATTCCTCTAAAGGGTGATGTGAAGCCAGTCAAACAAATACATTACCGAGTGAACCTGAAGTATAAGGAGAAATTGAAAGTAGAACTTGGTAAGATGATAGCAGTAGGAATCATTGAACCTTTAGAAGAATCAGAATAGGTGATCCCTATGGTACTGCAAGAGAATAATATGCAAGGAGAGATCAGGATCTATGTCGATTTGATAAAGTTGAATGATGCATGTTTACATGACCCCATCCCTACCCGTTTCACATATGAAGTGTTGGGCAATCTAGGAGGACATGAAGCTTATTCATTTACAGAGGGATTCTTAGGTGATCATCCGATTATCATTGCACCTGAAGATCAGAGTAAGACCACATTTGGTACATAATGAGGCTCATATCAATACACATTAATGCATTTTGGATTGAAAAATCACCCTGTTATATTTTCTAGGGTGGTGGTCCCCACTTTTAAGGAGTACATCCAGAAGTTTTTGGAGGTATACTTTGATGATTGGACAATATTTTTACTATTGAGAAAACATGTTGGAAGTTTAATACTTATGATCGACACATGTAGACAATATCTTTGAACCTAAATAAGTGCATTTTTTTTGTACCCTTCAACATATTGTTGGGAAATATTGTCTATAAGCAAGGACTAATGGTGGACCCTGATAATATTTCTATCATTATGAACTTGCCTCCACCTAAGATAGTAAGATAGCTTCGTACTAAGTTGGGACATACTGGGTATTACAGGAAGTTCATCAAATGGTATGTGCAGATCACTAAACCTATGGAGAAATTGTTTAAAAATGATGTAACATTTTAGTGGAATGAATAATGTTAGAAGAGACTCGACATGTTGAAATAAAATATGGTAGCTACACCTATACTAGTGTTCCCTAATTGGAACAAGGAATTTAATGTCCATGTAGATGCCTCTTGTATAGATTTGGGAGTGGTACTGGCACAGACTAGCGAAGGAGAGATTGATCATCTTATAACTTTCGGGAGTAGGAAGTTATCTAAAGAAGAAAAAAATTACACCACTACAAAAAGGGGAGGATTGGCCATGGTTTATGCTTTGTAGAAGTTTAAACACTATTTGTTGGGGTCACACTTTAAAATGTTTAGAGATCATTCTGGACTAAAGTATTTGCTTAATAAGCTTGTCTTAGGAGGAAATATTTGTAGATGGAATATGATTTTGAAACCATTGTTAAACAAGAGAGGTTGAATGCAGGACCTGACCATCTGTCAAAACTGGAAACATGGGAAGATCCAACCAGCATAGAAGGTAATATCCCTGATGCGCAGTTATTTTCAATTAGAGTGGAAAATGACAATTTTGCAGATATCATTCAATTTTTTACCATCAGAATGTCTCCTTCAGAATATACTACACAACCGAAGAAATAATGGATGGTTAAGGAAACATATTTTTCATTGATAGCAGGAAAATTATATAAGATGGAATCAGATGAGATACTGTGCATACATGTTCCTGATCATGATAGAAAAATGATTGTAGAAGAAGCTCATGGAAGCATAACTGGTGGACACTATGCTAGAAACAATATTGCGAAGACGATTTTGAGATCACGATTGTGGTGGCCTCCACTAATTAAAAATGAAAATGAGTACTATAGAGGATGTGATGTGTGTCGAGGAATAAGGAAGCCTTCCAAAAGAGATGATATGCAATTGGTGCCACAAATTCCATTACATAATTTTGATAAGTGTGCCATTTCTTTTTTTGGAACAATCAACCCACCTGGAAAAAGGACTGGTGAAAGGTACATAATCACAACGACTGACTACCTGACAAGATGGGCCGAAGCACAACTAGTAAGGCATTGCAGCGCATAAAATGAAACGAAGTTTATTTTTGAGTACATACTCTCTATATTTGGATGTCTGAATATTTTGATGAATGACCAAGGTTCACACTTCTTGAATAATACTATTGAAGCACTGACTAAGGAGTTCCAAGTCTATCATGAGAATATTACCCCTTATCACCCTAAGGCCAATGGAACAGTGCAAGCATTTGATAATATTTTGTAAAATGAAGTTACTAAGATATGAAATGTGAATAAATATGACTGGGACCTTATAATTTGAGCAATCTTATGGCCTTATAGGACCACATGTGATAATTTAACATATCAAACACCCTTTAGCTTAGTTTATGGCAAGAATTTGTGATGCCCAGGGTGTACATTGTGCCTAGCTTGAGGATTGCAGCTTTTCCATATATGGAAGAGCCTAAGATAATGGAGGAAATAATGTCGCAGTTTATTTCTTTGGAGGAATATATATTTATAGCAGGATTTCATCAGCAAATGTACAAAGCAATAGAAAAAGCCTAACATGACAGAAATATTAAGAAAAATAATTTCTAGGTAGGGGACCTTATTCTCTTTTATGAAAATAAGTTTGTAAAGTTTTTTAGGAAAATTAAATATGAATTGGTTGGGCCCATACATCATCAAACATATTAGTGATGGGGGTGCAATTCAATTAGTAGATATAAATGGAGAATTAGTTTAAGCAAGATTAAATGGCAGCAGGTTGAAGGTGTATAGGGACAACCCTGCCCCTACAGCTTCGCTACGAAGAAGTAAGCATAAAATTCTTAGTGCCACCTACAATTGAAAGTGGGAACTGGACTATAAAATACATTGTAGAGAGATAGCTTTGAATAAGGAAGTTTCTTTTCTACATTCCGTAGTATTTCAAAGTTCACAAGAATGATTGCTTCACTACATTATGAAATATGTCGAAGATCACCGGAAAAATATGATCGCTAAAAGGGAAATTTGTTGTTGAAAGGTGTGGAAAGTTGCATTTATGAGGACATGCGGACTAGATAGAACAACATATATGTATTTAATAAACACAATGTCAATAGGATATGAGCTAATGATGAGGATAGAAGTTAAAAATTGTTATAAAAAGTCGTGTCCCACCAATATTTGTCACTTTGTTGTCTTGAGAGCTCAAAAACTGCTAAGTGAGGAGAAGTTTTAGAATTTTCATTGCGATATCAATACTGAATATTTTATTTGCATATTCAAAGTCAAAGGTTTAGAAGGAATCATGGAAGAATTCATTTTTAATACACTTGTAGCACCAGTCAAGATTCCAACCACAACATCACTAGAAACTAAAAATCAAAGATCTTCACGAAAAAAACCTATAAAAGAACAAAGAACGAAGAAGAAACATGGCAAGAGACCTATGGAAGAACCTGAACAAGTAAGAGACAGTGAGGAAGAAGAAGAGTATGTGAAAATGGGAATGGATGGTGCACCATTTTCGTTACCTCTCCCACCATAGATTCCACATAGAAAACATGACGAAAAATCAGTAAAATATTCGAAGGATGTGAAGTATGGCACCTTCACACCCATTTTTCTACAGTCAGTTCTATTTTTTGGAGAAATACTTGGGAAAATTCCGTAGTTGACGTTCATAGACTCTGATTTCATTGAAAGGAAGAAATAGCCACAATTCACACCAAGTAGAGATCTAAAGTAGTTATGCTACCTTGAAAATGGTGTGACAAGGTTACATCTACAATAGTGGGTAGCTGGATTAGCATAGTCAGGGTTATTGAACATGTTGAACGTGTCACACTTCAGTAGAAGTCCAACTATGTAGTGTCCTTTGTTGGTGAGATAGCTTTGATGACACTTAGAGATGGTGATTTTGATATAATGATATAATATTATGTATGAAAGACTTATGTACTTGCTTGTATGCTATGACCTGGTTTGGGTCACTTGGTTGTTGTGTGCTTATGATAATATCTATGGTTGTGTGCACAAGAATTGATTTTGGTTAAGAGTATATTAGCAATGTTTTCTCTTTTGGTATCCTATTTGGACATAGGTGTATGACATGAATGGTGATTCAGAATTGAGACACAGATCCATGGATGATAATGGTTATATGGAACATATGGTTAATTATGATTTATGGATGATACATGATTTGTATGATTATATGTATGTAATCCCGTACTAAGCATGATGTGGCAGGGGACTTGGTCATTTCCAACAGGAATGCTCAAGTTATAAATTACTGCGGAATTCATTTCTCAAAAACCAAAATGATTGTGGAATTCATGCACAATATTTAGTAAAATTTGAATAAGTTAATTATGAAATTCATTTGATTTATTTGATCAATGAGATTGTGATGTGTGCAGGTCTTGGAAGAAGACCTTACCAATGAACCATCATATGGGTATGGGCTCACAATCAATACCTTAAGGTGAAACGTGGAGTTTCAAAGCAGAGTAGATGAGAAGCCATGAAAATTAGGGTGCAAAGTCCTAAATCCATGAAATATAAATACGTGGAGTCTTGGATATATAATAAAAAGGATTAGGGTGCGGAGTCCTAAATCCATGAATTATAGAGACATGGAGTCTTGAATCTATAATGAAATGTTTGGGGCATGGAGTCTTGAATATTTCAAAAGATCAAGATGTGGAATCTTGGATCTTTAGAGTAGATCAGGGCGCGGTGTCCTCAATCTACTAAGGCACAGATATGCATATAATAGGGGTGCAGAATCCCTATTATCCAGAAGAAAAATACCACTCATGGGCAGCTCATAGATGAATTTCCTTAATAAAATCTCATTCCTAACAATTTTGGAGTGACTTTCTAAAAATAGAAAGTCATGTCTACCATTTCAAGTATGACTTTCCAAAAATAGTAAATCACCTCCAATCAATGGGTAATCAAGTATACTTGAAATAAAATCACTTAACTTATGATTAATCAATCGTAATAGTTCAATCTCGACTTAATCCTCAATATTATTAATATTATTAATATTATTATTATATTATGTGAGACTATGATATTATTATAAAAGGGAATTGTATCTCCTCAATCACTTCAAACCTCTCTCCTTGATGATTCTCGTGGCTCTATGTAATTCTATCTCTCTCTCTTTTAATAATACATTACACTATTTTATGCACTCATGAAAGAATGGCATATTCCTCTTACGCTCATTAAATACATGTCATAAAAGATTCCTCTTACATTCTCTTTAATGCATATGTTACAATCTCCTCAATTAAGGCATGCATACCTCTCTTTAATGGCATGAGTTACACTCATCTAAATGGAATACAAGGCACACATATTACTCCTCCTTTATGACAAGAATTTGTTGCTCCTCCTATATATGTGTCTCATGTATTCTCACATGGGGGGAGGTGCATTGTGATAGCAAGAGTTCGAGTGATTTGAAAAATATTATGAGAGGGAGAGACGTGGAGAGTAATGAATATATCTCGAAATGAATTTGAAATTCCTAATTGAAGCTACTAAGTAGCTCTACATGGTGGAGCTAACCATGATTGGTATTGAGAGGAAGTGAAACTTGTCTTCCTCAAATTGCGTTGTATATCTCTCTACTGCTATATTTTGGTACTGCTTGTGAGCTCTTATAGCTCGAGGGTTCCATGGGGAGAATTTCTCCTTGTATATGGTTGGGTGGAGAACTGGATGGTTCAAAATAGTTGGTTAATGGATCAAAGGTGGATCATATTCTCAACGATTGGAGCTGAATATCTCTTCAGGTATAGTTTCCATTGTCCTAAAATTATAGTATATATTTAGCATAATATAAAAAAGTAGACATTTAAATTTTTGTAAGCATCTGATTTTGGTTTAGGCTTATGTTATCTAGAATATTATTGATTAGTTAAAAAATAAGACTAGATCAATCTATATGTATGGATGTTTAGATCTCAATATTGGAGTTAATATTGGTGTAGTTTAAGTTACTAATCTTGGTATTGTAACATTTGAGAAAAGAAAGACAAATATTGTTGAAGGTAATTGCAATAAATAAATTCCAAAGGACTTGAGTAACTATTTCATGATTTATGGTTTTGTTTCAAGTAATTAGATGCATGTTTTAGAAATGTTTTTAGGATAGCTTTCAAAGTGTTTGACAGAAATATTTGAATCAGTAATGTTATCAATTTATTTATGCATGAATAACTGCTAACTTGCAACTTACATCAGAAGTAAGAAAATGGACATGTACCCAAAATATACCTAGAGGAAGTACATAATCAACCCTTAAAAGAAAATGCAAAAATAATGGCAACTAAAATATGGTTTGGAAGATCAAATTCTTGAGGTAAGTTTGAGGTAAATTCTGGTTATGGCTTCTGTTTCATATTATTATCAGTAATTCAATGATTTTTCATTCAAGCTTTTTTAATAGTACTATGAGAATTTTGACAGAAAGCCTTAATGGCTGTAGCATTCAAGGCTGCCATGTGTTTGTCAAATTGTAGCAATTGGTGCAATAAGCTTGTCAAATCATTTCAAATGAATTAGCTTGTGGGTGGTAAAATGTTTCAAGAACTCATGTGGTGGATTTATAAATGTGTGAATTCAATGAGAATATCTTAGTAGAATAACTCTGGGTTGTTTTTCCTCATGTAGAGATGTAGTTTCAAGTTTTCATTCCATATGTTTGACAAAAGTCATAAATGAAACATTTAGGCTAAATTTTTTTGTTGTTTTCAAGAATCGCATTCCTAGGAATTTTGAATTTGATTCAACCCAACCCCAAGGGGTATCCATGCCTATTGGACTAGTAACCCCTGATTTGATTCCAAAAAAATACTTTTCAGAACCCAGATCAGAAATTTGGGTGATTTTGCAGTTTTCTTTTGTAAGTTATGTGTGCCTGTTGTTGAGTCTTTGATGAAAGACTAACATTATTTAGTCCTTGTTTTAAGATGCCAACATTTAAAGTTTCAATTTATGAATTTTATGAGATAAATATGTTGAATAAGAACCTTAAATTCATTGGTGCCAAGTGTTTGACAAAATGCCTCAATGGATTTTGATTGCATGCTTGAAAAGTGTTTTTCATAAGGTCTCAATGACTATAGATTGCATGTTTGAAAAGTTTTTGTAAAAGGTCCTGAATGGTTGTAGCTTAGCTACATATAAATTGTTAGTGTAAAATTCTTAGTGATTGTCCTTTTTTTGTACTAGAAATTATAGATAAACTATTTAATGGGTGTAGCTTCAATAGACTATTTAATGGGTGTAGCTTCCTCTGTCTACAAGTTTTTGGTATGAATATGAAAATTAATTTAATAATTTGTTGAGGTTTGAATAGAGAATAAGACATTTGTTTCTTGTATTATCTAAAGCTTTCATAAAAAATGGCTTGTTGTTGGAAACAATTTTACAGTGACTAATTCTTTAGGATTTTGTGCAAATGAGTATTAGTGATTAATGTGACCTCTGATTCTCTATATTTTTTATGGTGGGTAAGGTGGGACCTTACATATGGTATCAGAGCCAGTTACAACACTAGGGCCTAATGGGCCAACATGCTTATTTGTAGGTTGATGTATGGATGCTGATTTTTCATGCATGTTGAGTTGTTGTATATGTTGACTTGGAAGCATATTGGTTGCATAGGGGATATTTTTATTATTATGTCATTTAGAGACTCATGAAATAAAAAAGGAATGCTCTTATAATCCTTTATCTTTTGTTAATACAAATGATTAGAAATATGTTAAAAGGCTTAAGGACATGTTGGGAAAGGATATGCTTGAGAATCTTGTGGTTAGACCAAAACATGTGAATGACTTGATTGTCAATCGATGAGTAAGAAAGGTGGATTTCATGCATGGTTTCATATATGTTTAAGGCATCATTATTATTTTGATGTGGACCTAGTAGCCATATTTACTAGCTGAAATCATTTCTACCAAGGAAAATATTGGATTAATATGGAATATAGTATGATGACCTTGTTGTGTATGCTTTAGGAATGTGTAAAAAGTGAAAGGCCAATAGTCAATTAATGTGACAATTGAGTTCATCATGTTAATTTTGACTCTTTTCCTACTGACACTAATGGAAAATTAACATAAGCTAACTTGAAGGATGTCATGTTTAAGTGTGAATGTAGATTCAAGAGTAATGTATGTGCATTAATTTGATGTGTTAAAATATGATTTGGGAATACATTCTTAATGAGTAAGAATTGAATTCTTATGATTTATTTGAAATGATTCTTTTGTAGTTTGGGTTGACATTATGCACCAAATAACTTGAAATTACTCAAATACTAGGTTGATGTATGACCTTTCTAATAAACAAGAGGCTTAACTGAATTGTGCATGAATGGTTGTCGAAGCCATTTTAAGGAACACTTGAAGGCTATGTTTTCATCAAGCTATGTATGGGCGTGGAATCCATACTAGAATATATCTATGAGATAATGTATGGGTGTGGAATCCATACTAAGATATATCTATGAGCTAAGTAATTCTTCTGGTTAGAATGAACAAATTGTTTTGATGGAATCTCATAGACATGATTAAGGATGATTGATTATGTGTAATTAATGTTAAATCGATATATATTTGTAACATAATTTTGCTACAAATGAAGATACTAATATTGATATAATGAACACCATTAGGTGGTTTAGAATGTTTCGAATAATTGATTTTGATATATGGAGTCAAGTGTGAACTAGATATATATCAGGGAAAATTTTAAGGATGGAAAATTATCTTGAAGTTTAAAAAATTGGCGAATCTCGCTAGTCCCTAATATGCAAACTATAAAAATTTTATTGATATAATTGTAAAATTATTCAAATTTATAATGATAATATATATATTGTCTATATAATGTTGGCGATTTTTAATGTAAAATAATTTTATATTGTAAAATTTGGGCGAATCATTTTTATAAAAAAATGGGAATTGGCGAATCTTTTTTTTTGGAAAAACCATGGAAAATTAGCCCACCTGTGAATATTAGCCCCTAAAATTTTCTACGATATATATCCTATAGTATTGTAATCCTTTTTTATGTGTTGAATTAGGTGGAATTAAAATGACTTTCAAATTCTTGAAATGTAGAAAAATATTATTGTGATAAGTTGATGAAATAACCTTTCTATTGGCTTAAGACAAATTAGGTCTAGGAAAGCCATAATAGTCTCTTTAATGATTTTATCAGTTGAATATTGGTTGCATTATATTTAACAAAATTAACTAGAGAAATTATGAGGATTGAAATCATGTATTTCTCTAAACTATTGTTAGTTAGGCGATCACGTCAAAATTCAAATTGTTTATAAATTGTGAAGAGAATAACATGTTTAGAAGGTAAATGTTTTATGTGGTGAGAACTTGTTATATTTGAAATTAAAGAAAAATGCACGTGACTAATGAAAAGCTTAGTTGAGTTCTTGTTTTACAAGAATATGTGCTTGTGATATTTTTTGAGTGAGAAATTGAAGGAGAGTGAGATCACATTTTGATGAATTGGAATTCTTGCATGATTTAGAAGCCTAAGATGAGTGTATTGTATGTGGAATGGAAGAGATTGTAGGATTTAGGAATTTTTATTGTTTGGATGTATAGTTGTATGATTATTTATTAGTCCTACAAAATGTTGTAATAATTTGAAAGGGCGGTAATTCTGCTTAAAAAAAAGGTTCAACTTTAGGCTAGAAATTCCCTTGTGATTGTCTAAATCTTATTTAAATTTAACAAGATTCATCACATTTTGAGAAATGTATGGTTTTCATAGCTTGTTGCTGCATATGTATTAATAGTAAGGAATAAGACATGAAATCAAATGAATTGATTAATTACTAAATATAAATCATGAGTGATTTCATAGTTGGAAAACAAATTTACTTAAAGTTATCAAGGTTACCATATTTTCATAGTTGTGAGAGTTGTTCTTGATTACAAGCCGCTTTCAAAAATATATCATTAATCTACTTTCAGAATGAAGATCATCTAACAGAGTCATTCATAATTGATTCTCAAGTTAGAGAACTGAATAATAATGAAGATTATGGAAACTAAAGGAATGATCTATAATACATAAGTGGGTCAATGAAGACTGTATTTAACCTTAGATTGTTTGTTTAAAAAAAAAATTGTGCCTTGAACCTCAAATTGTGATTTTTTCTTAAAGAGTAAACGTTTAGTAAAAACTAAAGATAGATCCTAAATATTTTGATTGCAATGATTTCTTATGGAATAAAAAGGGGAAAATTGGATTGATAAGACATAAATCAAGTGGGATGTAAGAATGGGTTTTATATATGACATCATGTTTTATTATGTAATTTCACTGACAATTGTATGTGGATGATTTTATGCTTATTGTATGAAAATTTTATTGTGAAATGGGATGGACCATCATTGTTGTGTATACAACCAATGTGTGTTCTATTTATACTTTGTAAGCTCAACATACTACAGAACCAAGAAGATGACACGTGTAGGATTCATATAGACTATGAGAAAGAAAAGCATGTAGAATATCAAATTATTATAGATAAATTAAGTAGATATCATATAAATTACATACAATAGTATTTTTATATGGTACTATAAATTGTATGGCTGGTTTTGATATAGAAATATTTGGTATTTTATATCAAAACATGTCTAATATGACATGGATATATTTTCTACTTGATTAAGAATGGTATGTTTAGTTTTCATGGAGTTTCTTCCAATTTAGAAAACATCAAACTATTAATTGGCATGAAGAAAAAAAATATATCAAATACATATACATCAGGTTAACAACTAATTGATAGAAGTATCTTATGACCGTAGGAAAAACTTCAGGCCAAGTTTAGCCCAAGAGGGGGAGTATGTAGTGTCCCTTCTTGGTGAGATAGCTTTGATGACACTTAGAGATGGTGATTTTGATATAATGATATAATATTATGTATGACAGACTTATGTACATGCTTATATGCTATGACCTACTTTGGGTCACTTGGTTGTTGTGTTCTTATGATAATATCTATGGTTGCATGCACAAGAATTGATTTTGGTTAAGAGTATATTAGCAATGTTTTCTCTGGTATCCTATTTTGGACATAGGTGTATGACATGAATGGTGATTTAGAATTGAGACACAGATCCATGGATGGTCATGGTTATATGGAACATATGGTTAATTATGATTTATGGATGATACATGATTTGTATGATTATATATTCGTAATCTCATACTAAGAATGATGTGGCAGGGGACTTGGTCATTTCCAATAGGGATTCTCAAGTTATAAATTATTGCAGAAGTCATTTATCCAAAACCAAAATGATTGTGGAAGTCATGCACAATATTTAGTAAAATTTGAATAAGTTAATTATGAAATTAATTTGATTGATTTGATCAATGAGACTGTGATGTGTGTATGTCTTGGAAGAATACCTTACCAATGAACCATCACATGGGTATGAGCTCACAATTAGTACCTTAAGGTGAAACACGAAGTCTCAAAGCAGAGTAGATCAGAAGCCATGAAAATTAGGGCGTAGAGTCCTAAATCCATGAAATATAAAGACGTGGAGTCTTGGATATATAATAAAAGAATTGCGGTGCAGAGTCCTAAATCCATGAAATATAAAAACATGGAGTCTTGAATCTATAATGAAATTCTTGCGGCACGGAGTCTTGAATATTTCAAAATATCAAGGTGTGGAATCTTGGATCTTTAGAGTAGATCAGGGCACAGAGTCCTCAATCTACTAAGGCACAGAGATGCACATAATAGGGGTGCAGAATCCCTATTATCCAGAAGAAAAATACCAATCATGGGGAGCTCACAGATGAATTTCCTTAATAAAATCTCATTCCCAACAATTTTGGAGTGACTTTCTAAAAATAGAAAGTCATGTCTACCTTTTCAAGTATGACTTTCCAAAAATAGTAAATCACCTCCAATCAATGGGTAATCAAGTATACTTGAAAGAAAATAACTTAACTTATGATTAATCAATCGTAATAGTTCAATATCGACTTAATCCTCAATATTATTAATATTATTATTATATTTTATGAGACTATGATATTATTATTAAAAGGGAATTATATCTCCTCAATCACTTCAGACCTCTCTCCTTGATGACTCTCATGGCTCTATGTAACTCTCTCTCTCTTTTAATAATGCATTACACTATTTTATGCACTCATCAAAGAATGGCATATTCCTCTTACACTCATTAAATACATGTCATAAAATATTCCTCTTATACTCTCTTTAATGCATATGTTACACTCTCCTTAATTAAGGCATGCATACCTCTCCTTAATGGCATGAGTTACACTCATCAAATGGAATACAAAGCATGCATATTAATCCTCCTTTATGACAAGAGTTTGTTGCTCCTGCTATATATGTGTCTCATTTATTCTCACTTGGGGGGAGGTGCATTGTGATAGTAATAGTTGGAGTGATTTGAAAAATATTATGAGAGGGAGATACTTGGAGAGTAGTGAATTTATTTCGAAATGAATTTGAAATAACTAATCTAAATTAATAAGTAGCTCTACATGGTGGAGCTTACCATGACTGGTATTGAGAGGAAGTGAAACTTGTCTTCCTCAAATTGCGTTGTATATCTCTCTACTGCTATATTTTGGAACTGCTTCTGAGCTCTTACAGCTCGGGGGTTCCAGGGGGAGAAGTTTTCCTTGGATATGGTTGGGTGGAGAACCGGATGGTTTGAAATAGTTGGTTAAGGGATCAAAGGTGGATCATATTCTCAACGATTGGAGCTGAATATCTCTTCAGGTATAATTTCCATTTTCCTAAAATTATAGTATAGATTTAGCATAAAATAAAAAAGTAGACATTTAAATTGTTGTAAGCATCTAATTTTGGTTTAGGCTTATGTTATCTACAATATTATTGATTAGTTAAAAATGAATACTAGATCAATCTATATGTATGGATGTTTAGATCTCAATATTGGAGTTATTATTGGTGTAGTTTATGGTACTAATCTTGGTATTGCAGCATTTGAGAAAGGAAGCGAAATATTGTTGAAGGTAATTTCAATAAATAAATTCCAAAGGACTTGAGTAAGCATTTCACAATTTATGGTTTTGTTTCAAGTAATTAGATGTATGTTTTAGAAATGGTTTTATGATAGTTTGCAATGTGTTTGACAAAAATTTGTGAATCAGTAATGTTATCAATTTATTTATGCATGAATAAGTGCTAACTTGTAGCTTACATCAAAAGTAAGAAAATAGACATGTACCCAAAATATACCCGGAGGAATTATAGAATAAACCCTCAAAAGAAAATGCAAAAATAATGGCAACTAAAATATGGTTTGGAAGATCAAATGCTTGAGGTAAGTTTGAGGTAAATTCCGGTTATGGCTTCTATTTCATATTCTTATTAGTAATTCAATGATTTTTCATTCAAGATTTTGTAATAGTACTATGAGAATTTTGAAAGAATGCCTTAATGGCTGTAACATTCAAGGCTGCCATGCATTTTTCAAATTGTAGCAATTGGTGCAATAAGCTTGTCAAATCATGTCAAATGAATTAGCTTGTGGGTGGTAAAATGTTTCAAGAACCCATGTGGTGGATTTAGAAATGTGTGAATTCAATGAGAATATATTAGTAGCATAACTCTGGGTTGTGTTTCCTCATGTAGAGCTGTAGTCATAAGTTTTCATTCCATATGTTTGACAAAAGTCATAAATGAAACATTTAGGCTATAATTTTTTGTTGTTTTCAAGAATCGCATTCCTGGGCGTTTTGAATTCGATTCAGCCCACCATTAAGGGGTATCCATGGAAATTGGGCATGTAACCCCTGATTTGAGTCCAAAAAAATACTTTTCAGAACCCAGATCAGAAATCTGGGCAATTTTGCAGTTTGCTATTGTGAGTTATGTGCGCTTGTTGTTTAGTCTTTGATGAAAGACTAAGATTATTTAGTCTCTATTTTAATATGCCAACATTTAAAGTTTCAATTTATGAATTTTATGAGATAAATATGTTAAATAAGAACCTTAAATTCATTGCTGCCAAGTGTTTGAAAAAATTCCTCAATGGCTTTTGATTGCATGCTTGCAAAGTGTTTGTCATAAGGCCTCAAATACTGTAGATTGTATGTTTGCAAAGTGTTTGTAAAAAGACTTGAATGGCTGTAGCTTTCTTGAATATAAATTATTAGTGTAAAAGTCTTAGTGAATGTCGTTTTTATATACTAGAAATTATAGATAAACTATTTAATGGGTGTAGCTTCATTTGTCTACAAGTTTTTGGTATGAATATGAAAATTAATTTAATAATTTTCTGAGGTTCGAATAGAGAATAAGACATTTGTTTCCTGCATTATCTAAAGCTTTCATAAAAAATGGCTTGTTGTTGGAAACAATTTTACAGTGACTAATTCTTTAAGATTTTGTGCAAATGAGTATTAGTGATTAATGTGACTTCTTCTTCTCTATATTTTTTATTGTGGGTAAGGTGGGACCTTACAAAATAACACAACCTATTTCAGATAATTTCTCGTGTTTTAATAGGATGGATTTCCCTGGATGGGAAAGATGATTCCTATTGGTAAAATTTTGATATGGAGAATCACGATACTTATATATCAAGGAAGGAACATTGCAGATTTTTTTTTTGGAAACGATCTGGACAAAGAAATAGCTGAAAATATGAAGAAGAAGTTGAGACTGAAAAAAGGGAAGCAAGGATATGACATTAACTCAATCAATGACCAAAAAGCTCACTTCGTAGCACACATATTAGCTGGAAATATCATGAGAAGGTTTTGAGCCAATGAAGTCCCTAGAACACTAGTTTCATTAGTTGTGCAGTGCGCCAACACAGTTCAGTACAACTGGGCCATGTACCTTTGCAAGGAATTTTTGGACGACTGCTATGAGGTTTAGGAGAAATGTACTACATTTCTTTTTGAATTGTTAGTATCTATACTATAAAGGCTGACATGGAGAGAGCCAGAGGATTCGTAGTTTTCTCCAGTACCTTCAAATGTGTGTGAAGTTGCATAGTCTACCTCGCTATGGTATACCAATCAACCATCTTGAGGACAAGAAAACAAGATGTTTCTTTTGTTATATAATATGGACTTACACATTTTGGTGAACCAGCACACTCGCCTGTTACCAACCCTATTCCAACAATATCAATCTTTCTCGAAGTTCAAGGCTAACTTCCACATAATCTATATATAGGCTCGTAAGGACATGACGAAGACATGGCATCTCGTGGGATATTTGGTAACATGATATGATTTATTTACACAAGCACAATAGTGGACTGTAGAATGGATGACTCCACTGGAGACAGAGGTAGGATATATTTCGAGAGAGGAGGACACATCACATCTTGGGGAACCAATTGGAAAGTTTCAAGACAAGGATGAGGAAGAGGAAGAACAAAAATATAAACATGACAAGGGTCACTCGGATCCTCTTGGAGGAGATGAGAAAAATAAGGAGTATGAAAACACTAAGAGAGACACTTCTATCATAGAAAAGGGAAAGGAAGGTGCTGAAGCTACCAAAATACAATAAAATAAGAAAAAGGCAGATAAGACAAAGAAAATAATGTTATTGGTCCTCACTGATGGGGACTTGGATCAGATTAGAGACAGGATACAAGAATCTACGATAGAGTCATGGAAGAGGTTAGAGGATCATTATGACACACTTCTAACAGGTGTCGAGGAACGTATTGCAGAGTTAAATATATTGGCTTAGAAAACTAGACAACTAGCACAAGAAAAGGGAATACTTTGGGAAGAAATATTAGTAGAGCCACCACTTGGGGCATGGATAGCAGAGATACCTGTCGGAGCCTTGCAGTTTGACTCCACCAAGTTACAGCAGCAGGAAAAAGGATGGAGGTATGTGCATGTGAACATATTTGCACTTCCACTTGAGAGATTACATGAATTGCAACATGAGATTATATATGAGTAGAAGTAGCACGAAGAACTCACTTCAAAGTTGAATATTTAGGTATAAAGAGAGAAATATTTGTTGAAGCAGAAACTTGACTAGGCCATCCAGGAGAAGGAACAAGTAGTACAACATCAGGAGAATTTTAAGGAGGTGGTCGAAGTTACATGCCACAAGGTCCTAGACATTGATGTCTTTGAGGAGGAATCAATAGAATACAAGTTTGTGAAGCTTGAAATTGCAGTAGAGGAATACAAGAGTAAGGTCGCGGATGTAAATTTTTAGTATGATATAAATATTAGCGAGCTGCAGATGAAGCTACAACCAACCAAATGACAGGAAGTGTGAACACAGAGAGAGAACAACCTAAAGACTATAGGGGTCGGCCTCTCCTTAGCAGCGATATATCGTGGGAATATCTTAGATGAAACTTTATAGATTTGTACTTCGTTTCAAGAGGATCCAAATGTGAAGAAGCTACAAGAAGAAATTCAACAAAAGCATAATAAAGTGGAGGAGATTTGGGTAACTATGAAGGCCTTACCAATCTTAGAGAATTTGACCAAGATAAATGAAGTAAATTCACTCCGGAATAAAATAGAGGGCTTGAGGAAAGAATAGTAGGTTTTGATAGAGAGAACCTAGCCATGGTAGAATGTTGCCCTCCAACTATCTCATGAAGTGGATGGGAAGCTTCAAGAGTGTTGGGTGTGTGTTATATTATTTCTATTAATAGTTGCATGCATGGGGGGGTCACAATGGGGTTGGAAACCCATCCATCTTCGTTGTGTCGAGCGTAGCAGGGGGGGTCATAGGGGGGTGGCAGCCCCCCCTATCCAGGGGTTTGCACAGGGTAGGTAACCACCTTCAAAAGGTCAGGGGTAGCATGTCAGGAAATTTTTTTGGACCCAATTTTAGGTGGGTGGACCCATCTATGGTTTTTTGCATGAGTTTGCACATGGTTCTAGGAAATGACGGTTTTCTACCCGTCGTATTTTGTAGATCCAGTGAAGGGAACTACAGTTATGTTCTAATACAGGGTTAATGGATTGGGGTTTTGAATTCTTTGGCATGTATATATATGTGTTGTAACACTAAAAGGAACATAATGAAAAATCAAGCTGGTAGTCCCATTTTGGGATCCAGGGGAAAAATATCTAAGTATATTTGTTTTATTTTTTATGCTTTCGCTATTATTTATTTTCTATTTTTAAGAATTTGTTTGCCAATAATTTTTGTATAGGGTTAAAAACTACAAAAATATTAGAAAAAAGACAAGGTAGTATTCGAGAAGAGTACAATACCACTGAAAAACGCACTGTTGGAAGAAGTGTGTAGTTAATAAAATCAAGTCTCATAGGTTTTGAAACAGTTCAACAACGCATGAGATAGCATAGTAGTAAAGATTAGAGAAAAATCAATTAAGTGTATTGGGACGAATCACATGTGCGTGTTGGAGGCTTGTTGGGCGTAACCCGACTTGGCCTAGATTTTCATTAAGACTTCACATTTTTTGGGGCGGAGTGAAAATTGGGCTGTGAAGTGTAGAAATTTAAATATACTACACCGTATCATAGAGGCTTTGGGGTAGGTCGAAGCCCCTCCTTTTTTTAAAGCACACAATTTTGTGAAGGGTTTTGAGCTATAGTTTCTTGTATTGGGAAGCCCATTGTATTTGGACAATGGTATTGTAATTATGCATCCCTATGATGTAATAGTATATAAAGGGTTTAAATGTTATCTTTAGAGACATGTATGTAGTATTGTTGAATTCTGATAGTCTGTATTTTTGTAGCGAAGGGAAGGCTTTGGAGCCGAGTGTGCAGAGGCTGGGGAAGAGTTTGAAACTTAGTGCACAAACAACCTACAACTTAGTACACAGGTTGAAGAACTAGGTGTATTCAAATATTTATCATAATAAAGAGGCAGTTTGTGAATGATATTCTATTGTTCTTGTGTTTTTAAAGTGTATACTTTCTTATTATCTATTGTTGCAATTTACTTCAGCATAGTAATGGTTATGGGTTTATATCAAAATATTTCTGTGATTAATTGAATGTGGCGAAGTGATTTAAAAGTTGTAAGCATAAGATAATGTAAAGATAGGACACATCCCAGTCTCTCAATGCTACAGAAGCATAGTACTACATCAACCAATAGTCACTTTGAGTGAGACTGTGATATTGTTGCAGGTCATTACCGAAAGGGCCAGTGATCAAGGGTTTTGTTGGTTTGTAGTATAGATCGAACCTCGGTTAGCCCAAATCAATGCAAAATGGACATGTTTTTTTGATGGTAGATATTATTTCTATAGATTTTTGGAGTGCTTCTCTAGATGTTTCATATGTCTCTTAATGTCTTGGAGATGTTGCATATGCTACTACATGTATGAGATGTGGTTTCTTGTGTTGGAGGTGCTTCTACTAGTGATGGATGTATTTGTATGACTTGATGTTGTTGTTGCAAGAGTTGGAGACACTACTACAGGTGATGGAGATGTTTTTGTAGGTGTCAGAGATGTTGATGTTGTTACTTGAGGAGTTGGAGGTGCTGGTCTTCGTCCTAAGTTTAGCAGAATAAGTCTAACATGTAACTAAATTTATCTTACCCTAATTCATCAGTTATAGACCTATCTCACTGGCTTGGAGGAGTGTTAATATATTTATGAATATGGTATAGTAGGTGGCATAGGTTATGGGATGAAGAAATTATGTTTTGACTAAGATTTAGCTCCATTTTCATGCATGCAGAGTCAATGGAGCGGTTGGAAAGGTATATTTGCTAGAAGACATGCTTAAGGTAGTTTTTATAGCTAAAAGAGGATAAATTCGCATGTAGGATAGTGCTAAGGGAGCTATTATGGTTTTTTCACTAAAATTACTTCGCATTCCTCGCATCACTGAGCTAATTTTTGTGTTGTAGTGACTTCTTTGATTGGAATTTTTTGTTTTATGGTCGGAAATATTCTTGGGGCCTCCAGAAGATGATTAAAGTTGAAAATGTAAAAAATGCTAATGTAGTTAGTGATTGATTGAGTCAATGAGCTGAATCTCAATCCAATCAAGCATATGAACAAGGTTGTTGAGCTCAATAGTTCTAAGCAATTATTGAGTTTAGCACTTTATTTCATATACATATTGGATCTTGCGCATTGTGACTTGGTTTAATGTCAAGCTGATTTTTGTGTGTGTGTTTGGAGAAGAGCCTGCAAGCTACACGTGTTCTCTAGTGAGTTTTTTTTGAAGAAAATTGCAGTTCTAGCAGCAGTGAGTCAAAGCTTATTTTAGCCTTATGATTATGAAGTGTGTGAGATGTTGAGGTGTTCTTTGGAGAAGTAATTTATAGTATTGTTTGTGCTTCTTATGTGAGATATTGTATGGATTTTTTATTGCAGCTATTGCTACACATTTTATTATGTGCTTCGATGCTACATTCCTATTTTTCTCATGTTGAGGAGTTCTCGGCTCTAGTATGAAACATTTTTAAATGACAACAAAAAACAATAGAAGAGTTGGAGGACATATGGGAAATCAATATACGTGACTATATTTCTCAAATCCAATGGTGGTTGGATAATTTAGTAGAAATTGGGCGATACTCATTGGTCATGGCAGCTTCCAGTAGACCGGAGTTTGTAGATTCATTGATAGTTCAAGAGTAACCAAGTGAGGATCGTTGATCATGGTGGCCTTGCCTAGTTGTAAGTCCATAGATACTCCTGAGAGAAAGTCTCCATTTGATAGTAACCATATATATACCTCTATGTAATTAATTTTATTGACATAATATAATTTTAGCAGCGCAACAACAGTGGGTGGCTTTTTCCCGAGAGAGGGTTTTCCACTAGACATCTTTGTGTCCATTGTGTGATTTATTTTCATGGTTTCTTATTTATTTTTGTCTCTCTCATCTATGGTTTGTGATTCGGTTTATTCATGGTCTAAAATATTTAGTAATTGCATAAAAAAATTTAAAAGTGCCACACTACTGATTCACCCACCTCCTCGATAGTGATCTAGTTTCCAACAAATCAAATAATAAAAGAAGATAAAATAAAATTAATAAAGGATATTAAATATGAATGAACATAAGGAATCATAATATACTAAAATAAAATAAAACAACACAAATTAGGGGCAAGGAACAAAATACGTACAAGAGGAGAGAAAGAAGATCAAATAAGGAAAGGATAAAAATATAGTAAGGGGAGGAAGAGAAAAAGGAAGAGGGGAGGGGAAGGGGAAGGATTTCTATGGAAAGAAAGAGGGAGAGTTTTAGGAGAAGAGGAGAGGATGTATCAAGAGGAGAGAAGAAGAAATTAAATGATTGAGATTAAAGGAATTCAACTATTTTTTATCTCATCCCCTCCATCTCTATTAATATTGTTGGGATGTCTAATAATCTATAATGCTTCCCTAAACATGATCTTGAAATAATGATCTTCCTTAATAGTGATAATTTCAATGTCTCCAAGGCACAAGGGGTGTTTATTCTTAGATGAGTGTTTAGCAAGAGTAGAGGAACAAATTATTTCCTACTTTATGTCAGCCCCATGCTCCTTGAGTGTTATTTTAAATGATAGACCAGTCTCCCTAATGTAGCACATTCCACATGAGCACTTAATCTTATAAACTCCTTTTAACTAAAGCTGATCAAAAATATCTTTGACATATTTCATCTTATGTCAGATGGTTTCAAGGGGCCTGAATGATGTAGTAATACCATTTATTTTCAGGATTTTTTAAATTCTATCAGTAGTAACATGAATGTATGGGAGGAATGCTTTTAATTTAGGTGTAGGGGAAGGATAAGGGGACTTAAGAGATAAAGATTTTCTTCTGGCTTTCTTGATAGTTGTGCATATGTATTTGCATTGATATCAAATATCAAAAAACGGTTTTGTAAGGTGGTTGATTTCTCGCTAGAAATTTTCTTTATGAGATAACCTTGATGTTACAACAATTTTTGGTCATCTAACCATTGGAATTACATGGATCGAAATACACCATGTAAGACCAATTTTACCATAGTAAAATTCCTTTCACTATAAGAAATAATTTAATAAACCGTATTTTATTAAGTTATTTGTGGTCCAAATAGGAAACCCCATGAGGAGTAATTAAATAAATCATTATTTATTTGATTTTCCTCTATGAATAATTAATTAAACCCTTGTTTAATAATATTCCTGGTCATATTTAACCCAATTAATGAGAAATAATTAGATATATCATTATTTGTTAAATTATTCCTTCATCCCATCCTTGAAGTGATAAATAAATATTTTATTTGTTTATTGTTTCTAAATAAATGGATTTAACCAATTTAAATTTCTTTTCCCTCCAACAAAATATAATAAAATATTCCAAGTAGTTAGATCTTGATCTTGGTTAAAAATATTATATTTTTCACCATTATCAAGGATAGCTCAATATTTTGTTATCAATAGGAGGGTTTTCCATTCACTTCTTACATTTGATCCTTTTATCATGGTCGGACTTTGATCCTCTTATCATTGTAATACTTTGATTAATTTTATTTTCTTTTTTCTTATTGAGCTCCCTTTGAGATCTACATGCCTTGTGTTTTCTACACCATTGAGAGAGAAACTCTAAAGCTGAAGATTTTGAGGAAAACCAAGAACCCATCCCATCGAGGGGGGCCGGTAATATCATTCTTTTTTCCCTTCCCAGGTGTTAATATAATACAAAAAAATCTTTATAATTCTTGTCTTGTCCATTGGATATTTTGGAGAAAGTGTTATTTCATTTTACTGTTTAGCTCCTTTATTTGCATAGATTTAGGTTTTTTATGCATTTGTTTCACCCTTCTATTTCAAATATAAGAAGTTAAACAACCATATTTTTTGTTAGGGTTGTTTTTCATGTGAAGCTAAAGTGATCTCCTTTTGTACACTTGTGTTAATAATTCATCCTAACAATTGGCGACTCCACAAGGTTTTACTCAGATTCCTGTGTAACCATATGCTTCAGTATCTGGGGTTTTTATTTAGCTATTTTTCAGCCTTTTAATGTTTTTTTTTACCTTTTATGTCCTAAAAAAATAAAAAATCTAACTTCTGCATGTTTCTAGGTGTTTTCCGCATGTAACAAGTATTAGCCGTGACACAGACGGAAAATTCATCCACAACCTGTTGCCCGAGACTCCCTAAGGTGCAAATCATACTTTTTAGCCCATAACATATGAGTTTTGGCTTAGATAGCAACTGTTGGGCAAAAAAATGTGATTTTAGTAGCCTACAGGTTAGTACGTGCGAGTTGCAACTTTTTACGGGGTTTTGTTTGTAATTTTAAGGGTTTGTTGCAAGCACTGTTCAGGTTTGTCTTACCTCTGTCTCCACCCCTATTAGGCCTAGATATGCTCATTTTTTCTCTTTAAAGTTGGAACAAGCCCCTTAGGGTTTCAGTACACTTCCACCTTTTTAGGAAGGATTTAGCTGAGTAGGTAGTCTGATATTTTGCAGCACTTTTAGCCATTTTTTAGGGTCTAGTCTCTCTTTCTTTCGTATCCATTTAGATCAGTTTTTATCTTACCCAAAACTCCCTCTTGAGTCTTGTTTCACATTTCCCTTAGGGTCCCTCTTATTTCCCTTAGGGTTTTAACCTGTCACCTCCCATTTTGTAGCAGTTTTCCCTCTTGTTGTTTTCTGCACCTCTTGTCAACAGATCTAAGTCATTAGATCCTTATCTCTTAGACCTAAGATATTTTGGACACCTTGTGTGTTTTGAGTCAATTTTTCCTGCCTCTTAGAATAGGTTTTTGGGAGCCCTTATTTTTGGGCTAAATTTATGCATCTTTAGCTATTTATGTTACTATCATTTGAGTTTTATCTACAGTTACACAACATTTTTTCTTTTTCTTTATACACAACTGTCTTGGTTTAACTAAAATTAATACACATATTTCACACATGCACACCTAAAGTGAAGATCACTTGGTTTACATCACCAAGCCAAGAAATAAACATCGTAATTAATGTATCTTCCCCTCTGCGCCTTTGTTTATCTCTCTTAATTATTGGGTTAGTTGTGTCTTATGATCATTGTGCCGCCAAGGCGTTTATCTGGAAGAATCCTAGGCCTTCATCCTCAGTTTCTGTTAGGAAGACTTAATACACCTTGTAAACATCATGTTAGTCCTCCACTGAGTCCCTATACTGACTCTGATTCTATTCCATAGGGCCCTCACTCTAATTTCGAACCTAGTTCTGCTCTACCTCATTCTCCCACAATGTCAAGTGCCAATGTAGGTACTATTCCTCAAGTTGATGGTAGCCCTAGCCCTAACTCTGGAGTTGCTAGTAGTGTAAAAAACATCGGAACCATCCCAGCTATTCCCTTGCTACCTTTTATGGGATTCTTGAGCCTCCCCGATTTCAGATAGTTAATTAAGGACCCTATACACCAT
Source organism: Pinus albicaulis (assembly GCA_034641835.2). Lineage (NCBI taxonomy): Eukaryota > Viridiplantae > Streptophyta > Pinopsida > Pinales > Pinaceae > Pinus > Pinus albicaulis. Next base: position 433,021,698 of record CM076570.1, on the reverse strand, counting down.
GATCCAAGTTGGCATGTTATGTCAACTGAGCTTCCTTCTGATATCCCTAAGATCGATGGAAATGTTGGAGAGGACCCCACTAATCACATCCGATCCTTTCACATGTGGTGTTTGTCCAATTATATCACTGATGACTCTATCCGTCTTTGGTTATTCCAGCGCATGCTCACTAGGGACGCTACAAAGTGGTATGTTGACTAGTGCTCTGCCTCTCATTCCGATTTTGCGACTCTTTCTAAATCATTTCTGTCCTACTTCTAGTTACCTCTCTGATATGATACTCGTACCCAGTTCTTGACCCCATTCCATCAAATTTCTGCCACCCGCCTTTCTGACCATGTCCAATAATGGCGTAGAAGGAGGATCTTATGTCGAGCTCCCACATTCGATGACCGTGTCTATATGGATTGGTTTCTCAGAAATCTTTTTCCTTATATTGGTAAATATTTCGCATCTCACTTTCCTCAGAAAAAGGAATAATCTCTCCAAATCGCGTTGAAATATGACCTGATCTATGCATAGTCTAGTTATGTTAATACTGTCTTACCAAATCTTCCTAGACTTGGTGGTGCTAACGCACTGGGTCATCTCATGCTGCTAATGGTATTGTTGGATCTCTTTCACATCCATATACTCATCCTCCCATGGGGTATGATTTCCCTCAGGGAGGGGCCAGCTCCTCTAGCACTTATCCCCCTCCCATCCCGAAAACATGTATCCAGGACAAAGCACATTTTTGCCATTGCATAAACATATGCCATGGTCCGCAGTCACTCCACCTGTTTACCCCAATGTTTCTAAACCTCCTTTCTATCCTTATCAACAACCCAGTGCTCCAGCCCCTCCAGAATTAGCACGCCAACCTCCTATGCCTTCTCAACGTTTGCCAGAGCAACCACCTCCTCCTCCAAATCAGGTGTATGCACAACAGAGTGTGACCGATCCTCCAAATTCCAAGGAAAAGAGGAAAGGAAACCAAAATAACCCAGCCCAATGTAATCAAGGGCACTAAGGGAACCCACCAAACACTAACAAGCAACAGTGTTAAGTCCCTATATTAATAGTGTAGCCCCTTATTATGTTAGTGTAACCCCCCTTATTATTATTATTGTACCCCTGTAACCCCCATATTGTTATTATTTTGCCCTTACATTATTATTGTTAGGTCGGCTAGGATTACATTATGGCCCCACTAGGATTATATTGTGGCCCCATGGACTCCTATATATAGAAGGAGGTTTTGTTCATTTGAATCATCCAAGAATTATGCATTTATGTAATGTATTGGAGGTTTCCCCCTCGAAGTGGCTTATTTCTAAGGCGTTGATATATCTTTTCTTCTATTTTTGAAGCTGGTTACACAACATTTGGTATCAAAGCTTTGGATTCTAGGGTTTCGCTGCTCCAAACAGGTCATCATGGAATTTTTGCTATAATTTTTTTTCTATGACGTTTCAGAAGCTGAAATCTTTAGGGTGCAAAGCTGAAAGCCTGAGGAATATTTTCTAAAAATTTCAGAGCTTGGTTCACAATATTTTCGGAGATATGATCTGTGGAAGTCAAGTCTTTTTGCAGGCTCCTAAACAGGTCATTGTGGAATTTTCGCTATAAATATTTTTCTACGAAGGTTCAGAATCTAAAATTAGTATGGTGAGAAGATAAAATCCGGAGGAAATTTGTCAAAAAATTTCAGAGATTTTTTCGCAATATTTTTGGAGATGTGATCTGTGGAAGGTAGTGCTTTTTCAGGATCCTGAATTTCATCTCAAAGAGGTGATCGTGGAAAAAGTTCAATAACTCTTTCTCTGGGCATCGGATTGGAGTGCCGTAAAAATTGGTCACAAGTAAACAGACTTTAGTTTCTTGGCTATCAATTTTAGAGAAAAAGGAAAAAAAAGTGACACGTGGAAATTCGTACAAGTTCGCTCTACTGAACCAGTCCATAATTAGGTCATTGTGGGAGATTAGACACAACTTTGTCTTGGAGAATCCAAATCAGGTCAGACCTGTGGCATTCGAAACATAATTCAGAGGGCTAATTCAGTGCTGAATTTCAGATATAGAAGAGCCACAATCACAGAGATAATAGAATTTCAATATCGAGATCCTCAAAAGCAAGTAAAAGGTGTGTATTTTTTTTCCGAATTGCATAAGTCTTGTTTGAAGAATCAAGTTGAATTGATTGCAAGGGAATATTGTAGAATATATATCATTATTGGATTATAAAATGGCCCCGAAAAATAATTCAACACCCATTAAGCCTTTGAAAAGCTATACTATGACGCATGAAGAGGAAGAATTGCAGTATGAGATATCAAAATTACGGTACCAAGTGCAACAAGTTTCGATCTTACGAAGAGCAGTTGAAGATGAAATAGATGGTTTAAAAGCAGAAACGGAGGCTAATTTGGATGGTTTTAAGGATCAAATAATAGAAAATATGGATGATAAATTAGTGGAAGATCACATCGAGCATCAACAACAAGTTATCCGACTCTCAAAGCATAACCCAACTTTGGTGCAGAATCTAATGAAACAACAGGAAGATCAACATGAAATCAAAAGAAGTTATGAAGTAGTCATAGAAACAAGCAATCGACAAGTACGATCAATTTCAAAGTATCTTAGCAAGTGGAAGAACTTTCCTGTAGAATATTTCACATGGGAGGATGAGAATTTTATACAAAAGCATCAAGAAATAATCAAGCATTGAGGACAACACTTGTTTGAAGGAGAGGGGCATGTTAAGTCCCTATATTAATAGTGTAGCCTCTTATTATGTTAGTGTAGCCCCCCTTATTGTTATTATTGTACCCCTGTAACCCCCATATTGTTATTATTGTGCCCTTACATTATTATTGTTAGGTCGGCTAGGATTACATTATGGCCCCACTAGGATTATATTGTGGGCCCATGGACTCCTATATATAGAAGGAGGTTTTGTTCATTTGAATCATCCAAGAATTGTGTATTTATGTAATGTATTGGAGGTTTCCCCCTCAAAGTGGCTTATTTCTAAGGCGTTGATATATCTTTTCTTCTATTTTTGAAGCTGGTTACACAACAAGCAACAAAGCAATCAACCCAAGCAAGACAGGCCTCTTCATACGAATAAGCCTTGTTCTTGTTGTGGTGTCCATGGCCATTATACTCATGATTTTCCCCCTTTACCCTAAATGCATAAGTTGTGGGAAGCACAAGCATCATCTAGAGGACAAAAAGCCATGGTTTCAGCTCCTTGAAATATTGCACCTGTTCAATCGGCTGGTTTTACTGATCCTTTCCCTCAGCAAGGATATGTGGCTACCCAACCCCCTCAAGGTCAGGCCACCACTCAACCCTCACAGTCTAGTCCCTCTGATTACTAGATTCTCATGATGAATCCAAAAATGGGTAATACCACTAATTTCAACCTTCAAACTCGGTCACTCTAATATGGCAAGCCTCCTTCTTCGTCTGTAACCGAGTCTCAAACCAAAGTTTCCACAAAGTTAGTTTGACACCAAAATCCCCTTTACATATCCCTCAGTTATGGTCAGAGGCCCTTCGCAAGCTTCCCAAGGGGCCATTATGCTGAACTGCTACTTTTTTCAAAGCCGCCCATAATTACAACATAATAGATGACTTAGCACAATCTCCTGCAACTATGTCAACGCTGGAAGTCCTCCAGTCGTGACCTTCAGAACGTAACATTAAGGGAATTTTGAGGTCTAAAATGGGCCTCCTAAGGAAATTATAAAATAAAAATTGAAATAATAAAACATCATGAAATTTTATAGGGAAAAAAGAAAAAACTAAATTTTCAACTTATGTTCGAAAGTTTTTACTCCAATTTACCGTGCTACACAAAAAATATAAATACATGAAAAACGTGTTTGCAATCACATTTTTTCATGTAATTCTCCTTTTTCATGTAGCAAGGTCCATCAAACTTATGCAACATGGGCACTCCTTGGATGAGGAATTAAATTTCACATCCAATTGTTACTCTCACTCAAAATTTGAGTAAAATCTTTGGGAGATAAGTTGAAAATATGAGTTGAAAAAGTAGTTTTGTTATTTTATTATTTTTTAATATTTTTACCTTTTTACTTAAAAAATGGTGAATCATCCCCCATGGTTGACATAATCATCTTGCATCCTCTTGGTTCTTATAAAGTTTATTTTGGTTGTACATTTTTCTTAGGAGGCCCGTTTTAGACCTAAAAATTCCCCTAATGATCTCTATTATCTACTTTGGGGATTGTGGATCCTTCAGATGATCGTTTGATTGTCTTTGATGTTTACAAGTCAAAACATCCCCCCTTACCTTCATCCATCGCCTTGCAAATACCAGTCAATATTCATAATGCCCATGTTTCATGATGTATCATTGACGAGGGTGCATCAACCTCTCTGATTTCCACCTATATTTGGAATAATTTTGAATCACCTCAGTTAGCCCCATCCACCATCACTTTGCATGCTTGGGACGGTCACTCCTCTCAGCCCCTTGGCATGTACCACAATTGTCATGTCACTCTTGCGGGAAAGACTGTTTGTATTCAAATTGAATTCATTGATGCTCCCCTGGATTAGAAACTCCTATTGGGTCATAGCTACACCCAAGTGATGTCTGCTGTCACATTTGTGGTTCAACGTAAGATGTGATTTCCTCACAACGGAAAGATCGTTAACATTTATTAGTTGACATATTACGAAGCACAATATTAGATCTCCCTTGAGTATATCGTATCTTATGTGGCTGATAAAAAAGTAGTCGCACCTCTTACCAATGTTTCACCTAGAGTCTATAAATATTCCACCTTACTTGGTGCATTCCCTGGTCACCTCCCCTCTTGTCACAAATGCTAGATTTTCGAATGTGTGCATGATGCAATCATCTCAGACTAGCCACAAGCGGTTTGGTTCAAGCACCCAATAGCCTATGCCTCCACAACCTGCTAGTGGTCACTTGATGGAACCTACAGGGCCTTCTTTTCAAGGACCTTCTACCTTTGATGGTGTCTCTTCCACTCATTTTCAACATGGAACTGTTCTCCTTAGTCTTAACCAGTTAGTAGCCATTCTGCCAGGCCATTACTTGTTTGGTTAGATACCCTTTCTAGCTCCCCCCTTTTGGATTCTTTTCGGTGCCTATTACAGCTACATTGATCCTTCCTAATTTCAGCCTAGGGATCCCAGTCAGGGAAATGAATCCCCCAGCTGAAACCCCGCCTGGTCAACTCAAACCTTATACATCTTTGACCCCCATCCAACCAGTCACTACGAGTTGTACATTTTATTTAGCGTCTTAGCCACTTCAACATGAATCTACTCTTGTTGCGAAAGCATTTAGTGAGGGCGGAAAATCTAGAAAGAATGAACCTAAGGATAAGGCTTCCCAAACAACTCCTGCTCCTCATAAGACTCCAAAGAAGTCACCTTCGTGTGCTTTGTGTGATGTTGTTGGACATGCTATCCAAAATTGTCTTGAAATTCCTCTTCTCAAACCTGTGGTCAATGAAAAGTTTCTTGAATCTGATATCCTGGAGGTCCATGTTACCTTACCCGATTCAGCTAAGAAACTCAGATCGTTGCACATGAACCACCCATGTGCTTTGTGTGATATTTATGGCCAGTATTCTAACCTCTATCCCCATCTCGATGGTTTCTGCAACACCCTTGAGGTTTTTCGTAGAATCAAGGCCAAACGTAGTGGAATCTCCACTCCTCTACTCCTGTGTTTGGCTCAGGCTGAATCGAAGGACATTTTCCCACCCATTTTGATACCTCCACCCAATTTCATGATGATAGAGCCTTCAGCCACCATCCTCTATCTATCATCATCCATGATATCCTTGGCGGAAAACCCCTCTGGGGCATTCCCTTATGTTTCGATTGAACCTCCTTTGGCTCAACATCGGTAGGTGTTTCATCTAATATCTCTTCGCCTACCCTCTGTAGCAATTTATATGTGAACCATATATCTCACGATGATGCGTCAAGTATCCATGTAATGTCACGTGGTATTTCTTCTGCCAATCCCCCCATATTTCATTCTGATGAAGACACTATGGAAGAAATTACCACCCCCGACTTTCCTTGGGATGATATGCACCACCGTGCGTATTTTCTTCCAAAGAAGTCCCATGACCAGTACACTATGGAGTCTAAAGATTTCATATCAGATAAGGTTGATTGATTTAGAATTCCCATTCATGCACCTGATGCTTTTGAAGAAGAAAAATTTTCCTTAGGGGCACATTCTGCCCAGGAATAAACTTAGGTTTACACGAATATACTCAAAGAATTCTGATTTTTTCTGCCATGTCCTATTCAGAGATGCCTAGATTTGATCCTACAATTTTCGAACGTCATATTGACACATGGCTCGATGCCTACCCTATCCATAAAAATTTGAGATACATTAATCCTTCTCGATGAGAGGATCTCATAACCGAAATTAATAAGATCAATCAGGATGGTTGTTCCTATCCCATTCTCAAGAAAACATGCACCCTTCATGTCTGTATGGACTTTCATGACCCAAATAAATATTATCCCTAAGGAAACTTCCCTACACCATGTATTGACCATATCTTTAACAAGTGTAAGGGGAATAGACATTTTACCCATAACATCCCCCATGCTATTTTATTTCTGCCATGCATTCAAGTTACTTGCATTGTCCATCATATCCTCCTTTATTGTCTTGTGACACCTTTCAGATGGATCCTTCATCCACACCGTACATTGGTTATGCCGATAGTGCAAGTTGCTACTCATAGAATCTAGCCTCGACAACCTAGGCCATTTTTACCCCCATACATTCGTTATTAATTTCCAACAGTGTATGTATTGGATCTGCCATGAAAAATCAGGCCGAATGTGATGTAGTGATAGGTTTTTTAGTCAATGTGCTTGACCACCTCATCCTTCATCTTCATGTTTGTTTAGATTCCTTGTTGGTTGTCAGACAATTGAATGGCATATATCGTGTGCATAACCATGTCCTTTTTAAAAGATATTTACAAGTAAAAATATTAATGCATGAATTTGAAACCAATTACATTCAGTCATGTACCTAGAGCCCAAAATCACTATGTAGATAGCATTGCAAATGATATTCTAGATTAGCGTTTATCACATGGATATAACACAAGACAATAAACATAAAAAAATGGCGATCCATATAGTTGTCATATATAAAAATATGCATATCCATCATATGTGTCCATAAAATCATAAATGTTTTGGAGCCCTCTACTCTAATACATTTTTGGTTATTTGATACTAATACATTTTTTCCCAAGAAGGGTCACTTCGTCGCCTCTCAAAATTGAATTTTTGCACCTATTTCACTTGTACATTGGGCACCACTGAGCCTTCATACTTGGAGGCACTTGTGTCAATTTTCATCATGAGTAACCATCATTTTCTCATGCTTTTATGGTCCCCACCAGGCCTATTCTCTGTGGAAGCATCATCAAGTTGCCCTTTATCATAGCATCCCAGTTGAGTCATCATTACATTCATGGATTCTCTCCTGAATCCCTTTTGCCTCCTATCACAGTATCCCTCCATTCATGCCTTGTCCCTCCCTCGTGTAGCCCATTTTTACCTCCAGTCCCATTGTCCCCCATCCCCTCAGGAGTCGAGTTAGTCACTACCAGGTCATCCATGCTTTTTATGCTCTGATAAGGGAAATTTTCTGTTTTCTACTCACTATCCCTCATTTCGTCATCATCCTTAGTTTCATTCCATTAGTTACTCTATTATTATCTCTCGTGCCTTAGTTGAGGATTCCTCATTTCCTCACCTATGGAGGACATCCTTTTGTCGACACCAACACATTCATTCCAGAAGACAGCTCTAGAGGGTAGTGTATCTTGGTTTTAGTTTACATTCTTATTCGATGCCTCAGTTCAGGAAAAGGGATTCCTTATTTCCCTTTGACTTGATTGTTTCTCATCTACTCCACTTCAGCATGATCGAGATTCATATACTTGATATTTCGGTGATCTAGAAAATTGATCCAGTGATTACTGGGTGTGTGTGAGATGTTTCACACCTCATGAGGGGATGGCCCTTTGAGTAGCCCACCACATGCCCAGATGACTTCATTTTATATTACAGCCTGAGATGTACCTCTACATATTTGATGGGTTCAGCCCCAGCCACTTGCAGCACCTATAGCATGCATGTATCATGTAGATGATCCATTCAAATTTTAAGATCCCTTAACTTCTTATCAGGGCTTCTCTGGTTGTTATTATATCTCATGTACTTAGATATTATTTTATTCAGTCCTCGTTGTTGTCCCAGGCATAGTATGTATATGGAATCCATTATATTTTTTTCTAGCCCATATTTACGCCAACATATCATGTACTTAATAGCTCAGTCTCATTTTACTGGGCGAACCATTATTCTTTGTACTTTTTCATCTTGATAGGCATAGGTATGACTTCCCCACCTCATTGAGAATAGGTACCCAAACATTAAAGGAGAATTACCTTTTTCAGTCTCACAATGTTAGGCTTGTCGTCCTCTCTCGCTTCACTTCGCCTATGTATCTCTCTCTTTATCACTCACCTTCGATGTCTACTGATTATGTTCTTACAACGTATTTCAGTCATACAATTAGCTCCTAATGATCGCACGTTGGGGGGAAAACTGTTACACCAATTTTTGGACATATAACCATTTACAACTAGATGGATTGAAATACACCATGTAAGACCAATTTTACCATAGTAAAATTGTTTTCACTATAAGAAATAATTTAATAAACCACAATTTATTAAGTTATTTCTGGTCCAATTACGAAACGCCATCAATAATAATTAAATAAATACTTATTTATTTGATTTTCCTCTAGGAATAATTAATTAAACCCCTATTTAATAATATTCCTACTCATATTTAATGCAATTAATGAGAAATAATTAGATAAATCATTATTTATCTTATTACTCTCTAGGAATAATAAGTTAAATCGTTATTTAATTAATATTCCTTATTGAATTTGACTAAATCATTTTGGAATTACAAAAGAAATCATTATTTGTTAAAATATTCCTTGATCCCATCCTTGAAATGATAAATAAATATTTTATTTGTTTATTGTTTTTTAAATAAATGGATTTAACCAATTTAAATTACTTTTCCCTCCAACAAAATATACTAAAATATTATGGGCAGTTAGACCAAGATCTAGATCAAGGATAACTTGATATTTTGTTATAAATATGAGGGTTTTCAAATAAATTCTTACCTTTGATCCTTTTATCATGGTCAAACTTTCATCCTCTTATCATTATCATACTTTGATTAATTTTCTTTTCATTTTACTTACTGAGCTCCCTTTGAGTTCTACATGTCTTGGGTTTTCTACACCATTGAGAGCGAAAATCTAAAGCTGAAGAGTTTGAGGATAGCCAAGAACCCATCCCATTGAGGGGAACTGGTCACATCGTTCTTTGTTCCCTTCCGAGGCATTAATATAATAATTTTTTTTTTATAATTCCTGTCTTGTCCATTGGATATTTTGGAGAAACTCTTATTTCATTTTACTATTTAGCTGCTTTATTTGCATAGATCTGGGTTTTTTTTTGCATTTTTTCGACTTTATATTTCAGATCTAATAAGTTGGACAAATATCTCTGTTTTTAGGGTTATTTTTCATGTGTAACTAAACTGATCTCTTTTTGTACTCTTGCGTTAAGAATTCATCCTAACAATTGGCGACTCGACATGGTTTTATTCAGATTCCTGCGTGACCATTTGCTTCAGTACCTATGGTTTTTATTCTCCTATTTTTTAGCCTCTTAATGTTTTTTTAAACCTTTTATGCCCTAAAATAGTAAAAAAATCTAACTTTTTCATGTTTCTAGGTGTTTTCTGCAGGTAACAGGTATCAGTTGTGCAATAGATGGAAAATTCATCCAGAACCTGCCACCCAAGACTCCGTGAAGTGAAGATCACACTTTTTAGCCCTGAACTTGCGAGTTCTAGCTCAGATAACAACTATTAGGCCAAAAACTGCGAGTTTAGCAGCCTACAGGTCAGTACCCGCGAGATGCAGCTTTTTGCGGGTTTTGTTTCCTGTAATTTTTAGGGTTTTCCACAAGCACTATTCAGGGTTGTCTCACCTCTATATCTACCCATATTAGGCTTGTATATGCTCAATTTTTCTCTTTAAAGTGGGAACAACACCCTTAGGATTTAAGTATTTTGACATCTTTTTAGGAAGGGTCTAACTATGTAGGCAGTCTGAGATTTTGTAGCAGTTTCAGCCATTGTTTAGGGTATGATCTCTCTTTATTTCAGATCCATTTAGATCAGTTTTTATCTCATCCAAATCTTCCTCTTGAGTCTTGTTTGACCTTTCCCTTAGGGTCCCTCTTGACCGTCAATTGCAGATCTAAGGAGTTAGACAATCATGTTTGTTGTTAGGGCTATTTGTTAAATCAATAGATTCATACTTTTCATCCTTGATCAATTGAACAAAATGTTTACTATCCTTAATGGATTTAATGTTACCAAAAAAAGGTCTAAGGATACAAACAACATATTTCGCTAACATATATAGGGAGAACCAATGGTGTTCATGATAGGACTCAATGGAATTCCCTCTTTGTGAGTTTTAGGGAGACCATAAATTAGTGGGGTGATTTCACTACACGGAGTTAATCTCTTTTTCAGATGGTCATCAAGATTTGATTCATTAATGAATTTCTAGACCTATTTAATTATTCTTGAAATCAGATCATGTTACCATTTTTTGTAACTTCCACTATTGTAGAGGTGATATCTCATTCTTAAGTGATAATCCTCTTTGCCCATAATTACTGTTTCTCCACCTTTATCCAACTTCGAAATAACAATATTGTCATTATTTATTTAGTTTTTAAGAACCGATAATAATTTGTTACTTAGATTGGGATTTGGGGTTTTTTTTTTCTCATTATAAGAGTGAAATCCTGACAAATCAGTTCTTTGTCGACATCATTGAATCCTTGAGTGTTATCATCCACGCCACATATGATGTTTTAAAAGGGGATTCGTTTTGGTCAATAACAAACCCTAGGCCCTTATTAAGCACATTTTTTTTTTTTTACTTAATGTATGTGAAGAGGTGTTGACCTCTTTTATATTTGAAGAAGGATGGGTGGTATTAGTGCTAGTTGTAGATGAATGAGGAGCAGTCAATGATGGGCCATTAGTTTTATTATTATTATGATCAATGCTTCCATTGATAAAATTTCTAATGATTTCTTCAAGATATAAATGTAGATGCTTCTCAAGGAATTTTTGGACATATCAGTAGATAAATATATAATAATTGTATCCTTCTTGAGGATCATCTAGATGTAAAATAATGCAGGAAGAGAAAATCTAGTGTTAGAAAAGGAAGTTGGAGTAGATATGAAATTTCAAAAAGACACTAACTACAACTTCCAATTGAAAACAACTGCTATAAGTTACTAAAGTTATCATAATATTACAAGTTATGTATATTATATTGTTTCATTATTATGATTTAGTTGCAATGGTGGATGGCAAGTGAGTTCTGGGGTATGACAAGAATATCACGCTCATGAATTACTTAATTCTAGTCACATAGATATGAAAGTAAGCTTGATTTGTGGTAAATGTTATATATTGTTGCACTTTATAGTAATATTTAATATGATATCCTTGAGATGGAATTTTCGATACCTGTGATGTGAGTTTGTAAAGTAAGGCAAAAAAATTTGACTTTGATGTTCGGTAAATTGATATTATTGTCAATGGCTGTAATGAGTATGGTAACCTTGATGGGAATAGTGTGGTTGTATGATTGATATACTACCTATATTATTGATATTGATAAATGATTGATAAGATGTAACTATTATGATGTCTTAACAACATGGTAAATTTGACATATGAAAAAATTGATTCCCTGACTTGATGATGTTAGGATTTTGAATAAATTTTTTCGAGTAATGTGATAAAGAACTAATTTTTTGATTATGATCCTTGAAGTGTGAAGATACACTTGTCATCCCCCCTAATTATATGATGCTAACATTTCATGAGAGTTTGATGACATGTTCACATGTGATAATGAAGCAGATAATGATTACTTGCAATGACATATATATATATATATATATATGAGAACCTGATATAGTTTGACTCTATGATTTGGAAGTTTTGTTACATGAAAATAATATGATATACAAGTTGATGTCGTGATTGATGATGATTGAAGAGGCATCACATTTAGAGGAATACACCCTTGATGAGATCCCAACACCTACTATATATTTGCAGTGAATGAATAGAATAATCATAAGTGGATATTTAAATAATTATTTTGGAATTGGATTGATGATTATATGATATTGTTAAAGGTTTGACCTTGGTAATTAATTTTATGAACTAACAATTATTTGATGACATGACTGGTTCACCCAAGAAGTTTCAGGATCCCCTTTGCAATAATAGAGGAATTTTATTGTCAAAATCATGACATGTTGGTTTGCATTTATTGGTTAATGTTATTGGATTTGGTGGAACCATATCACCCAAATGGATATTTATATGCACTTTGAGTTAGAGAGAGTCTATTTGTATATATATAGCTGGGAAAAATTCATCTTCACGGATTGAGAGAATGTTGTTGTATGGGAAAATATTTGGCTTGTGATTGACACCTTCGTACATTAGAGGAAGAAAGCATGAATATGAAATTATTTTATTTATGACATCTATTTTCTCTAACATAATATTTTATTTTATTTCCTACACAAATAGGAAAATAGAGGATTGTGACTCAAAATTACTGCATAGAGCGGTGTGTTTTAACTCTTTAGTGAATTATTACAGCCAATACCTAATATGACTATGTCTCTATGTTTCTAATATTCACAGAGAAGCCTGGATTGATGGATGTAGCCCACCTGGGTAAGGTTTTAGGTTGATCCATGAAAATGAATAATGCTCTTCCCCCATGTTTGAGCTCCTAGGGAGAGGAATTGAGCCAGAGAGCTCCTGGGGTTGAGCGAACTTGTGGAAAATAGGTGTGTCTAGTCCTTAACTCATAGTAATTGTTTATATTCCCTATTTTCATCTCAGAGAATATATGATCCATACTATTGCAATGAAATTTACATGAAAGGAGCTATTTCTCCATCACCTTCTGTCTGAATGAGATCACTAGAAAACAAGAGAAAAATGGCCAATGGATAAACAATCAAATCCCAAGCCAATTATCATACATTCAACAAAAAAATGACTCTAAATTGTATAAAGGAAATACCATGCACCTGGCCTCCTCGCATGTTGGTGAATGGTTTTGAATTCATAGCAGAATCCTCATACTCCACTCAAGCAATATGATTGATCCGCATTCGATCGCAACACCTACGCACAACCGCATACCCTCAAGGATGACAAGTGATTTTCCTTGGAATATTGTCAACTAAAAACATCATAGAATTAACATATATAACTACTGCAAACATGTAAATATAAGGAATGAACATAGATTTCTATTAAACCATAATAAAAATACAAGTATACCTTTTCCCAGGTCACCTCTCCAAATCCTGATAAAGTCTCCTCACCACAATACTAAAATATCCATGAAGAAAAAATACTCTTGAAACATATCACTCACAAAATCTATCTCTATCAATAAGAATCTGACTCCAAATCATAAAATATATATCTCAAAAACTATATCTGTAGCTAGCCTAACCCTCTCAGATAATTTAGTATAATTAGGGTAAGTATATCTCATAGGAGGATGAATATAGATGGTAAATATGATGATAATTTATGGAAGATTATGAATAATAAGTCTTGGCTAACTCAAATAGGTGATGAGATGAACTAATCTTCTAGGAACCACAAAAATCTAGAACTATTACCCAATTACAGGCACAAAACAAGGAATTCGAGACTATATTCACATGAATAAAGCATTTTCCTATGACGTGAATGCTCCAGTCGCATGCATAAGCCATCATCCATGCAGTCGGGTGTCCTGACTAAAAAAAAAGAAGGTCTGAATCCAAGAAAAATATAAACTAGCATAGTGTCTCAGGAATACTGACCCTAGGGAGAAAAAATAGTTTGACAACACTTACCTCATGGAAATTTTGTATCTCCCCTTATCGACTCTACCTAGGTATGCATCCTACCGAGAATTTGGGATTAAGATGAATTGGATGTGTCTAATCCTTACCTTGAAGGGTAAGTATGTATCTCCCAAAATTTCCTTAGGTTTTGTCTGAGCCTTACCTTATTGGGTAAGTGTGGATCTCCTCCCAAGGTAGTTGATGTAGGTTTTCTACCACTAACTCTTGACAGTCATGTTGGGAAGATCAATAGATTATTTCAGGTAGTAGTAATGGCTCCCCGACGATGATGATTCCTAGGTGGTAGTATTGGCTCATTGTTAGCTGTGATTCCGAGTGGTAGATGTGGCTCCTCGATGGATAGAGGGTGGAATATTGATTTGGCCTATGATTTCGTATTCTTCCTCTTTATATTCGAAATTTTTCAACAAATGGAGATGGATAGAGATGAGTCATGTCAAGATATGTAATATCCAAAAAGGGAGAATGCAGTAATACTTAAACACAATATAAGAAGTGCAACTAAGTAAACAATAAATATCAAGAAAACATAAGAATTTACGGAGAATATGAGCCATTTTATTATATGGAGATGAATTAGTTACAAAATGTACATAAAATGAGTATATCTAGCCCAAAAGAAGGTCTAGAATCACCCTTCAATCATGCTACAATTAGCACTGCGTAAATTGTGAGATTACAAGAAGTAATAATGTGTTGTCCCTTCTGCTGCTAATATGCATGAACTGCTGCAAAAGGAAATGCAGACCTAAGGAGCTCAAGAGCTCTAATGATGCCAAGATTCAAGATCTAGCCAATGTGATGGGAACCGAAGATAACCCAAAAAGGATTTTCCAGATCTACAACTTTGGAAAATCACCCTCCTATGGTTTGATCCTTTATCTGCTGGGATTACAAAACTAAAACTAGATCTGAAAAATAGATGGATTAAATATGTCACAATATCATATCTAAGCTTGAAGGGCTAATCCCTTCTCCGGATCTACAAGCTAGAAGCTCTAGATCTAGCTTCTTAATCCTCCAATGATGATTGCTGCTACTGCTACACAATTTCTCATAAAAAATGTGCTGTAAAGGAGAGGGAGGCTATATGCCTACTAAAATATGTTGCAATAGACTGCAAGCTTATGGAAATATTGATGGCAAGGTTAGGGGATGATCCCTCACAGGATTACTAGCTAAAATTCTAGCAACTTTCTTCCCCCTTTAGATCTACAATGATGAATAGTGTAATTCTGGATGGAACTATTGCTGATAGGAGGTCAATAATATTTTTTCTGATTCTAGATTTGATATGAAGCTCTGGGAATGATGATCTTTAAGCCTAAGGTGATAGGAATAAACCTTCACCAGTTCTCCAGTTGAAATACTGAAGACAACCTCCACCTTCCAACTGATCTTCAAAAATTGCATAATTCTTGAATATGAATGTTTTGCAGATGATGGAAATCATAAGTGGCACCAATGCCTGATTTAGAATGAAGTACAACCCTCTCTCTAGAGCTACTCAAAGAAAGAGGTGGGATTCCCAACCAAAAGAACCCTGTGCTAAACAACACTTGCAATATTTGCTAAACAACCCAAGAAAGAAATGGAATTTCACATGACAATTCTAGATCTGAATAGACCTAAAAATCAATAATCAATAGCCTCCCATCATTTTTTTCTTCATCTGATTTATATAGTTTATGAGCCTTCCAATGCCTTGGCCCTCATCTAAACTGTTATGTGTATGTGGACAAGATCCTCCATGTTTGACTGTGCTATATCTCCAAGTCATCCATCATGTCTAGGTGCAATGTACACCCTCTCCATCACATGTGCATTAATTACACAATTTCCTCCATCATTTCATCATGAATGCTCCATGATCTTCTATTTGACTCCTTCCAAGATCTTAGTTGACTGTATCAACCACCATGATCTATATCATTAATGAGACACAATCTCCAATTTCTTTTACATTAGTAGTGGCTCCACCACCTCATTATGTAGATATAGGCTTAATTAATCCACATTCACCCATGAAAGGTGGATATTTATTCATCTTGAGGATTATGTGTCCCTAGACCATTTTATTTACTTAATTCATTGGGAAAATTAAGAACTCTAATATTCCAAATATCGAGTGAAAATTTGGAAATATTACAGTCCTCCCCGAAAAAATGTTGCTTTTCCTCAAGCAACTGCAACAAATGAATGCGACAGTAAACATCCTCCCTCCAAATGGCATCCTCAAGTGGAAGGCCTTCCCATCTATCACAATGTGTCATGCATGTCCAACTTCAAAGATGCCTCTCTAGAATTTCTAGAATGGCTTCCAACTGAAAATTTAGATACCCATCCTTATCAATGAATCTCCAAGTGGAAACCATATGATGACCAAATTTCTCCTCTATACATGAAATACATAAGATAAAGTGTTTCATCCCCAAAGTGGAAAGTCATAACTCATAAACTATCTCTCCAACCCATGATACATAGAGTAGATTACACATATCAATTCCCTCATCATTAGCCATGTTGGCCATGTAGGAATCAAACATCACATCATAATAATGAAAAACAAGAAGTAGAGACATATGGGAAAACATAAAAAATGTCAAACCATATTCTCCTAATAACAACCAACGCAACAAAGCCTTCTGTTGCCATGCTAGATCATCATGAAAACAAGTAAGAGAGCCATACTCTCTCGAACGAAGCCACCGCAACAACGATTCTTGTTGCCATGCCAAGTCAATATCAATGAGAATATGAGACCCATACTCTCTCAATAGAAGCCATCTCAACAATGCCTCTTGCTGCCATGCCACATCATCATTGTACCAAATGTAGTGGCCATATTCTCTCAAGAGAAGCCACCTCAATAAGGCATCTTGTTGCCCCATCACATCATCATCATATCATGTACAATGACCATACTCTCCCAACAGAAGCCAACCCTATAAGGCCTCCTGTCTCCATCCTCCAACAACATCATGTAATGTATGGGAAGAATTCAGCCCATACTCTCTCAATAGCAACCACATCAACAAGGATTATTGTTTCCTCCTTGCATTATCATGATGCAAGTCGTGGAGAAACAACATAGTAGTGGACATGTAAAATGTATCATCAACATAATAAAAACAAGATCCCTTATGCCACATAACGTGAGAGTTATACTTTCTCCCAAACCCACATACATATATGAACATGAGATACATCTGAAACAAAAATATATGTAAAGACATGAGACATATCCCAAACAAGAGTAAATACAAGGACATAAGATATGACATGTGATGTCCAAACTCTCTCATCAACAACCAAAGTAACCATGCCTTCTTCTTCTGCATTCCTCCATTGCTGTGTAAGGCATGAATAATAAAGTTATGACTCATTGAGTGGTAGCCATGCTCACCCAAGAGCAACTAGTGTAGCCATGCTTCTTGCTGGCATGTGCCATAGATCTGCAAGTGTTTTGGTAACCCCTTGCTCCATACTATTAACCATTCATCCCAATGTGGATGATGGATTTCATTCTCCAAATACTTGGTATCCTCCCATTGTAGGACACCAATATCCTCAAACTGATGAAGAACTTTGCACTCCATGAAAGGTTGAAGTGCCCCTCCAATGAGATCTCTTAATGAGACCTTCTTCTCATCCATGGCCTTCCAAAACCAATGAGGTTCTGGATCTGCTATAGGTAGAAGTTTCTCTTTGATCTATGAGATGCTCATTGAGAAAGTGTCAGCAAGAAATAAGAAAATATTTCTCATCTCAAGATGTCTACCATTTATCATTTTACCCTCCATTGCTTCATGAGTGAAGCTACCTTCATAATGCTACAAGAATAATGGGGCCTCTTCATTATCACTGCTACTAAGTGACAACATTGTAGATCTGCATGGTAATACATGTGTTGTCTCAAATCAAGGCATAATGTTGATCTCATAACTAGTCATTGTACATAGGATTATGCTCATCCATTTTTCTGCAACTCTACACTTCAACTCAAGAGGTTTAATGTAGTCCATCCATGATAAAATGGGATATATTTTCATCTCCTCCTTGATCAGATCAAGGGTCCTCTGCATTATGATATGTTGTTGCTTCAAATCAACATTTTATTCTAACCCTTGGTTATAAATTGGACCTGATGGCATGTCCCCATGGGTTTTGATAAGATCTACTGAAACAATAGGTGATGAACGTGTATGCATACCTTGTATCAATTGATGTATGGGATCCTCTTGCCAGAACACAAGAGTCCCTTCAACCAGAACAATGGTGTCTCCAACTGCTGGTAAGAGAGATGGCTTCTCTTCTACCAATGTACCAGCGCTAGAATCTTCCTCCTCTTCCTCATGAATCTCCTGAATCATGCATGGGACTCTATATGTCAAGAGCTCAAGACTATCTTGCAAGGTTACAAGTGTCTCTTCTCTAGATGCAAGTACTTCTATAGGTGGTGGTGAATGTAGTGACTTCTTGTCCAGAGTGACAAGAATGACATCCTCCTTTTTTGCCATAGGAAATGTCTCTTTGTGGCCCATATTTGTCTTCTTCACATCAATATTCTTCCTCAACTTGTGGAAGAAATCTAAATATTTAGTCACCTTTTCATGCTCCATGTGACTAAACCACCTATCATTAGCTTCACCTAAGAGATGAAGTGCTGCAATTTGGACAACCTATTTTTTTAGCCACATGATGTAGCATAAAAAGTGTATCTAACTCTTTCCTCCAAGCCTTAACAGTGCTTGAGGAAGACCCATTAAATGTAGGCGAATAAAATCTGTTGTGCCTCTTTCTTCTATTGCTACTATACGATCTTATTTCTTCTTTGAGTTCAAAGAATTCTTGGAGAGTTAGACTCTCTTTCAAGGCTCTAGACTATTCCTTGTACTCTTCAAGATACAAACTGAGAGTCTCATGAGTCTCAGGTTCTAGTATTTCTTCATTTCTATACCTCTCACCTTCTCCAAAGAATGTGGGCATAATAGATCTATGAGGAAATCTACGCCTCTCCAGTCTTATTTTCTACTAATAGGTAGTGCTTAGTCCTTCCTCATCAAATATTCTTCTTGGATCTTCTCTTTACCTTTCCTTCTTCCTTTGATTGACTTCCTTGGAGAGATATTGCATGGATTTAAAGAGAGGAGTGGCACGACTATAATTTTCCTTCATGATAGATCTCATCTATCTGCTTCTTCCTTTGATGCAAAAGATGAAGTGTCCACAAGGTGAGCCAAATATCATGCTCTGATACCACTATAATATCCCAAAGTGGAGAATGTGGTAATACATAAACACAATAAAAGAACTACAACTAAGTAAACAATAAATCTCAAGAAAACATCATAATTTATAGAGAAGCTGAGCCATTTTATTATATGGAGATGAATCAGTTACACAATTTACAGAAAATGAGTAGATCTAGTCCAAGAGAAGGTATGGAATCACCCTGCAAACATGCTACAAATGGCGCTGCGTAACTGGTGAGATTATAGGAAGAAAAACTACGTTGTGCCTTCTACTGCTGATATGTATGAACTTCTACAAAAGGAAATGCAGATCTAGGGATCTCAAGAGCTCTGATGATGCCAAGATTCAATATCTGGCCAATGTGATGGGAACCCAAGGTAGTCCAGAAAGGATTTTACATATCTACAACTTTGGAAAATCACCCTCCTAGGGTTTGATCCTTTATCTGCTAGGATTACATATATAAAGCTAGATATGACAAATATATGGCTGAAATATATCACAAGACCAAATCTAATCTTAAAGGGTTGATCCCTTCTCCAGATCTACAAGCTAGAAGCTTTAGATCTAGATTGTCAATATTCCAATGATGATTGTAGTTGCTACTACACAGATGCTCATAAAAAATGTGTTGTAAAAGAGAGAGAGGCTCTATGCCTGCTGAAATATTTTGCAATAGAATCCATGCTAATGGAAATACTGATGGCAAGGTGAGGGGATGATCCCTCACAGCATTAATAGCTGAAATGCTAGCAACTTCCTTCCTCCTTTAGATATGCAATGATAGACAATGAATTCTGCATGGAAATATTGTTGATAGGAGGTCAATAATGTTTGGCCTAAATCCAGATCTAATATGAATCTCTAGGAATGTTGATCTTCAAGCCCAAGGTGATAGGAATAAGCCTTCATTGGTTCTATAGATGAAATACTGAAGACAACCTCCACCTTCCAACTGATCTTAAGAGATTGCATAATTCCTAAATATGATGTTCTGCAGATGATGGAAATCATAAGTGGCACCAATTCTTGATGTAGAATGAAGTACAACCCTCTCTCCAGAGCCACTCAAAGAAATAGGTGGGATTCCCGACCAGGAACACCCTGTGCTAAACAACACTTGCAATCTTTGCTAAACAGCCCAAGAAAGAAATGGAATGCCACATGACAATTCTATATATAAACAGACCTCAAAATCAGTAATCAATAGCATCCCCTCATTGTTGTCTTAATCTCCTTTATATATTTTATAAGCCTTCCCATGCCTTGGCCCTCATCTAAACTGCCTTGTGCATGTGGATAAGATCTCTCATGTTTGACTGCGTAGTCTCTCTAAGTAATCCACCATGTCTAGGTGCAATTTACACGCTCTCCATCATGTGTGCATTAATTTCACAACATCCCCCATCATTTCATCATGAATGTTCCATGATCTTCTATTTGACTCCTTCCAAGATCTTAGTTGATTGTATCAACCTCCATTATCTATCTCATTAATGAGACATGATCTCCAATTTCATTTACATTAGTAGTGGCTCCACCACCTCATTATGTAGATATAGACTTAATTAATCCACATCCACACATAAAAAGTGGATATTTATTCATCTTTAGGATTGTGGGTCCCTCCACAATTCTATTTACTTAATTCATTAAGAAAATTAAGAGCTCTAATATTCCAAATATCAAGTGAAAGTTTGGAAATATTACAAGATATGAATTAATGATGATGATGATTCTATTTCATATTTACACACTAATTTTTGGATAAAGAGTGGAAGTTTGATGTTCGCCATGACTATGATGTGAGTTGAGGTGGACTATCCTATGATAAGTCTTCTTCTTCTTCTATTATATCAAGATAGTTTAGGTGATGATCAAAGGAATATGATATGTGATGAGATGGAAGTTTTGTTGATATAGCTGAGATGGAGGCTACGTGATTTTTCTTAGATACAAGTTGGGGTAAAGGATAAATGTTCCGTACCATTTATTGTGGACTATCCTTCCTGTACATGATGAGATGAGACTATTTAGGAAGATGGAAATTCCTCCCTAGTTGAGAGGCAATCTTAATTTTGGTAGCTAGGGAGAAATTCCCTAGCCTATATTTAAATATGAAAAATAAATTTTAAAATTATAAATAAAATGAATTTTATTATGCTTGGCTTCAATCCATTTGGAGGGAAAATTTTGAAAATTTAATTTGGTCAAGGTAAACCTTATCTCTACTCATTCCTCCAACCAACATATCCATACAATCTTACAAAAAACTGTATATTCCCCATTGAGTCGATGTTTATAATGGTACTTTGATAGCATGGATGGTTTTTAGTTTTCAGATGAATCTTTCTCTTTCACTCTTTCATGTCTTAGGTTTTCTGGTCTTGTTTTCTTTGCACAGGTCCTTTTCTCTTGAAATGACACAAATATTTCACTCTTGGTCACTTTAATCATTATAGGACTCACACTCTCTCATATTTTTGATTGTGCAAGACCTTGTTCCCTTAGTATGACACCTTTCTAATGGTCGAGATCTTACTTCACTCTTGGTATGACATCACTGTAATGCATTTATCTCTATACTCGCATGGGAATTATCATTTTTGGTATCACTATAATTTATGTAACTCTGTACTTGATTCTACATTATCATTTTGGCGTCATTGTAATGAGATACATGCATTAGAGTGATGTTATACATCATTTGGTATTAGTCTCACATTTTCTCTAAGATGGAATCACTGTGACATCACACTTGGTTTGTAGAATTATTTATGTATTTTTAGTGGTAAGATTGATCTTATCAATAGTCAGGATTCACAATACATATTTTATGGAACACTTCCTTGCTATGATTCACATCCCTTGACACTATTATATGGCTCTATTGTTAGGCAATTATAATTGTCATACCTTGGACAAATATTGATTGGGTAACCCTTGTAATAACATATCCCTGTGTATCATTAATATGCTGGCATATATATTTAACAAGTAATAATGGTATCGAAATAATTTAGGATGATAGTATGATTTATGGTGACAACGATTCAGGAAAATAATTATTATATGTGGTATCCTTTATCACATGATGGAAGTGATATTGTATATATATTTAACCTGACATCATCAATATGAATTATTATGACAATTAGCATAGGAAAATGATATTCTTGATAAATGCCATTATAGTGATTTATTATGACAATTAATTTGACACAAATTGTGATAATGGGTGTCAAAGGTGCCAATATCTCTTTGTATGATATATGGAAAGAACCGTTTTGGTCTTATTTGGTTATCAAATGTCAGTTCAAAATCGATCGTATGAACTATCCTAGGTTGGCCCTAGGTGGCCTGATGTAATTGATGAATATTTGTAAGGATGTACTTTGTATCTCAACTAAACTATTGATAAAATATAATATACAAAGAATAATTGAGTTATGGGAATTACCCTTGTGGGGTTTTTCCATGGTCTCCAATGAAAGCTTGGTATCTCCATTGTGCATGCTTTTTTCTTTTCTTTTCCTTTATATTCTACTTTAATATTGATGTTATTGTTCTTTATATATAATTTTTGTGATTGCTATGGCATTATGATTATATGGGGTGAATATAATATGTGAAAATAAATGAAAGAAATTATCTAAAGAAAATAAAAATACAACCCTCAGAAAAAACTAACATTGATATAATTTTATTTTAGCACCTATAGTAAACGTTATCATCAAAGTTGCAAAAAGAGGTTCATTACTAGAAAAAAAAAAAAACAGCGTCGATCATCCCCAAACCCACAGTTATGGTTAAACCCAAAAGAGCCCTTCTCTAAACTCTCCCTCTCCAACTTGCTCACGGGTCATTCAAAAAAGCATGGTTATGTGTTAACCATAGAAATCCATTCTCTTCATTAGAAATTGACACATTGTAATCATTATGGTTATGGGTCATCCACAAAGCCATGATTATGGATTAACCACACAAAACCACTCTTTTCATTGGATATTTTCATGTTGTAATAATTATGGTACATTAAAAATAATGGGGTCATAATTTTTTAGCATTTTGAATAATGGGGACCATCATTATCTAAGGGGGGGAGATTTGTCAAAATATCAGGGTGGGTTATAGCCTAAAGTCATCTGTATAAATAATAAAATCATATTTTTATATAAAAGGTGAACTTAATCAATATGTAATTAATCAGCTCAAACTTGACCGAAGTTTGATCGATTAAAAATATACCTAATAAAAATAAAATATGAGGAGAGTGAATGTTAAGAAAGAAAGGTCCCAAAATTGGCCTTATTTCCTATCATGGTTATTTATAATGAAATTATTCTTCTTCTCTAATTCTCAATCTCTCTCTCTCTCTCACTTAATATTTTGGAGATGTTTTTTATATATTTTAGTTTTTCCAATGTTATTGTCATTAGTTTCATGATAAATATGTATGTTTTCTCTCCTCTTTTATTTCCATTCATGTCTCCTTAGTGTTAGCCCCCATGATTCGTATCAACCCACTTCAAGGAAACACCAATCACATGATTTAAGAGGAACTACATGAAGGAGACATCATTCCCCTCATTTTTCTATAGTTTGAATTTGAATCTTCACTACTCAATAAACGTATTCTTCAAGTGTACTCAATTTACTTTAGGTATGTTAATTTCACTTCTGATATGGTCTCTATTTCAACTTTCAACTTTTTATATACATGTGTTAGCATTCTACTATTACTTAGGTCTCTAATCTAATATGATTTTTTCTTTGTCTTTGCATATTCTACTTTATCACCACAGTTTGTTTTGCAATTCAATCTATTCATGCTCTCTCCAATCAAATTGGACTACTCTTTAATTGGTTTTCTAATTCTTGCATCATATTATTTACTTTTTCAATTCTATCTAACAATTCACTCACCCTTAAATATGCATAGGCTTATTTTTTAGCTTCAAGTGTTTAACCTCTATTTATAGGTGAATGCCTCACTTATGATGGGTATATATCCATGTATTAACTCATTATATTATGGGTTGATTGAGTCACTCAGTTCAATGTAAATTCATTCTCTCCAAAATTATTTGACTCCTCAAGAACATACATAGAGATTTCCACCTACAATTAAATTCACATTCCTAATTCCACCAAATTATTTGCTCCTTTTTTTCCAACCCTATCACATTACATATGTTGGATATTCTAATGTGCATAAACATGGAACCATTATATTAGGGGAACTCTATACCATAACTTTTTTCCCTTTTCATTTCCGAGTACTATGATAGAGGATATTCCTTAATCCCTCATAACCTAGGTTCATTATTGTCTTCTTCACATACCAGTTACTGGAGATACTTCTATGCACTCAATTCAAAGTGTTAGAGGAATATGCATCAATTTATAAGCACTATGAACTTGTCTTATTTGCATACTAGATACCATTTGAATTCCTTACCACCAAGTGTTAGATAGTTAAGTAGTGATAGCCTAAGTTATGACCATGTCCACATATACATACCAAATTCTGATTTAATTATTTACCTTTGAGTGCTAACACTAATGGCCATGAGCTATGAAATCAATATTGTCTCCATACTAGTCCAGTTCTCCATTAAAACACATCCAGTAGATAAAAAGGCAATGGAAAAACTTATCCAACTTTGTTGCATTTATTATAAAATTTATTGTCATATTGTATAGTTACATATTCGATTACTCTCATACATTTACATTTCAACCTCTTGGTAATTTTTTTTGCAAACAAGATAAGTACTAAGAGGTGGGTGAGTCAATATTATTAAGCCTAATTTTACAATTATTTCCAATTTATAATTTCTCTTTTATTTGGAAACCATTCATGTTATAAATAAAAAACATATTATGTTATCAAAAAATTAAATCAATGCATGAAAATCACAACGACACCACAAATAATGTACGTAGTTGAACACATATATTTAACATGGAAATCCATAAAGGGATGAAACCATAAATATTATTTTTTGTGATGAAGATAAAAACAAAAAAAAATTATTACATCAAGTTTTCATGAGCACCCACTCACACTACCTTATTTTTTTTGCTTTCACCCACTAGCATGAAGCACCAAATTCCTTATGTTTTCTTCTAGCATGCACTAGTAGGAAGCACAAACTTGTAGGATGCACCAACCCGCGAGTTATTATTTAGACACACACTTAGATGGAATAGCTTGCTTCTTGTTGTGCAAGAACCAACCTATTGTACATAAGGAACTTACTTCTATCAACTTTCGCTCCCACTCAGCCTAATGTTATCTCTGCATCAATCAACCCTTAACCCTTTTCTATCCTAAACAACCTTATCTCTGCCTATCCCACTCAACTCTTATCCTTCTCAACTCTTCAGAAGCCTATGCTTTAGTAGCTCTATGTTCTCAAATCATCACTCATGTGGTTTTCCTTACAATTCCTCCTATGGTACAAAAACTCTCATCCTTTTATTTTCTTTAGGGGCACACTATCACACACTCTGTTACATTCCCATCTTTGTTTTAGCTCAAGGAACATGCAATTATTGGCCTCTTGACCTTTAATATGTTTTCCAACCTTCTCTCCTCGAAGGTTTGTTATTTCATAGATACCATCTTTATTTATGGTCTCTCTAACCACCATATAACTAAAACTTCTTGAGGCTTCACTTCAATATGGCTCACCCTGATCATGATCAAACTTCTATTGAATTCATCACCTCTATCTCAGTGCAACATCCAATTCTTCAGCATAGTCACACCCATCTCAAAGGGAGCTACATTGAGTTCCTATGCTACTTTAGGAGGAATTCATTCAATCTTGCAAGGCTCTAGGAGGAGGATCTTAAGTTAACTGTGTATGGCTTTAGTGTTGGCAATATGACGCAGAGTGTTGTCCTTGATGGCAACCCACTTAATGAAGATGAAGACATGAGATCGTTGGCATGTGTTGTCCTTGATGGAAATCCATCTGATGAAGTTATTCTTGACTTGATGGACTTGGTAAATGATGTAAATCTGATATGAAATGATGTTTGTTAAGCAATATGATGCTGAGTGTTGTCCTTGAAAGGCAACCCACTTGATGAAGATAATGGCAACCTATTGGATGAAGTTGTGCTTGATAGAATATGTCTTGATGAACTAAATCTGATGTATCTACAGTGAGTACAGAAGGCAATGAAGAAAGGAATTCAGCATGTGCTAAATTTATGGTGAAAAGAGTATGTCTCTAGGCATAGGCGGATTTGTCTAGGGGAAGTAGCGTATGCACGCGGGAAAGAACGTTCCAAGTCGCGTATGGGAAAAAGCGCTCATAAAGTGCAAAACCAGAGGTAACCACCATGGTATTGACCCATTGTATTGGGTAATGATTCGCCTAAATGACCCCGTCTAGGAATACCATCGGAAGGAATGCGGTTTTGGCTCATGGTATTGAAAAAGTGTAAACCTATATAAAGAGGAGAAATTCATTGTGCAAATCATGTGTGTGGGGGCAAGATGTCTGAGCTTGAATGAATATTTCTCTCTGAAGTATATCTGAATGGAAAGGGTTACAGTTGAATGAAAGATCTGAATGTATGATGCACCGATGAAGAAGTGATGAAGAAGGGGATCTAGATCTGAAATGCACTTGTATTTGCTAGATCTGTTTATGGAATGATTAGATCTGAGATGAGGCGAACATCTGTCTGAAGTAAAGGGTAAAAATCTGTATGATGTATCTGTTCTGAATAATTGCAATGACCTAAATGTCTGAAGAACCATACGCAAGTTAGACGAAGAGGAAGCGCGTATGCGCAATGAAATTGGCTCTGTAATTTGTACAGAAGTATACGCTGGTTTATGTGAACGGAAGCGCGTATATACGCGACATCAGTGAAAGGAAAGTGCGTATGCAAACTAGGGTTTGCTGAAGTCTGTGGTAAGAAATTTCTGATCTGTTCTGCTGGTTTACTGATATCTGTCAGTGAGTTATATGTATCTGTTTCATGGTTGACTGTGCTTAAAAGTATGGAAAGGGTCCAGTTTGAAAATATGATGAAATGTGGCCTGCAAGTGGTGTTCTATTGAAGTTGTTGGATCCAGTGTGAAAATTGATGAAACGTGGTCCAAGGTGGTGCTGAAGGTTGTAGCCTTCAGTCAGGGGGTTGTAGCTCCCTTCCAGGTGAGGCTGGTAAACGAGATCGGGGGGTCGTAGCTCCCTTCCAGGTGAGGCTGGTAAACGAGATCGGGGGTCGTAGCTCCCTTCCAGGAGAGGCTGGTAAACGAGTCAGGGGGTTGGAGCTCCCTTCCAGGAGAGGCTGGTAAACGAGCGCAGGTGGGTGCCTGCGTGCTGGTAGAGTCTGCACCAGCACATATGTTGTAAGATGTTTTCTCTATAATAAAATATTGAAGGCTGAGCAACTGCAGCGGCGGTTTTCTCCCGACTTGGGTTTCCACCTAAAAATCCCGGTGTTCATGTGTGATGCTTTGTGTGATGGTTTATTCTGTTCTTAATGCACATGTTTACTATTTATAGAACATCTAATGAATGAATGATGGAATGATATAAGTGAAGAACTAATGGCATAATTAGATCTCTGTGTATACGCGAGTTTTATGAAGGATATCCGCGTGTATACGCTATTTGTCTTCAGCAAAGTAGCGTATGGGTTTTAGAGCATGGAAAAGCAAAAAGTTTTAGTTTGCCCTAAATACTGATTCACCCCCCCCTCTCAGTATTTTTCCCAACAATTGGTATCAGAGCAGGTCCTTCTGCAGAAGCTTGATCGCTTAAAGGAGATCCGTCGCAATGGGAAGTCACGAAGGAGTAATGTCTATAAAGCCACCTCTATTCAATGGAAGCAATCTGATATTCTGGAAGGTACGAACAAAAGCATATCTGCAAAGTCTTGGTGCAGATGTATGGGCAATCGTGGAAGAAGGTTATCAATACCCGGCAAGTATCGCTACTGATGCAGCTGAAAGGAAGAAGTATGAAATCAATGCCAAAGAAGTGAATGTCTTATTAGGAAGCATGTCTGAATCAGAATTTGCTAAAGTGATGCAGCTACATTCAGCAAAAGAAATATGGGACAAAATCATTCTAAGCTATGAAGGAGACACAAAGGTAAAAGTGCAAAACTCCAAACTCTTAGAATTGAATATGAAAATTTGAAGATGCATAGTGATGAGAGTGTTGCCAGTTTCTTTCTTCGTCTGGATGATATTGTAAATCGAATGAGAAATTTGGGTGAAACCATAACTGATACTACTCTGGTGGAAAAGGTCTTAAGATCATTGACTTCAAAATTTGATTCTAAAGTTTCAGCTATTGAAGAAAGGCAAGATTTGCAAACTCTTACTATTGTTCAATTACATGGTACTATGACTGCTTTTGAAATGAGACAAGGAGGCCCTTCTCAAGTAAGAGAAGCTACTTTTAAGGCATCTACAAAAGGAAAGGAAAAGGAAGTTGTCAAAGAATCCAGCTATATATCCGATGAAGAAGAAGCGAATTTCGTGAGAAAGCTCCAACTAGGTACCGGAAGATTCAAAGGTAAGCTTCCCTTCAAATGTTTTGAGTGTGGAAAAGTTGGTCACTATGCTGCTAAATGTCCTTATAGAGAAAAACATGGTAAAGGGAAACAATTTGAAAAGAGGAAGAGTTTTTATGCAAATAAAGATGATGATGAAGTATCCAGTGAAGATGAAGAAGATTCTAACCATGATCTGAAAGTGCTCATGGCAAAGAAGAAAAAGAAGAAGGCTACTCAAAGTAAGAAGATACCTCAGAAATCATGTATAGCAGAAATTGAAAGAGATGAAACAGGTATTAATCGTTGTTCTTGTATTTTACTTAACTGTATATGCAATGATTATGATAGTGAAAGTGAAGATTCATACCAAGCTCTACAAGTGATCACGGCAAAGAGGAAAAAGAAGAAGGCTACTCAAAGCAAGGAGATGTCTCAGAAAACCTGTATAGAAAAAATTGAAGAAGATGAATCTGATAGTGACTGGGGTCCTAGTAATCTTATTGGTGCAAGCAATGGTGTAGATAGTGAAACTAATGTTGTGGACCTAGAAGAAGATCAACAAAGATTATTTAATGAGAAGGAATCCACCTACAATGAGATGATCTCTAAAATGAATGGACAAATAGAAACAATGAAGGGATAGATAGAAATACATCAAAGACTGCAGGATGAAGTAGCTAATCGAAGTGAAAGCCTTGAAGATGAAATTATCTCCCTCAAAGAAGACTTGGATAAATCAAATAAGAAGAATGCAGAACTTGAAGCAAAAACCATATCTCTGAAAGTAAATCTTGAAGCATCAAGTAAGAAGAATGAGGAACCTCTACAATCATTTGAAAAGGAAGGCCTTGAAGCAAAAATCATCTCTCTCAAAGAAGATCTGGAAAAATCAAATAAGAAGAGTGAAGAGCTGCAACAAACATGTGAAGAAAATGAAAATTGGTTGAAAGAAGAGATTCTAAATCTGAAGGATCAAGTAGAAGATGGAAGAAGGAAAGAAGAAAGCATGACAAAGCAATGTCAAGCCATGGAGGTTGAGGTAAACATTCTCAAAGGTAAATTAGAAGAAAAGGTTAAACTTTTGAGGTTTCAAGATAGTACTAATATTTTGGACAATATTCTAAGTAATCAAAGGTCTCCTGCTATCAAACTTGGTCTTGGTTTCCATGAAACTGTTAAAGGTGAATCTAGCTCACAAGGAAGTGCTAAAAATTCAGAGGATGTCAATGCAAAACCTGAAGTGTTGAAAGAAATAAAATATCAACCAACAATCATGAATTCATTCAAGAACGTTGAATGTTTTAAATGTCATAATTATGGGCATGTTGCAGCAAATTGCAGGAGCAGATCATTTCAGCCACAAACAAACAGGTTCTACTCAGAAAGGTACTCTAGTTTCTTCAGGGGATATTGTTTCTCATGTAACATGTATGGACATAAAGCAGTTGATTACAAAAGGAGAAAGATTAGAAATACTCATTATGATTCTTATGCTTATTTCTCTGGACACATGAGATGCTATTCTTGTAACAAGTATGGACATGTAGAAAAGGAATGCAGGTTGAACAGATCTGAGAAAGTGGACAATTTTCAGCACACAGTTAGGAAGTTCAAGCAAATTTGGAAAAAGAAGGAGGACCAATCAGAAATGTAGGGAATTCTGACCCTACTGCAGTCATCCGCTTCTGAAGCTTACTTCTCTGATTGACTGCAGGAATGATGTGGGATACATTATGAGATTTAGTAATGTATCGTCACAGGGGGAGCAATGTATGATGTCTCTCATGATTGATTTGATTATTCTGGCTATATGTATTTCTGACAGAGCATCTGATATGAAGAAGACAGGTACATGAAGTACAAGTTCAGGGGGAGATGAAGGAATGTGAAAAAAATTTCTATGCTTCACTTTCCATACGCGGGTTCTATTAACAAAAGTCGCGTATACACGCGAGTTCCAACAGACACAGTCACGTATGCATTGATGATAAGAGAATTTATATGATATCTGAAGATCTGGAGCAGAGGTTCAGGGGGAGCATCAGTCTGACTGTTAATAACTGTATTATTGACTCAATATCAGCTTAGTTTCTCAGTTCTAAATAATGATGATATGATACATGGTCTCTTATGTTGAAGATTGTGGATGAGTCCCGTTTGCTTTTTTTTTTATGAAGAGTATTCATTATTGAGATGAAAGTCTTATAATTCGGAGATAAGGGTAGTTCATGCAGAGATTGTTGCTGATGACTTGTTGATGAACGTATTCAGGTTGCACAAGTTAAGAAGGAGTACTGGTTCAGGGGGAGCAGCAGGTTGAATACTAATGATTGCATTGTTGGCAATATGACTGCTTATTCTTTGGTTTTTGTGATACTCATGCTCAAATGATGATGAATTGGTACATGGTTTATTATGATGAGATTTTGAGCCCTGGTTGCTGATAAGTATCTTTTGTGCTCACACATGGATGAGTTGGATGTCGTTTGATTCAGAAATAAGAATAGATCATGCAGAGTTTGTTACTATGGTTGAGATCTTTTCCCTACATATGTTACTTCATGTTAAATCTTAAAGATCATGGTGATATTGGACCACATGGATGATTGACACATATTTGAAGATGTTGTTCCGGTATGATAATTTCTCTTGGAAAGATTGTATTGATGCTGCAAAGAATCTGAAGGCTTGGTTACTAATGTGCTTATGCTACAGCCGTTGGATGACGCTTGAAGACACAACTACATTGTTCTATCTATCTGTAGTCCAGGGAAGCATTCACATATCTCAGAAAGAAGCTAAACACTGTCGTTTTCACACAGAGGATCAGATCTGGTTAAAATATAGAAGATGGTATTGGATACATGGGTTTCCTGAAACACAGTCGCGTATATACGCGAGTTCATGCACAAAAAACCGCGTATGTCTGATTGCTGACAAATTTCTGCTTGGAGTCAGCTCTCTTCAGCACAGCTGCAGTGTTGTTTGGTATCTCTGATACTGTTTTGGTATCTTTGGTGGTGTTCCAGTTCTCATAATTCTATTTTTAATGTTTTGATAAATATGCCTTGATAATTTGTTGGTGAAAGTGTTCAGGATGCACAAACTAAGGGGGAGCATTAGTCATATGGAAAGGATGTTCAGATGCACATTTTCAGGGGGAGTCCTAGCCTTGCTGAGTATAATGCATTATTGGCATTATGATGGTTCTGATATATGATATCTCTTGAAGTCATTGTGGTATTGGTCATAAATGGTCATATTTGTAATTTGATGAAAAGGTCTTGTTGAGACCCATGATGTAATATTGTAATATTCAGTCATGTAAGGGCTTGTCAATTTTGTAAACACACTTGATTGGGTAGCTGAGTCAAATTTTGTAAACCCACTTGGTTGGGTAGCTGAGTCAAATTTTTAAACCCACTTGGCTGGGTAGTTGAGTCTCATATGTAAATCCAGTTGGTTGGATATTTGATGTAAGTATGAGTCATTGGTGATAGGAAAGACATAGAGTCATGTACTTCATTGAAAAATATGTTTGAATATTCAGCATGAACTTAGGGGGAGCTTGGTCACTTCAATATATATCAGATCTGCAGAACGCTTCTTCCACGTGAGGAGAAAAGGGGGAGAGTATGTTGGTTTTGATCCACCCTTTTCCCTTGATGTCAAAGGGGGAGAGTGACATGGTGTTTGAATGAAGAGAAAGAATGGTGTCAAAAATGGGGAGAGTGACATGATGTCATTGTATTCTTAATGTACCTATCTGTTGTGGCGACCAAACACCATCATGGTTGCCATCAAGTCCAAAGGGGGAGATTGTTGGCAATATGACACAGAGTGTTGTCCTTGATGGAAACCATGATGGTGTTTGGTCGCCACAACATATAGGTACATTAAGAATACAATGACATCATGTCACTCTCCCCATTTTTGACACCATTCTTTCTCTTCATTCAAACACCATGTCACTTGTGTTGTCCTTGATGGCAATCCATCTGAAGAAGTTATTCTTGACTTGATGGACTTGGTAAATGATGTAAATCTGATATGAAATGATGTTTGTTAAGCAATATGATGCTGAGTGTTGTCCTTGAAAGGCAACCCACTTGATGAAGATAATGGCAACTTACTGGATGAAGTTGTGCTTGATAGAATATGTCTTGATGAACTAAATCTGATGTATCTACAGTGAGTACAGAAGGCAATGAAGAAAGGAATTCAGCATGTGCTAAATTTATGGTGAAAAGAGTATGTCTCTAGGCATACGCGGATTTGTCTAGGGGAAGTAGCGTATGCACGCGGGAAAGAACGTTCCAATTCGCGTATGGGAAAAAGCGCTCATAAAGTTAAAAACTAGGGGTAACCACCATGGTATTGACCCATTGTATTGGGTAATGATTTGCCTAAATGACCCCGTCCAGGAATACCATCGGAAGGAATGTGGTTTTGGCTCATGGTATTGAAAAAGTGTAAACCTATATAAAGAGGAGAAATTCATTTTGCAAATCATGTGTGTGGGGGAAAGATGTCTGAGCTTGAATGAATACTTCTCTCTGAAGTATATCTGAATGGAAAGGGTTACAGTTGAATGAAATATCTGAATGTATGATGCACCGATGAAGAAGTGATGAAGAAGGGGATCTAGATCTGAAATGCACTTGTATTTGCTAGATCTGTTTATGGAATGATTAGATCTGAGATGAGGCGAACATCTGTCTGAAGTAAAGGGTAAAAATATGTATGATGTATCTGTTCTGAAGAATTGCAATGACCTAAATGTCTGAAGAACCATACGCAAGTTAGACTAAGAGGAAGCACGTATATACGCGGCTTCGCAGAAGAGAAAGCGCGTATGCGCAATGAAATTGGATTTGTAATTTGTACAGAAGTATACGCAGGTTTATGTGAATGGAAGCACGTATATACGCGACATCAGTGAAAGGAAAGCGCGTATGAAAACTAGGGTTTGCTGAAGTCTGTGGTAAGAAATGTCTGATCTGTTCTGCTGGTTTACTGATATCTGTCAGTGAGTTGTATGGTCCGTTTCTGCATTTCTCGTGTTTGTCTGCTTTATACCAGTGAGTGTCCATGAAAATTTGATGAAACGTGGCCTGCAAGTGGTGTCCTTAAGGAAGCTTTGGATCCAGTGTGAAAATTGATGAAACGTGGTCCATAGAGGTGTTGAGGGTTGTAGCCTTCAGTCAGGGGGTTGTAGCTCCCTTCCAGGTGAGGCTGGTAAACGAGAGCAGGGGGTCGTAGCTCCCTTCCAGGAGAGGCTGGTAAACGAGTCAGGGGGTCGTAGCTCCCTTCCAGGAGAGGCTGGTAAACGAGTCAGGGGGTTGGAGCTCCCTTCCAGGAGAGGCTGGTAAACGAGCGCAGGTGGGTGCCTGCGTGCTGGTAGAGTCTGCACCAGCACATATGTTGTAAGATGTTTTCTCTATAATAAAATATTGAAGGCCGAGCAACTGCAGCGGTGGTTTTCTCCCGACTTGGGTTTCCACCTAAAAATCCTGGTGTTCATGTGTGATGCTTTGTGTGATGGTTTATTCTGTTCTTACTGCACATGTTTACTATTTATAGAACATCTAATGAATGAATGATGGAATGATATAAGTGAAGAACTAATGTCATAATTAGATCTCTGTGTATACGCGAGTTTTATGAAGGATATCCGCGTGTATACGCTATTTGTCTTCAGCAAAGTAGCGTATGGGTTTTAGAGCATGAAAAAGCAAAAAGTTTTAGTTTGCCCTAAATACTGATTCACCCCCCCCTCTCTCAGTATTTTTCCCAACATTTAGGAGTGAATTCTATACATACTTTGAGTTCAAGGACTATATTTCATACTAACTACAAAAATTCGAGAGAGTCTGCATTAAATTATACATGGCACAAGGATTACATTAGTATGGCTCACCCTACTAAGAATGGTGCTTGATCAAGAGGACTTATAACTAAAGCCAGTAACTCCAACAACTCCAATAAATTATTTTACTGATATGCTCATCTGTTTCCTTAAATTTCATTTGGAGTAAGTTTGATAGTCTACATCTGAATATTGTGGTACTTGCTATCTCATTTTTTTGTTCGCTTTAGCTGGAATTTGCACCTTATAACACTATATTTCAAATCTTGGAGCACCCCTAATCACTTGGCTCTTTGTGAATGAGAATTGGTTTTGTGACAACTGATTAATTGTGGCAGGAATATAACTCCACCAAATATCTAAAGCTCTACGCTCTTATATCTTACATTTTTATACCCAAGGGTTGTGACCTTGAACTTATCATGGCTTAATTCCATCACAACTTCCCCCATTGGCATGGTTAAATTTTATGCCGAATGAAATTTTTTGAACCTTCTTCATCTCATGGATTCTCATCAACCATGAGAATTCCACATCATTTTACCTTCCTATGTTGCTTGGGATGTGGCTTTCCCATCAAAAGATGGTGGTGGGGCATTCATATCCTCTAGCTCTAATCTACCATGGGACTATACACCTTTGAACATTCCTAGTACATTCTAAGTTGTGATGATATGTATTTCTCCATTTTGTTTGATATGAACTAATTTATAATTTTTGACGTTTTACTTTTGTCGTTTCTTTCCCTCTTAAGCTTTGTTATTTCACATTTTTTCCAACATATTGAAAATTCGTTAGAACTGAAAATTGTCCAGAGACACAACCTCTTGGAAAAAACTTCAAGAACATGCCACATCAAGTTGTTATTTTATCACTAGCATATGATTTCATTTAAGTGGTTCTAGGCTTCATTCAGATATGGCCCACTTGGCTGCCTAAAAAGGCTGAATTGACCTTCAACGTGTCCCTCTCCCAAGATCCCATGTCATCACTCTGCTAACATCACTACCCCTCTGGCTGCCACATCACCCTCACCAACCGATATAATTTTTCCATATGTCCTATTTTCATTTATCCATGCTATGAAATTATTGCCTCATCACCTTCCAACTCATCACCATCGCCTAGTGGGAAAATTCCATGTGTCCTTCATTTTGCTTCTCCCTTGTAGAGAAGAGTCATCGTAGGCTTTTGTTTTGCATAAAATATATTTGTTAATTAAATTTCCTTAGGTAACAAATTCTTTCGTTAAGTATCATTTCCATCAATGTTATTATCCCTCGAGGTTATTCTTGCAACATCATCCTTGACACTTCCACCAACAGACCTTTCCCAACGCTCTGTGGTCTAACATGAATTACTCTTTATATTATTTTATATAGGTAAGTCATTGTTCTATTATACATGTAAAAGAACATATAATCTTTCTCTTGATTTTTCAAATGAATGTTTGGAAATTAGTTGTAATAAAGGAGAACTAGAATTTGAGAGAACACCCAATGAGGAAAATAAGATAAGATATCATGATGTTCTCTCTTAAGAATATAATGGGTGTACCTCTATTAATAGTGAAAAATGAATTTTAGTCATATATATGGAAGAAGCTTTGGATTTAGAATCAAAAGCAGTTGAAGGTGAGAAAGACCTTGGATGTGAACTTGGGAGTTCCCATGATAAGAGAGTGTTAGGTCCCTATAATACTAGTGTCTACCCTTATTTATATTACTAGTGTAGGCCCCTTACTGTTATTTTTGTGCCCGTGTAGTCCCCATATTGTTATTATTGTGCCCCATAAAATCCCACTATTGTTATTTTTGTGCCCTTACATTATTATTGTTATGTTGGCCGGGGTTATATTGTGACTCCTTAGACCCATATATATAGAAAGGAGGTTTTTTCATTTATGTAATGTAAAGGAGGTTTCCCCCTCAAAGAGGATAACTTTTAAGTCATTGACCAATATTTTCTTCTATTTTGTGAGCTAGTTGCATAAGATTTGGTATATTTTCTTCAAACAAGATATCTTGGAATTTTCGTTATACCTCTGTTTGTGTGACTCTTTAGAAATTAAAATTTAAACCATGCGGATTTGAAATATTGGTTAACCTTGTGTACAAATTTTAGATCTTGGTTCGCAATATTTTTAGATATATGACCAGAGGACGTTAGGGTTTTTGCATGCTCAAGAATTTCATCTCAAACACACAACCGAGGGAAAATTGTCATAACTTTTATTTCAGGAATTGGATTTGAATTATGTAAAAACTAGTCGAATGTGCACGAACTTTATTTTTTCCTGTATCGATTTTATATATGAATGGTTAAACAGTCACATGTGGCATCGCTTAAAAGTTCATTCTATCGAACCAATCCATAATCAGGTCAGCGTGGGAGATTTGGCATAATTTTACCTTGAAGAATCCAAATTTTGTCTGCATTATGGAATTGGAAAGAATACTCAAAGGGATACCAGAAGGCCCAACTTCAGATCTTGGAGATCAGAAATCAGAGAGATACAATAGTTTCAAAATGGAGCTCCTAAAAAGCAAGAAAAATGTGTGTATTTTTTTTTTTGCATAATTTTTTTTTTTAAAAAACAGTTTGAAGTGATTTAAATGGCATACTGAAGCATAGATATCAGTATTTTCTTATAATATTTCTCCCAAAAAAAATAATTACACACCCATTAAGAAATAAAAAAACTCTACTTTCACGCATGAAAAGGAAGAAATGCAACATGATATATCTAAATTATGGGATCAAGTGCAACAAATTTCACTCTCGCAGAGAGTAACAAATTTTTTAATGGAAGCTAAGATAGATTGTATAGAATAAAAAATGAAAGGAAACATGGAATACTTTAAGAAAGGTATAGAAGAAAAAATGAAAGGCAACATGGAAGATTTAAGGAATGGCTTAAAAATAGACATGGAAGGCTTGAAGGAAGGTTTGATAAATTTTCTATAAGAAATGCTTCCTAATGAATAAAAGGTATTATATGAAACAAATGATGAGGAGAAAATACATGTTAATCATGATTTCATACACTCTAATTTTGGATTGAAGACCCGCCATATTCCAATGATCTATATGAGGAAGTTTGATGGAAAGGATTGGTAACATGGATACTACGAATCGAGAAATATTTTGATCTCCATAATGTGCAACACATACAAAAGTTACACATTGAAACTTTATATTTAGAAACCAATCAATTTTTATGGTACCAATGTCTTTGTTCTAGTAAACCACTTCTCACTTGGTCAATTTTTACGGAGGAAATGATAACACATTATGAGGATACAAAGAGAAACACCTTGTTTAGCCAATTGATAAATCTCACACATAATGGTTCAATGGAGGAGAATATTGAGGACTTCCAAGAATGGAGTATCAGGGTAAATGATATTCTATAGGATCATAGGATTTATGTCTTTATAGGGACCTTAAAGTATAACATCCAACATGAGGTTCACCTTTGGGAACCTCATTCATTGGAGAAGGCATTCATGGTGGCACAAAAATTTTAAACCAAAATTATGTCAACAAGGAAGTATACCACTCACAACTATAAATATGGAAGTGTTTCTTCTACTAGCCTTCCACAACCTACAAGGTTGACACCACAAAAATTGGAGGAAAAAAGAGAAAAAGGGATATGTTCCAATTAAGTTAGAAAATACACTAAAGGTCATAAGTGTGCCGATAAGAAATTATTTTACATTGACTATGAAGAGGAGGAATAAAAGTAACACGAAATTTCAAAAGAAGATTATATGCACCAGGAACCAACCCCAAAGAAATATTAAATGAATCAGACCATATATTGTAATGCATTGGTAGGAATTACCACTACTCAAAATCTCAAGATAGGACATATGAAGAATAAAAAGCTAATAATGTTGAATGATTCAAGTAGTACTCATAAATTTATTCATTGTAATATAACCAAGGAATTGGATTGATTCCTGTATCAAGCACGAGAGTGTCAAGTGGTGGTTGGAAATGGACGAACTATAAATTTCTCTAGAAAGTGCCATAATATCAATATATCCATGGGAGAATATGTATTGAATACTCCAATTATTTCCATTGCAATGAGTGGTGTTGATGTTGTATTAGGAGTCCAATGGTTACAATCATTTTGTACGATAAATTTTAATTTTAAATAACTTTTCTTGAATTTTTTTTAGAAGGAAAGGAAGTTGAATTAAGGGGTATTACAGGGAAACCATAAAGATACCAGCTCTAATGTCATGACAAAACTTCTAAATAAATAACAAAGGGTCGTAATTTCACAATTACGCTCACTAGAGGTTCAAACATTGAAAAGATCTATTTATCTAGATCTCCAAAAATTATTGGACAAATATTCCAAGGTATTTGAGAGTGAAAAATTCCTCCCACCTATTCATGATGATTATCATGATATTCGTTTAATTCCAATAAGTGTTCCTCCAAACATCAGGCCTTACAGATATCGCTATGACCAAAAGAGTGAAATTTAACGTATGATTGCAGAAATGATAGAGGTCGGTATAATTCAACCTAGTCAAAGTTATTTCTCTTCTCTAGTAGTATTGGTTCACAAGAAGGATGGATAATCATAC
Source organism: Pinus albicaulis (assembly GCA_034641835.2). Classification (NCBI taxonomy): domain Eukaryota; kingdom Viridiplantae; phylum Streptophyta; class Pinopsida; order Pinales; family Pinaceae; genus Pinus; species Pinus albicaulis. The sequence goes on along the minus strand of CM076570.1, from coordinate 432,982,288 downwards.
ATTAAATTTGGATCTTAAGCAAGAGTGAAATTTAATTATTGGTTTAGTTAAGCAAGTTGGATCTTCATTTATGATGTCATAAAATAAGAATGAAGATTGAAGACATTCCAAAAATAAGAATTAGAACTCATGAGGGTCATTATGAAATTTTGGTCATGCCTTTTGGCCTTACCAATGCACCTTCTACATTTAAAGGTTTGATGAATTCCATTTTCAAACCCTTCCTTAGATAATTTGTGTTAGTATTTTTTGATGATATACTAATCTACAACAAGTCTTGGAAGGATGATGTCCAAGATGTTGATAGGGTGCTCAACCTATTCAAGGAGAAATAATTATATGCAAAAACCTCCAAATATTTTTTTGGAGTACAAGAGGTGGAATATCTGGGTCATATTGTATCTCATGATGGTGTTAAGGTAGACCCTAACAAAATTAAATCCATTGACGAATGGAAAATCCCCGGAACCATAAATCATTTGGGAGGATTTCTCAGGTTGAAAGGTTTTTATCGCAAGTTTTTCAAGGATTACATGATAATAGCAGCACCTCTACCAACATTAATAAAGAAAGATGCATTTTCTTGGACTCTAGAAGAAACTAACGCATTTTAACAGATGAAATATGCATTTTGCCAAGAGAATGGTTTTAGGTACACTAGACTTCACAAAAACCTTTATTGTGGAATGCGATGTTTTAGGAAATGGAATTGGTCTTATTTTAATGCATGAAGGAATACTTATTTCTTTCAAAATCGGTCCAATCAAAGGGAAGAATTGACACAAAACTATTTATGAGAAGAAAATGTTGGCAATACTACATGAACTTAAGCAATGGTGACTGTACCTAATGGGAAGACACTTCAATGTAAAAATAGATCATGATAGTCTTAAATAATGTTTAGAACAAAGATTATCCTCAAAATAGAAGAAAAAATGGGTCACAAAGATGTTGGGTTATGAATTTTAAATCATCTACAAAGAAGGGAAGAAATATTTTGTTGCAAATGCACTCTCAATAAAGGGTGATGATGTGGAAGCATTTCTCTGTTCCATTTCTATTATAAAACTAGATTGGATAATCGAAGCAAGGGATGAATGGAAAAATGACGAAGAATTGTGGGTATTAGTACAAAAGTTTCAACAAGATCCCAGTACATGTGATACATATAGTTGGAAAAAGGATTCATTATGGTACAAAGATCCCTTATACCTTTGTAATAATTCCTAACTCAAAATAAATATTATTATGGAATTTCACACCTCTCCCTTAGGAGAGCACTCGAGGTTTTTAAAAACTTACCACAGGGTTAAGAAGTTTTTTTTGGGATGGATTTAAATATGATAATCAAAAGTTTGTGGCGGAATGTTTGGTTTTCCAACAAAATAAAGTTGAGACAATGAATACCCCAGGTTTGTTACAACCCTTATACATTCCAAGTAAATGTTGGGAGGATGTTTCAAAGGATTTTATCATAGTTTTATCCAAGTCTGAAGGAAAGAGTGTCATCATGGTGGTATTTGATAGACTTACAAAGTATGCACACATTTTTGCATTATATCATCCATTTAAAGCTATTACAATTTCTACTGAATTTATGGGAACAATTAAAAAGCTACATGGAAACCCAAATATTATTGTAAGCATCAGAGAGCCCATTTTCACTGGAAATTTTTGGATCAAATTATTTTCTTGTCTAGGTACTCAATTAGTTCATAACTCATATTATCATCCTCGATCTGATGGGAAAACTGAGATAGTGAACAAATGTTTGGAAGAATATCTTTTTTTCTTTGTATCTGAAACATGAACAATGGGTCAAGTTGTTACCTCTGGTTGCATGGTGGTATAACACTTCCTTCCAATATAATACAACAAAAATTACCCCATGTATGCCACTTTATGGATATCATCTACCATACATCACATCATATTTAATAGAAATCTCTATGTTTCAAGCAGTGGAATATCTCATGGACCATCAACAATAAGTTCTCCAACTCTTATAGGATAACCTTGCTTTGGTGCTGAATTGAATGAAAAATAGGAAGATCAACATCGCAACGAATATTTTTTTGATGTATGCAACTTGGTATTTTTATGGCTACAACGATACAAAAAAAATTCCCCTCAAGAAAGACAGGAAGGATAATAAATTATCACTAAATTATTATGGTCCTTACAAGGTGTTGCAAAATATTGGTACTATGGCATACAAATTGGAGGTTCATGCATCTGTTGGAATCATGATTGTCATTATACCAAAACCCACAGGCGTTAGTCTCCACTACAGTCACCAGAGTTAGGATCCACGAGAGGCGGTTAGTCCATGTCATGAAACAGACAGGGAGCATTGAACCCAATTTCCAACAAATTCCCCCCGAACATGAGCCATGTGTGTTTCGAACTCGAGACATGCCACTCCAATACCACTTGTTGGAATCACGATTTCCACTAGACCAAAACCCACAGGCATTAGTCTCCGCTACAATCGCTAGATTTAGGATCCATGAGAGGTGGTTAGTCCATGTCACGAAACACATGGGGAGCATTGAACCCAATGTCCAACAAAATCTTCTAGAGTGCACCCAGTTTTCCATGTTTCATGCTTAAATAAGGTTATAGGAGACAAGATCCCAGTTCAAAAAATATTTTCAAACTTGATAACTAAGGAAAAATCATATTGGAACGTGAAGCAGTCATGGAAACAAGAAATGTAGAGCTACAAAACTGATCAATTTCAGAGTATCTCATCAAGTGGAAGAACTTTCCTGTTGAATATTCCACATGGGAGGATGATAATTTTATACATAAGCATCCAAAACTTCTCAAACATTGAGGAAAACACATTTTTAAATGAGAGGGGAATGTTAGGTCCGTATAATACTAGTGTGTCCCCTTATTGTTATTGTTAGTGTATCCCCCTTATTTTTATTTTTGTTCTCATGTATTCCCCATATTGTTACTATTGTTCCCCATACAATCTCACTATTGTTATGGTTGTTCCATTACATTATTATTGTTATGTCGACTTTGATTATATTCTGACCAATTATACTCCTATATATAGAAATGTGGCATTTTCATTTGAATCATCCAAGAATTTCTCATTTATGTAATGTAAAGGAGGTTTCCCCCTCAGAGGATAATTTTTTAAATTGTTGATCTATCTTTTCTTCTATTTTCTGAGTTGGTTGCATAACAGAGAGAAAGAAGAAGACCTTGATGAAGAAAAATGATCTCTGCTCTAGAGGATATTCACAAGTTTTAAAAAATAAATCATAAATAGAAGGAATTGATACAAAATAAGGATCAATATCTTGAAGATTTAAATAAAAATATGGTTATCCCCAAGATTAAACAACAAGAAGTCAAAAGGATGAATGAAGCGGTGACAAACTAGTTGAACGAACGAGAAGTTCATTATGAAAAACTAGAAGATGAGGCGGGTTCATTGAGATGTGATATAGAAAAATTTGATAATCAACTAAATAAATATCAAAAGAGTACCAAGATTCTAGATTGTATTCTCATTAATCAATTATTTCATCTCCTCAAGATTGGAATTAGCTATAAAGAAGAATGAAACTCTAAGAAAAAGATAGAGAGTTACACAACCATGTTGAAGAAGTCTAAAGGCCTATCGAAAATATAGTCAAAGGAAGTGTTGGACATCAACACTGGTGAGGAAATCAATAACAACAAAACAAAGTGGATAAAACCCATAATGAGTGACGAACCTTGGTATTTCACAAAGAATGTTTCAACTCCCAAGGGATTATCAACTCAAATGATTAACTAGTAGTTCTTACAAACTTAGAGGCGATAGTGTTAAATGCACAATATGTTAGGTTCTACGCATGTCAACCTCAATCATGAAATCAGATCAAGGTGTTGAAATACCATTGCACCAACTAACTATAGTGAAAACTTCTTATGAAAACACAATTTAATTGTATTCTAACTACAAAAGTGAAAATTCCATTCATTCAAATGTAAATGCTAATTCACATTGCCCAAAAGACAAAGGGCTAGTCTACTTCTAGAAGTGAATCATGCTACTCTACTTTTCACATTTAATGAAATCATTAACCTATTTGTATGCATCATTTTTCTACTTCACATTTTCTTGAAAATAAGGAATCTATTTTTTAACATGCATATGAATAAAATACTACTTCTAAATTTGTTTCCATATCTTATGGTTGGAGTGAGGAATGGTGGAGGATGGAGTGGTATTATATTCTTCCCTAATCATCAATTCACAATTTTGGGACCATTATTCAACCTAAATATGATAGGATAAAAGTGGGGAGAAAAACTGGTTGAAAAGAAAACTGCTATAGGGATGTTAGGGGAGGTTCTACAAAAGGGCTTGTATCATTACAAGAGGCCTAGTTTTGCTATAGGAGGGGGTATGAAAGCATTTTAAGGATGGAAATGGTGTCTTAGATATGGAGGAAGGTGGATGAATGTATAAGGTGATGAATGAATGTTGTGGGAACCCCTTGGCCAAGCCTAATTCCCCTTGAAGTTCTGCCTTGCACCAAATTTCATGCCCACAGTGTCCTTTATTTCCCTTGACAGAGTGACATTGGATATATAGGTTTGAAGTGGAGTGAGGTTCCAAGGAGGATGATGGAAAATTATAGGTGATTGTGGGAAGGTATTCCCACCCTTACATAGCAACACATTCCTTGTAGCTAGCAAAATACATGCATCGAGTGACCAATAACACAATGAAATAAATTAACATGGAAAAGATGAGTTGAATTTTATTAAAATCGATTCTATTCCACAACACTGATTTGATCACTAAAATAATGCCACTAACTCCTAAGTTTCAAATAATAAGGATTCAAAAGTATCACAACTAACATCTATCCATTTCCTATAAATCACAAAAAAAAAAATTCGATTGTGATTGTAAATCTTTCCAATCACTCTTCCCACAAGAGAGGTGATAGGAAAGCCTAGAATTAAAAGTTTTGACGACATAACATCTATTGAAAAAAGATAAGGACATGAAATTATTTGACACAAGAACAAGAGGATAAGACAAAATAGGGACTAAAATCGATTGGTTGGGCCCAAACCCGACAGTTTTAGCCCTATAAAAGTAACAGTTATGTAGATCAATGAAAAATCCTCATTAACAAAAAATAATAGTCTCATACATCATATGAAATCTAAGAATAAAAATTTCATGCACTAGGATCAATGGCCATTCTTAGATGCAACAAAAATTTGAATCCTAATGAGCCTTTTAGTTGGTTTATTTATACAAAATTGTAGCTTATGGAAGCTACCTTGAAAAGAAGAGTGATTCCCTCCAAGATCTCAATAATTGTGTATCTGATCCTTCTTAATCTTCACATGCACCTGGATTCACTTAGCTACTACTCAATTCAAGCTTATGAATAGGGATTATGTGATATCAATTTGAGTTAGAGAGTTAAGGAGGTGGACAAGCCCCCTATATTTTCTCTTGGTGGTCTCCATCAAGCCCCTCCATAGTAAATTCCTCAAAAATTCTTCTTCTCCTGCAATTAAATCACATTTGGCCACACAATATTCCAAACAACTTTTAGTCTTCTGGAGGGTAGAATAATGAACTTCAAAATATACCTATTAATGGGACCCATCATCATGCCCCTACTGAAGGTGTTACTCATCCTCTGAGTAAATTATTCATCCATATGAAGCTTTTTCATGGCCCTCATGGCCTCTCTGACATCCCAAGGAACCTCATATGATGCTCCTCTTGTGGATAAAAACATTCGTTTTCCTCTATCTCTATACATACCTTTTGTTAGTATTCATGGTTTATGCCTTCTTGTAATCCCAATAGTAAGGGAGGACTGAGTTTTAGGCCTATCCATTTTATTTTCGGATTTTTCATGATACTTTTGTACAACGAGGTTCTTTCCAAGGCATTCATTAGCCTTTTTGGAGAGTGGTACCCTAATATTTGTAAATTGTGAGGTAAGGCATGCCACCATATCTGAAAATCTTGTACACTCTCTATTCCAAACATCATAAAAGTGTCCTCAAAATTCAAAATAGATTTCTCTTGGGATTCTATGTACATATTTACTATATTAGAATAATAGGATATGAGATTGTGCTTGTTGATGATAGTTGTAGGGGTTACCAATTCTCGTCTAATGTATAAGGGATCATTTTCTTCCTTTGACATCAACTTCTTTACTTCATTAGCTCTTGTAGTCTTATGTGTCAACCAATATGCTAATTCAATGATTTTAATGTCCCCCAATCTTTAATTGGGGCCCCATAAATTCAGATCTGTTAGGATCATACCGTGCATAGAAAACTTAGCTACCTTTTCCCTATACTCCATACTTACCTTTTTGCAAAACTCAATAAATTGTCTATAGTCTTGGAAAGGAAAATATCGATATTGTGCTAGTGTCTTTATCTGGAAATGTCGCCACTTCTCTTTGAGGAAAATAACATAGGATCTTGATGGCTTCCCGCACTGTATGAATTCCATAGATAGACATGTCATAGTAGCAAGTCGTGTTTCCTTTTCTTGTAGTTTTTCTTCCAACCTTGTGTTCTCTTCAATTGTTGCTGATGAGCTCCATCATTAGGTACATATGGAGGGGTTAATGGTCACCTTTTTTTCTTATTAAATATATTTTCTTGAATTTTTATTATATTATCTTCTTATGATGCTAGTGTAGGTGGTGTTTGAGGCTTAACATACTTTGAGTACCTAACATAATATTAAATTGAGGAAAATCATGAAGATATGGCGTTTTTGTGAATATTTTTTCATAAAGACTCGGAGTAGATAGCAAGGAGATATTCTAGGGGGTTTCCCACCCTCCTTAACTCCCAAAGGCAGCCAAGGGATCCTTGAGATTCCCTCCAACTGCTCGAAATCAAAGGCAGCCAAGCAAACTCAAGACAAAGTGCACTCATGCCATACTTCACTTGGAGTCAAGTGGAATCATCACCTATGTTGGGCTTCAAATATGCCCATTTTTACATCGTACAAAACCATTATTCATAATGTAAATTTTGACATGTTTACACTCATTTCACGTCATAATTCCATCACTTGTCGCCAATTCATGACTTACGCCTCCTTGTGGTTTATTATCACTAATTTTATTAGATTTTCTATTATTAGAGATGACTTATTCATAATTTTATAATTACAGTTTTTATAATTTCATGTGTCACAGGGTTCCATTATCGAAATTATTCACAAGGCAGTTAAACTAGTTACTACAAGTAGAGTACGAAAAAATCTAGTTTGGAGTTTCGACATCCCGACACACTTATGGGAAAAACTGAGGGAGTTCATTGACCAAAATAATGATTTAATACCTTCTGATGTGTTGGATTTCATCCAGGTCGCACATGTGGGTCCCTAGGAGATGAGTAACAAATCTGCTCAAAATGTGCACAGTTTCCAAACTGTCAAGTTTGACCTCGATCTGTGTGGAGCTCGAGGTG
>CM076570.1:430778523-431004038 GCA_034641835.2 Pinus albicaulis | reverse complement strand
CCATAAGGAATCATTTTTCCAACTAAATGTATCAGATGTAATAGGATCTTATTGCAACTTTTGAATGAGTTTCCACACGTCTTCGTCATTCTTCCATTCATCTATTTCTTTGGTTATCCAATCTGGTTGGATAATAGAAATGGCATAAAGCAATGCTTCCACCTCTTCATTATTTCTTGAGAGTGGATATGAAACAACATTTAGCTTCCCTTTTTTGTATATTATTTCAAAGTCATAACCCAACATCTTTGTGACCCATATTTTCTGCTCTTCTAAAGAAAGTCTTTGTTCCAAAAAGTGTTTAAGAATATCATGATTAGTTTTTACCTTGAAGTGTCTTCCCATTAGGTATGTTCTCCATTTCTTTAGTGCATGCAGTATTGCTAACATTTCCTTCTCATAAGTAGATTTCCGTAAATACTTTCGTTTGATTGGACGACTTTCAAAAGCAATGGGTCTTCCTTCTTGCATTAAAACAACACCAATTCCATTTCTTGAGGCACCACATTCCACAATAAAGGTTTTTGTGAAGTCTGGCGTAGCTAATACTGGTGTTAGGAACATTGCCTCTTTAAGATGTTCAAAGGCCTTAGTTGCTTCAGGAGTCCATGAAAATCCAGCTTTCTTCAATAATGTTGTTAGAGGTGCTACTATTCTCCCATAATTATTAAAAAACTTTCGATAATACCCTGTTAACCCGAGAAAGCCTCGTAATTGCTTTATGGTTGTGGGGACTTTCCATTCCTTAATGGCTTTAATTTTGTTAGGGTCTACCTTAACACCCTCATGAGATACAATATGACCCAGATATTCCACCTCTTGTACTCCAAAGAAACATTTAGATGTTTTTGCATATAATTGTTTCTCCTGCAATAGTTTGAGCACCCTGTCAACATGTTCAACATGATCCTTCCAAGACCTGTTGTAGATTAGTATATCATCAAAAAATACTAGCACAAATTTTCTAAGGAAGCGTTTGAAAATGGAATTCATCAACCCTTGAAATGTAGAAGGTGCATTGGTAAGGCCAAAAGGCATGACCAAAAATTCATAATGACCCTCATGAGCTCGAAATGTTGTTTTTGGAATATCTTCAGTCTTCATTCTAATTTGATGATATCCTGAACGAAGATCCAACTTGGTAAAATAAATTTCTCCATGTAATTCATCCAATAATTCATCGATCACAGGAATGGGAAATTTATCTTTAATGGTGAGCTTATTGAGCTCCCTATAATCCGGACACATGCACCATGATCCATCCTTCTTGTGTACCAATACTACAGGAACAGAGAAAGAACTTTGACTAGGTTGAATTATACCCGCCTCTAACATTTCTACAATCATACGTTGAATTTCGCTCTTTTGGACATAAGGATATCTATAAGGCCTGATGTTTGGAGGAATACTTCCTGGAATCAAATGAATAGCATGATCATGATCATGAATAGGTGGGAGTACTTTTGGAGTTTCAAAAACCTTGGAATGATTGTCCAAGAATTTTTGGAGATCTGCAGAAATAGATGATTTTGATGTTGTAACTTTTAGTGAGCATAATTGTGCAATTATGCCTCTTTGTTATTTATTTAGAAGATTTGTCATGACATTAGAGCTGATTATATTTCCCGGATTCCCTACAATACCCCATAATTCGACTTCCTTTCCTTCTGAAAAAAATTTCAAGAAAAGTTCTTGAAAATTAAAAGCTACCATCCCCAAAGATTGTAACCATTGTACTCTTAGTACAACATCAGCACCTCCCATAGGAATGGAAAGCATTGGACTATTCAATACATATTCCCCCATGGTTAGCTTGATATTATGGCATTTTTTAGAGCAATTTATAGTTCCTCCATTTGCAACCATCACTTGAAATTCTGGTGCTGGGTATAGGAAACAATTCAATTCATTGGCTACCTTACAATGAATAAAATTATGGGTACTACCTAAATCAATCAACACTATTACCTTTTTCTTCTTGATATTTCTTTCTATATTGAGAGTTTTAGGAGTGGTAATTCCTAAAAATGAATTACACGATATGGTCAGACTCATTTCTTCTTCTTATTGGGTTGTTTCCTGGTGTATGTCCTCTTCTTTTTCATTTTCTTCTTCCTCTTCACAATCTATGTAAAATAATTTCTTCTCAGCACACTTATGGCCTTTAGTGTATTTTCTATCAAAAAGGTAGCAAAACCCTTTTGCTCTTTTTTCTTCCAATTTTTTTGGTGTCAACCTTGTAGGTTGTGGAAATCTAAGAGTAGAAACACTTCCCTCTTTATAGAAGTTAGTGGTAGGCTTCCTTGTCGCCATAATTTTAAATTCAATTTTTCTTGCCAACCTCAATTCCTTCTCCAATGAATCAGGTTCCAAAACGTGAACTTCATGTTGGATGTTATCCTTTAAAGTACCTATGAAAAGATCAATCCTGTGTTCCTCTGGAATATCAGTTACCCTTATATTCAATTTTTGGAAGTCCTCAATGTGCTACCCCACTAAACCCTTTTGTTTGAGTTTTATCAATTGGCTAAAGAAGGTGTTTCTCTTTGTATCCTCATAATGTGCTATCGTTTCCTCCATAAAAATTTACCAAGTGACAATTTTTTTATGGGAGCAAAGCCATCGATACCATACAAATGTATTTTATTCTAAATGTAAAGCTGCAATGCGTACTTATTTGTGTTTTGCACATTATGGAGATCAAAATATTGGTCCATCTATAGTATCCATGTTACAGGATCCTTTCCATCAAACTTCGTCATATCCATTTTTGGAATATGGTTGTTCTTCCCTCCAATAGTAGAGTTTATGAAATCACGATTAACATTTATTTTGTTCTCATCATGAGTTTCCTCTACTATCTTTTCACGATTAGGAAACATTCCTTGTATAAACTTTGCCAAACCTTCAATGTCTACTTTTAGATCCTTCTTCGTGTTTTCCATGTTGTCTTTCATTTTTTCATCGATCTTAGCTTCCATATCATCCATCTTAGCTTTCATGACCACTTCCATGCCATCCATCTTAGCTTCCAAACCATTCATCTTAGCTTCCACGCCTTTCTTCAAACCATCCATCAAAGTTTCCACGCCTTTCTTCAAAACTTCCATTTCATTTTTTGTTGTTCTTTGCAAGAGCAAAATTTGTTGCACTTTCTCTTGTAATTTTGATATGTCATGTTGCCATTATTCGTCTTCATAAGTCATAGTAGAGCCTTCTAAAGGCTTAATCGGTGTTGAATTATTTTCAGGGGACATTTTAGAATCTAGTACTGATATCTATTCTACAATATGCCCTTGGAATCAATTCAACTTGATTCTTCAAACAGGACTTATGAAATTTGGAAAAAAAATACACACCTTTTACTGGATTTTGAGGAGCTCGATATTGAAATTGAATTATATCTATAATTTAAGATCTTCAATATTTGAAATTCAGCCTTATAGTAGCCCTCTGAATATTCTTTCAAATGCCACAGGTATGATCTGCTTTGGATTCTTCAAGAAAAAATTATGTCTAATCTCCCACAATGACCCAATTTTGTATTGGTTAAGTAGAGCGAACTTGTATGGCTTTCCACGTGTCACTTTTTCCTCCTTTGCCTCTAAAATTGATAGACTAAAACTACAGTCTGTGTACTTGTGGAAAATTTTTACAGCATTCCAATCTGATGCTCAGAGAGAGAGCTATGAAGATTTTCCCACGATCACCTCTTTGAGATGAAATTCAGAAGCCTCAAAAAGCCCTAACTTCTAGAGATCATATCTCTGAAAATATTGCGAACCAATATCTGAAATTTTGCGACAATGTTCCTCAAGATTTCGGCTTTGCCCTCTAAAAATTTCAGCTTCTGAACCTTCGTAGAACAAAATGTATTACGAAAATACCATGATGACCTGTTTAGGTTAAATTTAGGAGCCTGTTTGGAGCAGCAAAACCCTAGAATCTCAAACCTCTGATACCAAATGTTCTGAAACCAGCTCCAAAAAGAGAAGAAGAGAGATATCAATGCCTTAGAAATAATCCACTTCGAGGGGGAAACCTCCAGTACATTACATGAATGAACAATTATTGGATGATTCAAATTAAAAAACCTCCTTTCTATATATAGGAGTACATGGGGCCACAATGTAATCCTAGTGGTGCCACAATGTAATCCTAGCTGACCTAACAATAATAATTTAACGACAAAATAATAGCAATATGGGGGTTACAAGGGTACAATAATAACAATAAGGGGGTTACACTAACAATAATAAGGGACTATACTAGTAATATAGGGACCTAACACCATCTCCTATAATGCATTAGGGCCAAGAATTAACTTATCTTCTTGTTGAATCCAACTTAGAAAGGTGTGGCATTTTCTGCAATATAGCACTTCAAAAGGACTCATCTTAATTGAATCATGATAACTATTACTATATGCAAATTTTTCCAGATGTAGAAAATATTCCCATATTTTAGGTATGTCCATAACATACATGCGTAGAATGAATTCTAAAATATAGTTGGTTCTTTCATTTTTCCCATCTATTTGAGGATGGTAAGTGGTATTAAAGTTCAATTTGGTACCCATTCCTCCAAACAAAATTTTCCAAAAGGCTGAAGTAAATTTTGCATCTCTGCCAGATATAATAATTTTTTGAATGCCATTTATTTTCAAAATTTATTTCATGAATACATTGGATACTTGAGCTGTGCCAAAGGCATATTGTACTGGTTAAAACTGTGTTGCCTTAGTTAATTTGTCTGCAACCACCATTATAGAGTCATGTAGATACCTAGTTCTAGGCAATCCAGTAATAAAATATATACAAACCACTTCCCTCTTCCATTTTGGAATAGCTAGAGGGTTCAGTAATCATGCAGGATGTTGGTGGTACAATTTTACTTGCTGACATTCTAAACACCTAGCTAGACAACTAGCAAATTTCATTTTTCATACCCAGCCAAAACATGTTCTTCCTTAATGCTGAAATCAATTTTGGGTCACCAGGATGACCTCCATAAGGTCTTTTATGATAATCATATAAAATTTCCTATTTTAAAGATGTCACATTTGGAATATGCACTCTTTTTTTATAATAAATCAATCCTTTCTGGATTTTTGTATATCTCACAACTTTAGTTTTTTGCAATTTCTCTTGTAATTTCACATATTGTGGGTCTTGCATCAACACTTCCTAGTTGATGGTTTTATCTAAAATTATTCTTTACACATAATGCCTCTATATGTAAGTAATATTATAGTTCTTCTTTTAACACAAGAAGTAAGTGGATGTATATTGATTTGAATTTTTATGGACTTGTATAATATGAGTTTATGTACATAGTTTGCACAAAATATAATAATTCCCATTGTATCCATGTTTCCTCATTGTTTACATAAATAAATAATTGTTTATCATCTCTCTATTAACATATTTAGAATATTTCCCACTCCTAATGATGTATTTTATGATGGTAATATATTAATTTTCATAAACCTAACATTAGAATTAAACCCTTCTAATTGGGTTTAGATGTTCTAATTGTTGGTTAATTAATTTAACTAGTCTATGTAACTATAAAAAACTACAACTATCCCTACTACAGTTATGTTTCTGTTAAATACACCAAACACTTCACCCTCAAGAAAAATAATTTATTATACAGATTGATAATTCAAGAGACATATTTTTCCACTTACCTTCCTAACTAAAACACATTTACTCATATCCAATCATCATCTTAATACAAAAATAATAAGACATAGTTTAATAACTGTACATACCAATTCTGGTAAAGACTATTTGCTACCCAACCTTGAGCTTTCATCCACAGCTCCTCCTGACCAGAGACAAATTCCCCCAAAGTGTAGATAACCTCTTGTCTACCTAGGAATGGATTATTTAAGCCTACATTCCCTTAGTATGTTTCCATAAATGTGTCCAGTTAAATCAAGATGCTATTTTCCTTTAGCCTTGGCTTTGCTTTTTTTTTTTTTCAACAAAAGATCTTTAAAAATAGTTTTTTCCTCTTTCTAGTTTTATTTCACCTATTCTCGGTAAATTTCCACTTTATTGAGGTATCTTTTAGAATTTTGTCTCCAATATAATATTTTTATTTTATTTTTTTATCTCCAACGAATTTTGGAGATTTTAGGAAAGTCTGTCGATTTAATTCCATCCTCGTGGACCCTAAATCCTGGTCTCCAATTTACTCTAGTATTTTCACAATAATTAAAATTCCACGTTTATTAATTAAGAAAAATAATATGTCGACACATATAGTTTTCCTTTAGGTCCACTTAACCTTTAGGATTTACAACTTTCTAAATAAAACCAAAAAAATAGGGATATTACATATTTCCCCTCTAAGACAAAACAACATCCTCGATGTTGCAAAATATCAGTTCACTTCTGAAATAGTGATGAATATCGTTATTTCATTTCCTCTTCTCGCTCCCAAGTAGCTTCCTCAGGTGTAAAGTGCATCCATTTCACTTTCACCCGAGATACAGTACTATTCTGGAGCTCGATTTCTTCCCGTGCCAGTATACGAAGGGGCTTTGGAAGAAATTACTCTTATGTTTCCACTTGTATCACAGTCCAATCAATTACATGAGTAGGATCATGTACATACTCTTTCAATAAGGAAACATGAAAAATATTATGAAACTTAAAATGACTAGGTAGAGCCAATATATAAGCTATTGACCCCACTCTTTCTAAAACTTCAAATGGTTCACAGTAGCATGGTGCTAACTTAGCATAGATACTCGTATATAATGTACTCCTTTTATTCTCAATCCTCAAATAAAAATGCTCTCCCACTTTGAATTCTCTATAAATTCTCTTTTTGTCTACATAGCTCTTTTGTCGATCTTGAGCTATTTTAATATTTTGTTGAAATTTCTTCACAGTTATTTCCATCTCCTATAATGCATAAGGTCCAAGAATTAACTTATCTTCTTGTTGAATCCAACTAAGCAAGGTGTGGCATTTTCTGCAATATAGCACTTCAAAAGGACTCATCTTAATTGAATCATGATAACTACTACTATATGAAAATTTTTCCAGATGTAGAAAATATTCCCATCTTGTAGGTATGTTCATAACATACATGCGTAGAATGACTTCTAAAATCTGGTTGGATCTTTCATTTTTCCCCTCCGTTTGAGGATGGTAAGTGGTATTAAAGCTCAGTTCGGTACCCATTCCTCCAAACAAAGTTTTCGAAAAGGCTGAAGTAAATTTTGCATCTCTGTCAGATATAATCATTTTTTGAATGCCATTTATTTTCAAAATTTATTTCATGAATACATTGGATACTTGAGCTGCGCCAAAGGTAGATTGTACTGGTTAAAACTATGTTTCCTTAGTTAATGTGTCTGCAACCACCATTATAGAGTCATGTAGATACCTAGTTCTAGGAAATCCAGTAGTGAAATCTATACAAACAACTTCCCACTTCCATTTTGGAATAGCTAGAGGGTTCAGTAATCATGCAGGATGCTAGTGTTCCAATTTTACTTGCTGACATTCTAAACACCTAGCTAGACA
The DNA here is from genome assembly GCA_034641835.2 of Pinus albicaulis. Taxonomy (NCBI): domain Eukaryota; kingdom Viridiplantae; phylum Streptophyta; class Pinopsida; order Pinales; family Pinaceae; genus Pinus; species Pinus albicaulis. The sequence continues at coordinate 430,996,491 of CM076570.1, read as the reverse complement.
ACTAGCAAATTTTTTTTTCATACCCGGCCAAATCATGTTCTTCCTTAATGCTGAAATCAATTTTGGGTAACCAGGATGACCTCCATAAGGTATTTTATGATACTCATATAAAATTTCTTGTTTTAAAGATGTAACATTTGGAATATACAATCATTTTTTATAATAAATCAATCCTTTCTGGTTTTTTGTATATCCCACAACTTTAGTTTTTTGCAATTTCTCTTGCAATTTCACATATTGTGGGTGTTGCATCAACACTTCCTGTATGAGTTCTTCTATTTAAAATTTTACACTACTTCCTGCACTGGTCAAAATTTGATGAGAATTCCTACTCAAAGAATCAACAATCTTATTTTATTTTCGTCTAATGTATTTGATTTCCATGTCGAACTCACTAAAGAAAGATAACCATCTAGCTTGTTTAGCATTTAAATCTAGTTGAGTAAAGAAGTATTTTAGACTGATGTGATCTGTCGTCAGTGTGAAACTATTTCCCAACAGATAATGGCTCCACATCTTCAATTCATGTATCACAACAGCTAGTTCTAAGTCATATACAATATAATTATGTTCATGTTTCTTCATTTTTCTTCACTCATATGCTATTACTAAATTATCTTGCTGCAACACTCCTCCTAACCCTTACACACATGCATCTGTACACACTACAAATTCCTCAATATGGGTGCAGTGGTTAATTTCAGTTTTAATTGTTCAAAACTACTTTAACACTTTGTGTCCATTCAAACTTCACTCCTTTTTTTTGTAAAGAAGTAATAAGATAGGCTAAAGCTGAAAATCCCTGAACAAACCTACGGTAGTATCCAACAATAACCATAAATAATTGTATTGGTGGTACATATCTATGTATAGGCCAATTCATTATTGCTTGTATTTTCTCTCGGTTTACTGCTAAGCCATCCTTTGGAATCAAATGATGAAAGTATTCAATTTAATCCTTTTAAAATTCACATTTTTTGAGTTTCGCATATAATTTATGTTCTCTAAGTGTTCGTATGACTATTATGAGATGTTCTCTTTGTTATTATTCATTTTTGGAGTACACCAACATGTCATCAATGAAAACTGGTACAAACTTGTATACGTACTTGTGCGGTACACTATTCATTAAACACATGAATGTAGCAGGTGCATTAGTAAGTCCAAAGGGTAGGACTACAAACTCACAGTGTCCATATCTAGTCCCAAATTTTGTTTTATTTATGTCCTCATATTTAATTCTGAGTTTTTGATATCATGTTCTTAAATAAATCTTTGAGTAGATAGTGGTTCCTCTCACTTGATCAAATAAGTCATCTATCCTTGGCAGGGGATATCTATTCTTAGTACTCAATTTATCAAACTATTTGTAATCTATGCACATTCTGAATGTACCATATTTATTTTTAACAAATAGTGTTGGTGCTCCCCAAGGAGGCACACTTGCTCTGATGTACCCTATGTCTAACAACTCTTGCAATTACAATTTCAGCTCTAATAGTTTAGGAATAATCATTCTATAGGGTGCTCTAGAGAGACGTGTAGCTCTTGATATTAATTCATTTGAGAAATCAATTTCTCTTTTAGGGGGTACATGCAGGATTTTCTCTAGAAATACATGCTTAAACTCTCTGATTACTGGTAATTTTTCTACAACCTCCTTTTCAGTTTCTTGTCCCAATTATGCCACTTATACAACAAACACTTGAGGACCATTTCTTGATGTCCTTTTTAGCTGCAATGCAAAAATTTGTCTGATTGATATTGGTATTGGTTTTCCTTTCACTATCACAACTCTTCCCTCACCATATATAAAATGAATTGTTTTATCTAAGAAATTAACTATTGATTTCCGCTTATTTAACCTGTCCATTCCTACTAACAAGTTATATGATCCTAGGGGCAACATATTTAGATGAATTTCAGTTTCATAGAAATTTCAATTTACAATATTTTTTGGAATTTTATTGGCCACCTTTCCTTTCCTTCATGTAGCTAATTATACTAACCATGCTTGCTAAAAAAAATATTATTTTAACTTAGACTTTTCCATAATATGTGGACTAACATAACTTAAATTTTCTCCTGGATCTATCAAAACATAAATAGGTTTTTCATCAATCATACCTTTGATTTCTACCATGATTGATTGGTGTTCAACCTGGTGATCTTCAAGGGATCATTGATCCTAGGAATGCTTCAAGCAATGTATTTTACAGTAGTTTCCTTCGTAACACTTGAATGTTATGAACTGTTCTATGAGGATAGTCGCGTAATAGGTGAGGTTCTCCACGTCCCCAACACTTTAGTCTTTGCATCCATCTGCTTAGACCCAATATGTGATTGTGCTAGTTGATTTTCTCCAATTTTATTAAATTTATTCCTTTGGTTGTTCTTCCAAAAAATTTTCAAATATGCTATTTTTGCTCTTTTTACATTTGAGTCACCCTTCCCCTTCTCTTTGTTTTTCCAATTTTTCAATGGATCATTTATACCTTCTAACTGCTGATAACACAGTATTTCTTTAAGAACAACTTCATCCATTGTTTTTGGCTTGTCAAATTCGATTCTCTCTTTATAGACAGCGGTAGGAAGTTTAAAAATCAATGTACTTTTGCCTTTTCCTCTGTGATATAAGGCACATAGCGAAGCAAAATAGTGAATTTGGTAAAAAACTCATCAATTGTGATATGTCCCAATCTCACATCATGGAATTATTTGGCTTTATCATCATAATATCTCTCATTCAAGTACCTAGACTAAAATTTGGCTTGAAAGTCTTCCCAGATAACTGTTTTTTCATCTAGCACATGTACCATTTTGTTTCTTCCCACCAAAGGGTGGATTTACCCTACAATTGGTAAATTACCAATTTGGCCTTAAGTTTAATTCCCTATTCATATACCTGGTATTTAACCATATTCAGAAGCCAATCTTCTACATCCTCCTCCTTTTCACCACCAAAATTGGGAGGTTTGAATTTTTGGAATTCTCCTTGTGTTGGGAAAAATACTGAGAAGGGGGGGGGGGGGGTGGGGGTTGAATCAGTATTTATAACTCACTGTAAAAATTTAATTTTCCTTTACTGATTTCTATACATGACTTTAATGAACCGAACTAGCATATACACCTAGATATATTTAAGAAAACTTGCGTATGTCCAAAGATCTTATTATGCAGATAATTATTTACTTAGATGAGTGCATCATTCACTCATCAAATGCTTAGTAAGAAGTAAGCATGTGAAGTAAGAACAAAACAAATAATCAGGCATAATAAACACACATGAACAGTAGGATTTAAGGTGGAAACCCAATTCAGGAGAAAACCACCAATGTTGTCGTCACTGTATTTAATATTTATTATAAATAAAACTTCTTACAATATTGTACTGACGCAGACTCATACTAGCAAATATCCACCCACCTGCAGAAGGCTGCAACCTTCTCTCATTCTCCAACTTCTACTGGAAGGGAGATACAACCTCTGTACTTGTTCACCAACCACTACTCGAAGGGAGCTACGACCCCCTACTTCTATTTTACCATCCACTCCTAGAAGGGAGATACTTCCCCCTGATATCGTTTACTAGCAACCACTAGAAGGAAGCTACGAACCCCTTACTGAAGGCTTCGACCATGAGCACCACCACGAACCACGTTTCATCAATTTTCACACTAGATACAAACAACTTCAACACAACACAACTTGTAGGCCTCTTTTCATCATATTTTCAGACTGGACCCACTCCACACCTTGAATCTCAAAGAACATATGTAAAACTTAAACTTATAACCCCCTCAATTCATTCATTGAATCATCAATCAACCAACCAACCACTGATCTTTAATCATAATCAACTAGCAGCATAATCAACATTCAACCAACCTAGATCTCTATGAAGACATCATTGACATAAAATATTAATAAAGAAGAAAAAATCATAAATTTCCTTCTGCATACTTCAGCAAAACCCTAGATTCCATATGCGCTTTTTCTAAAACGAACCTGCATATATACGCGCTTTTACTGAGATGAAATTGCGTATAGATCTGAAAGCATTATAGTACTGTGCAACTCTTCAGAACAAATAAACAACTCAGATCTTACCCGTCACTTTAGCAAAAATTCGCCAGATCACATATCTAAACATTCCATAAATATATCTAGAAAATACATAGTCATTTCAGTTCTAGAGGTCTTGATCCATCATTGTATTCATAGGTGCATTATTATTTCAGACCTATCAATAAATTGTAACCCATTCCATGCAGATATACTTCAGAGTGAAATATTCATTAATACCCATACACATGCACACCTTTACAATATGATCTTATTCTCCTTATATAGATTTATCATTTACCAATACCATGAGCTGAAACCACACAAGTGCTGATGATATTCTTGGACAGAATCAAATAGATGACACAACCCATAATACTATAGGTTAATACGATCGTAATGCCCCTTGGTATCATAATTTTTGAGTGCAAAAGATATACGCGAGTTTGCTTCTTTGTATTCGAGTGTATACGCGACTTCTCTTCATAAAAACTATGTATATACTAATTCTAGTTGTATACGTGGGTTGACTTCATAAAATTAGCGTATAAATTGCTTCCATATGTAGGTTTCCATCATCAAACCTGCATATACATTGAGAAATATTTCTTGTTTCATTTCTCTGGCACTTACTGGAATTCCTTTCTCTGTCACATCTGAAATGACCTGTAGAAACATCATTTTTACATCTTTAACAAATAGGTTGCTATCAAAAGGCAACTCATCAAGTAGGATTCCATTAAGGATAACTTCATCAAGTAGGTTTCCATTAAGGACAACATATTGCATGATATTTCCAACAATCTCCCCCTATGGACTTGATGGAAACCATGTTGGTGTTTGATCACCACAATAGATAAACAAATTAATTTTTACATATTTATTCAAACACCAAGATATTCTCCCCTTTTCACATCAAGGGAAAAGGGCAGATCACCAAATCAAGGTTTCTCTTACCTTGTTGAAAGATGAGCTCTGTAGATTTGATGTGTACTGAATTTACTATTCTCCCCCTGAGTTCATGTTGGATCTTTAGACAGATTTTTCAATGAAGTACATGACTCTATAACTCAACTGAGTATGAATTTTCCTATAACCAAGGACTCATACTTACATCAATGATCCAACTAAGTGGAATTACATATTCAACTCAAATTCCCAACCAAGTGGGTTTACAAATTTTGGCTCCACTACCCAACCAAGTGGGTTTACAAATTTGAACAAGTCCTTACATGACTGAATATAAAAATTTTACATCATAGGTCTCAACATCACCTTTTCATCAAATTATAGATATGAATTTTATAACCAAGACCAAAAGACCTCAAGAGAGAGATCATATTTCATAACCATCATAATGCCAATAATGCTTTATTCACAGCAAGGCTAATGCTCCCCCTAAGCCTGAGCATCCTGAACACCTTCACCAACCAATTCATCAAAGCATCTTCATCAAGTAGATAATAAAAAATTAATATCGTATCAACAGATATAACCATCAATATCAGATCAATAAAATTATTACTGTCAACAACATATCACAAATTGTTCTTGAGTCGCCTCACTATTTTTCTTATTAGAGAAAAACATATGCAACTATCACCATTGGAACTCACATGTATACATGACTTTAGTTCATGAAGCATGCATACAGAAAGTGAAATAATGAAACTTCACAACTCCATCTCCTCTTGGATTTATACATTCTGTACCTATCCTGAGTATTCACATTAGATGCACTGTTAGAAATAAACACAACCAGAATTACCAAACCAACCATGGGAATCATCATATATTACTCCCCCTATGATGATACATTACTGATTCCTATAATTTATCTCACATCACTCCTGCAGTCATTATGAGAAGTAAAATCTAGAAGTGGATGACTGTAGTAGGGTCAATATTCCCTACGTTTTTGACCGGTGCTTCTTCTTTTTCCATATTTTCGTGAAACTTCTTAGTGTGTGTTGTAACTTCTCCAATTTCTCAGATCTATTTATCATACTTAACCTGCAATCAGTGGCCTTATGCTGAAATGAGTTAAAATAGAAACAACATCCATGAAATCATCCTTTATTTCCCGATCTATGAAATTCTTCAATAACTGGATCCCTTTATTTTTGGAAATTATCATCATCCATCGTACATGCCAAGAGCAGTTGTAGATCTTGATCAAAATCTTCTTCTTACTCATTCGACAATCCATTATTATCCTCATTTGTATAATAAGTCCTTCCTTTTTCAAATTGCTTCGCTTTATCATGATTTTATTTATAAGGACATTTAACAAGACCAACTCTACCACAATCAAAACACTTGAAGGGAAGCTTACCTCTGAATCTTCCAGTACCTGGTTCAAGTCTTCTCACAAAATTTTCTTCTTATTCTTCTGATATATAACTTGATTCCTTGAGAACTTCCTTTTCTTTTCCTTTATCACAAGCCTTAAAATAAAATTATCTAACATGTGAGGGACCTCCTCTTCTCATTTCAAAAGTAGTTAGTATACCATGCCCTTGAATAACAGTAAGAGTTTGCAGATTCTGATTTTCTTCAATAGCTGACACTTTTGACTCAAACTTTGGAGTTAGGGATCTCAATATTTTCTCTACTAAAATTGAGTCTTTTATATCTTCACCCATATTCCTCATAGAAATCACAATCTCATCTAATCTTAGGAATAAACTTGAAATACTTTCATCATCATGCATTCTGAAATTTTCATATTGCATTCTAAGAGTTTGAAGTTTGGCACTTTTTAACTTTGCATCACCTTCATAGCTCTGAATGATCTTGTCCCATATTTCCTTTGCTGAATTCAGCTGCATCACTTTGACAAATTATGTTTTTGACAGGCTCCCTAATAAAGCATTGACAACTTTGGAATTGATTTCATATTTCTACCTTTCTGGTTCATCTGTAGGAGCACTTGTTGGATACTGATAAACTCCTTCCACGATTCCCCATATGTTTGCTCCAAGAATTTGCAAATACGCTCTTGTTCATATCTTCCAGAATAATAGACTAATTCCATCAAACAATGGTGGCCTTATAGAAAATACTCCTTCATGATATCCCATTGCGATGGATCTCCTTCAAGAAATCAAGGTTCCTCTAAAGGAACTTCTCTGATACCAATTTTTGGGAAAAATATTGAGAGGGGGTGGGGTGAATTAGTATTTATAAATCACTGCAAACATTTACTTTTCCTTTACTGATTTCTATACCTGACTTTAATGAACCCAACTAGCGTATACACGTGGATATATCTAAGGAAACTTGCATATATCAAGAGATCTTATTATGTAGATAGTTCTTTACTTCGATCAGTGCATAATCCATTCGTCAGATGTTTAGTAAGTAGTAAGCAAGTGCAGTAAGAATAGAATAAATCATCACACATAAGAAACACACATGAACACCAGGATTTAAGGTGGAAACCCAATTCGGGATAAAACCACCATTGTTGTCATCTTTGTCTTCAATATTTATTATAAAGAAAACTTATTACAATCTTGTACTGGTGCAGACGCATACCAGCACACAAACACCCACCTGCATAAGGCAACAACCTTCTCTCATTCTCCAACTTCTACTAGAAGGCACCTACAACCCCCTGAGCTCGTTTACTAGCCACTACTGAAAGGGAGATATGACCCCCTGCTTCTTGTTTACCAGCCACTCCTGGAAGGGAGCTACTAACCCCTGATCTTGTTTACCATCAACCATTGTAAGGGAGCTATGACCCCCTTACTTAAGGCTTCAACCCTTAGCACCACTGGGGACCACGTTTCATCAATTTTCACACTGGATCCAAACAACTTGTAGGCATTTTTTCATCATATTCTTAGACTGGACCCACTGCACACAATTAAGCTCAAATAACATACATCAAACTGAAACTTATAACCCCATAAATTCATTCATTGAATCATCAATCAAATAACCAACCAATGATCTCTAATCATAATCAAGTAGTAGCATAACTAATATTCAACCAACCCAGATCTATATGAAGACATCACTAATAGAAAATAATAATACAATAAAACAGATCAGAAATTTCCTTGTTCATACTTCAACAAAACTCTATATTCCATACGCACTTCTTCTTAAATGAACCTATGTATATAGGTGCTTTTGTTGAGACGAACCTACGTATAGATCTAAAAACATTACAATACTGCACAAACCCTTAGAACAAATAAACAACTCATATTTTACCCTTCACTTCAGAAAACATTCACCAGGTCACAGATCTAAACATTTCATAAATAGATCTAGAAAATACATATTCATTTCAGGTCTAGAGGTCTTGATCCATCATCGTATTCATAGGTGCATTATTATTTTTGATCTATCAATAAACTATAAGGCATTCCATGTAGATATAATTAAGAGTGACGTATTCATTAATACCCATACGCATGCACACCTTTTCACTATGATATTCTTCTCCTTATATATATTTAGCCTTTACCAATACCATGAGCTAAAACCACACAAATGCTGATGGTATTATTGGAAATAATCAAATAGACGACACAACGCTCAATATTGTGGGCTAATACCATGGTAGTGCCCCTTGGTATAATAATTTTAGAGCGCAAAATGAATACACGACTTTGCTTCTTCGTATCCACGTGTATATGCAACTTCTCTTCATAAAAAATGTGTATATACTAATTTTAGATGTATACGCGGGTTGCCTTCATAAAAGTAGCGTATACATTTCCTCCATACACAGGTTGTGTTCATCAAACCTGTGTATACATTGAGAAATATTTCCTGTTTCATTTCTCTGGAACTTACTGCATTTCCTTTCTCTATCACATTTGAAATGACCTATAGAAACATCTTTTTTACATCTTTAACAAACAGGTTTCTATAAAAAGGCAAATCATCAAGTAGGTTTTCATTAAGGACAACTTCATCAAGTAGGTTGCCATCAAGGACAACATATTGCATCATATTTCCAACACCTTGCAATTCTTTTTTCTTTCTGGAATGTTGTCCAGATGCATCGCCACCCTCAGATCCTTCTGAGTTGGTTTCAACTTCTTTCCTCTTTCTTCCATGTTCTTCACTTTCCTGAATAGACCTTGAGGTTAAATCTCTGATCAAACTCTCTTGCTCTTCACTAGCTTGCAACAACCATTCATTGATAGTTCTCAGTTGAACCATTTCACGTTGCATATATTATCATGACTGACAATTGAGAATTTTGATTTGGTGGATTTCTTGCACCCCCGAGATCAACGTACAAATATCCTTCTTCATTCATAATAGCAGTTGTACTATTTCTAAAATTAAATCACTGTACACAGAAATAGATTAATACAACATATTCTGTAAAGAATTTGTTTTTCTTATAATTCACAACAACAAAAACTTTTGGTTTTTTCTGTGTCAAGACACATAGGCCCAGTGTTTTAAAAAATATACTTATAACCGTGTATTTCTTTTTTTGTCATTGAATTATTTTAATTCAGTCACTGTACAACCTCTTACAACATTTCATTAGAGGTTTTAATTTATGTCGTTAGCATCTTCATTAAGACATAACTATGTTCATAACTATGCATATATTGACATTCATACTAACAAAATTATAATCAAATAATTCCTCCTTTAATGTATTACTAATTCCCCCTCTTTCTTATGGCATTCATACATTTATGTTAGTGTATATTAAGGTATTATTTTATAATACTTTTCATTACTATTATTTTATCAACTCTTATATAACTTCACCCAACTCTACACCTTATAGTTATATATTTTAACTTAATGAACTTTAATAGATATTAAAGTTACCTATTAGACATATATCACTACATTCTATCTTGACTTATACTCATTTTCCTATGTGTTACCATACTTCTATCAATTCATAATATAATAAGGGAATTCACATCATATTGTACACGAATTATTTTAATTATCTTAAGTCATATATAATATTATAATTTTTCATCACCATACTTAAACGGATTTCGTTTTGACATATAAGAATAATCCCCATGAAGGGTCTCCCTTCTATGCCACGTCCACCATAACTAGTTTTAACCACATTTAGTTTATCACTATTATTAAAATTGGAATATGTATATGGTCCCTTACCATTAACCTGGACACTATGCCTACACAGACTTTACAATAGAAAATTTCATTTTTATGATTAACGTGTGAATCTTTTAATGGTTATACAACATGATTTTAATGTAATGCATTTTCAGAGGTAACATATCCCCTCGACCATACCTCTATGCATTGAATTTGATCTCCAATTAATGTTTTACGACAGAGTACCCTGCAATATTTAAATTTTACCTAGTTCGATGCTCTTATCAATTAAATGGGATGTACTGCATCTTATATTGATCACATGGGCATATTAATTTTGTTAATAGGTGGAGGTCAGAACTCTCATCATTCGATGGTTCAGATCAATTTATACTCCTTCCCTCCATCTATCTTGAGTAGGGTTTATTGTCTTTGTTTTACTTTGTTTCATTCTTCATTTGGCATGTTTTCTTTCGAGGGTTTCATCTCTCGTTCTTACTGCAATTTTGGAAATATGGTTATTCACTCTCATACGGGTAAGGTTAATGGCTTCCCTATGCCTAACTTGCCACATAGTCTGATTTACCTTCTCAGGTAACCTCATGTACCTATTTACTTCTCTCTGCATTTTTATTAATTTACATAGTTCATTTTTTATTTATATACTCCATGCATTGTTTCAGGGTTATATTCATAAACGTACCATTCATTCTACTTTCATATTGATGAGCATAGGAGTGTTTTATCAATAATTGTTCACAGAGAACCATTAAGGTAATACCGGTTCTCCATAACACAGTTACATCATATAATTCTTCTCACAGCTACTATGTCTTCCTTCTTATGCGTTGTGATTTTTCTTTTTGAAAGTTATATTAGTCATGATATGTAATGGCTGAGATCTACATGTTTACTATTCAATTCGTCTTCAAGAGTGTATAACGAGTACACTGTTAAAACTAATTTAATTTTTGCCCTGAATTTCATACTCGTCTATTACTTTATGCATTCCTTTGGTTTGTTATTCTGATTTGATTCCGGTGAGACTTCTTGTTACGTTTATACTGTCTATGTTTAATTTAACCTTCGTATCGAAGGGTTTCTCAGTATTCATTATAATGTTCGTTATTGGTTCCCGTAGGAATAGAGTTTGACAGTTTGAATCAAACTTAATTTTCTAGACTTTGATTCTGTTATAGCCAATGTGTATTATTGTATTTCGTATTCCTTTCTCTATGTTTTTCTAATATTAGAGCCTGAATTAATATCTATTTTTTGGAGGAATTCGGCCATTTTTGTTCACGTAGAGGTATTAAATCTTGTTCAATTTTATGAATATACTTTACCTCTATTTCATAGTTCGCTTAACCATCATTTTCCATCAAATGACTTTGGTAATTTTTGTTTCGTTTTTCAATACTACCCACAACATTGCTTAAAATGAACTAGAATTGGATTTCCAATTCATTGTAATGAATTTTCCTAATTTTTTGGCATTTACAATGTATTTATATTCTCTATATATCACAAAATTGATTTGATGAAGTGACTTTGTCTTCGCTAGGTTACTTAGAATTGACTTCTGAATTTCCAGTTTATGAAATATATATTTTAACTCCGTTTCTCTATATGTATTATATTTGATCATTAATTCCCTTTTGATATATATATATATAGATATATATATATATATATACACGCATTTTGTGTGTCTTATAACTTTTTATAAAATGTTCAAAGTACTAGTTATTAGGTAAACACTTATGTTCTATAAGTAATAATCATTTTGTTGATTTCCCACATTACCATAATGTTTTATTCATGAATTTATATCAAATACCCCATATATGGTTTCCACACACAACAAATGTAATTCATTTTCTATAATTTTGGTACGATTACAGAATTCTAATTTTGTTCTCAGTTGACCATACTAATATACATGTTTTATTTTCTTGGTTCATGTATAGAAGAGACTTCACTGCCTCAAACTTGATTAATAAGGTAAATTCCTATCATAATTGATATTGAAAATTTCCAATATTTTGTGTATTTATTTTAATTTTCTGGTAGATATAAATCTAACCACTATTCATGTGGATTTGTTATATATAGGTATTTCACATATACAATTTAAAACAAAAATAATCTTTCCTTCTTTCTCAAAATAATTGACAAATACTTTGGTTTCGTCTATTTACAGGTTGGTCATTATCATTCACATAATTCAGTCCGCTGAATTCAATGATATTTATTCATGTATAAAATATGCAATTAATATCAAGAACAATTGACTGTCATTCAATATAACTATGAAAGTGATAGCAGACATTTTATATGAATATTAATACAAATTTATGTTCTCATTTATTTGATAATTTCCATCCATGTAATAAATTTATAATTTTTTTCAAAATTCTTTATAGTATCTCAACTATATGCATATGTTAGGCATAATTCCTAGTGGATGGTCTTATTTAAAATTGTTCTTTACACATAGTGCCTCTTTATGTAAATAATATTATAGTTCTTCTTTCAACACAAGAAGTAAGTGGATGTATACTGATTTCAATGTTTATGAATTTGTACAATATGAGTTTACATATTTAGTTTGTACAAAATATAATAAATCCCACTGTACATATCTCTCTTTCCTCATTGTTTACATAAATAAATAATGATTTATCATATCTCTATTAACATCTTTAGAATATTCTCCACTCCAAATGATATATTTTATGTTGGTAATATATTAATTCTCATAAACCTAACATCAAATTTAAACCCTTCTAATTAGGTTTAGAGGTTCCAATTGTTGGTTAATTAATTTAACTAATCTATGTAACAATACAGAAACTAAAACTATACATGCTATGGTTACGTTTCTATTAAATACATCACACACTTCACCCTCAAGAAAAATATTTTATTATACACATTGATAAAATATTTTACTATTCGGATTGATTGATTGAGAGGAGGGGGAACTATAAGGTTGAGTAGATGATAATAGATTATAATGAGGTGGACATGATAAATATGTTCAAGGAAAATAAAGGAGGGTAGTAGGGAAACAGGCATGATAGGGAGAGGAGGAACATAAAGCATGGAAGGGATGAAGGAGAAAATTAGGGAGGAAAAAGGGGGTGAGAATGTTGATAGAGAACCTAGGTTGTCCCTATGACCCAAAGGGAAGTTAGGGATCATGGATGGTGGAGAAATTCCACAAAAACAATAAGAAATAGGCACAAAAATAGAAAAGAGGTGCCGACCCTCGAATGACATTGAAGGAAAGTTTCTTATAGTCACTAATGGAATTAATTTAAGTTGATGAACATAAGTATCTATATTTATTGCATGACCTAAGGGAAATATAGGCTCAATATTGTGGTATATTGGGATCCAATGGAACTTGTGGATTATCCGTGGATTTAGGAACTAGAGGAGACATAGGAGTTGAAACAAATAAGACTCCATCATTTCAAGACCATTTCCTTTGTGTCTTTCATAAACAAAAACAATTTCTTAAATGGTTATCTACATGACAATGACCACATTTGAACTCTTCCATATTCAATATTTTAGTGATGATCTAGAGATCCAGATCTAGTTGAGATGGAGGTTGGTGGTCCTAAAGCTAGGTTTACACCCACGAAGATACGAAGCTATTCATGGTAAAAATTGACCATTTCCAACATTAAGGAAATTTCTAGGTTAGGGCCCTCGTCATACCATTTTTCATTTCGTGTAGTGATTTTGAATGATTACGGGCCTGGTTTCTACTTGCAAGATTTTCTACAAAAATTGGAGAATTATGTTGAAGCTTTTTTATCTCCTAAATATAGTACAAGGCTATTTTTCATAAAATAGAGTAAATTAATCTATGTATACCCTAATCCTTACCTATCTTGATTAAGATAAGAATTAGTCCCACTCCCAATAAAGAGCATAGATGAAATGTACTGGGATTGAAATGAAGGATAAGATTACCTAACAAGTAATAAAAATAGTTTCTATGGCGTGCAACAATTCAAACATATATGCATTTATAATTATTTTTTAAAGAGTATTATATCTCAGTATTGATACCTTCCATAACCTACTCAAATGCAATATTCTATTTTGTTTTCCCAATTGACCATAAATATAAAAGTAGTTTTATATTAATTTTAAATAAGCATCAATTTCAGTATTGTTGGGTTTTCGTAGTGTATTATATTAGATACCATTTTTTTGAGATTCAACTACGTTAGTCATAGTCATAGATGAATGACTTACTTAGTACAGTTGAATCCCCAAAAAATGATATCTAAGCATCAATTGATAGAAAATTAACAACAATGTATAAACATTCATCTTTAATAAGAGATAAATCAAATTTGAAAATGTATTTATTCATAATCAAATCTTGACAACGATATTCTTATTGATTACAAAATAAAAATGTCTATGGCCTAATTTCCCTTAAAAACACCCCCTGGAACAATGCAGAAATTGAAACCCAAATTTATATATTTTTTTCTTTTATAACGATAGAAATTTATTTTTCTTCCATAATATTAGAACTCAAATTGTCTATTCTCAATTTGTAACCGAAATCTTAAACTATTGTTAAACTTAAAATAATTTAAAAATATTCTTAAAACTAAATATAAAACGATTAAAATAAAATAATAATCTAATTCTATTTAAATTAAAAGTAAAACAAATATTAACTTAAATATTAGAAATCTAAAACAATATAAATAATACTAAAACAATCTAAACCATACTAACAACTAGAGTAACCTGGAATGACTTTCAAATTAAAATTAAAACTAAAATCGTTGTAAACTAAATTAAATTACAGAAATAAACGGAACTAAAAAATCAGCATTGTAACCAATAACCCTTATTTCGGGAATTTGATAGTAATACTCTCTCTATTGTGTGGCAGATTTTAACTATGATCGGGCAGATTTTATTTTCCGTGATCTTGTTTATCTTTCTAACCATTTTGTGCTATTATTTTCTATAAACAACCACAACAAATCTCTACTATCTATGCCATTCCTTCCTATATCTGTAAGCCTTCTTCAAGCAATGAACTAGTGTCGTCTCTGGAATTTGGGTGTATTGGGATTTCATTTATTTTTATTTGGTTTGTGCGCTAAGAACCAGCTCCCTTGATCCGCGTTCCTGTTCTCTTATGCTTTGTCACAATAAAATTCATATTCATAGAGATATTGTAGCATTTTTAGGGCAATATTTTCGGTCATTGAATTTATGAATCTATTTACAGCTTTGATTAGCATAAATTTATCTTACACACTGATTTAACCTGAGTGGAAGGTATTAAAAAAAATTAAGTACAAAATTATTTTAAATTGCAAAAAATAATTTGTAATTTTTTATTATTTAAAGTGCATTTTTGAATGTTATACATATTATAGAAAATGTTATTCCTACATTAAATTGATTTTTTGTTATTAATATATATATTTCTGTATTAATTCATTTAAAATATTTTATTGATAAATTATATTAGATATTTTATTTATATAGCATTAAAGTATTTTTTTTAACATTTTTTTCTATATATACATATTTATAAAGTTGTTATAACTTCTTAAAACATTTTTTAAAAATATAAGGTTTAACTATCATAATTATATTTTGTTTTTAATTTCTAATTACTTTACATGAAATTAAATTAGATCATATATACACCTAGTTAAATATGCATAACATATATTTTTTTCTTTTTTATTATAGCAAACATTGAAAAATATTTTATTTTTATTTTAAGACATATAAACATACTTACACATCCTTTCACATTAAACTATAAAATAAACCTCTAAACTCAATTAGATAACATTTTTATTCACCTTACCAGGACTTGACATGCAGTGAATCCTCCCCAAAGAGAGGAGTGCCTTAGGGAATGCGGATACAGATGGTGCATGGCTGTCGTCAGCTCGTGTCCTAAGGTGTTGGGTTAAGTCCCGCAACGAGCGCAACCCTCGTGTTTAGTTGCCAACATTG
The DNA here is from genome assembly GCA_034641835.2 of Pinus albicaulis. Taxonomy (NCBI): domain Eukaryota; kingdom Viridiplantae; phylum Streptophyta; class Pinopsida; order Pinales; family Pinaceae; genus Pinus; species Pinus albicaulis. The sequence continues at coordinate 430,980,330 of CM076570.1, read as the reverse complement.
AGGTTTTGGAACCGGTGCACGATCTTACTTACGATTCCACCCGTTTTGAAAGGAGGTGGTCGCCAATAGCCAGTATCATTCCCGGGAGGTGTCATTGCTAGACGGTCAGCCGAGAGACAATCATTGCAAGGAGGTCAATAACCAGTCTCATTGTAAGGAAGTGGTTTAACCATATCCCTCTACCCTCTACCTTGGCCCTCCAACCTTTTTCTTTCTTACGCTATCATGGATATGATCTCCATTTTTTAATATCGTTGCACTACATATGAACTGGTGGCAAGTATATACTATAACTATAATAGTTATGGTGGCAATTATATAGTGGAACCATAATAGTTCTTCTTCTTAACTGTGAGCTCATAATATCTATAAGATCCTCGAGAAATTGAACCGAATATTTATCTCCATTTTATTTGCTTCAAACAGATTTCTTTTTTAATTCCCCACAATTGAAAATCCTACGTGCTAGTCATTTGTCTCTTCATCAGCCATGAGTTTCTCTCAGATTTTACGTTCAAATTAACATGTGGGAGATTCCTTCGTGATTTTCTGCAATCTTTATGTATGACACGTTGACCGTGGGGAGATGTTATTTGATGTGATCTAGTAAAAACTAAACTTCTGGATGACACTAGATGACTCTTGTCACTATGTGTGGTAGGTTCGCCCGTAATTTCGTTTATCAAATTTCTTCTAGAAGGCTGTGTGTACTTTTGTTTAACTGGTCTAGTAGGGAAACAAAGCAATGCACATGTATCGTGTGTGATGATAAGATGAATATACTTCATAGAAAAATACGAAAGTATTGCCAATTTCATTGAAGACATCATTAAGTTGAATATCAATGGTAGATCTAGAATGGTGCAACTAAACAAGAACAGCAGGTTCATGAGTAAGAATCAAAATTAACGGACCACTTCTTGACAAAAAGGGGATTGAAAGTAGTAGGGCCACCTTTCCTTTAAACATTTTCGGTCATATTTTATTGAATAAGTGATCCAACCCATCCATCTTTTTTCTAAGATGATATATCTAGTTGCATATGCAAAATTCAAGGTAAAGGTTTGCTTGGTTTACTTTATAATTTTCATTATAGATATTTTTTTACTACAAAATATTTTAAGAAAAATGAGCTTTTCCATTATGTGAATATCATTTAACTTTATGTACTTTCTTAGAACAAGATATAGCTTTTCAACTTTTAAACTTTCCTTCGGATGCATTTTTTTAATATTTGGCGTTCATAGACACTTAGAAGTGACGAAACCCTCAGACCTAGAGAGAAACAACCACCACTTAACATTTTTATGTGAGAGTACTACCTAGGAAATTAGGAGAGTGGAATTTTGGAGAGAAATAGGTAATGAAAGTGGTGGAGTATCCAATCCGACTAGAAAAGTTGGCAAAGAGAGGGTCCTCCAATGGAGATCAATGAGAGAGTGGTTCCCTAACTGAAAAGGATAGAGAGGAGGGATAGTGGAAATTTATCAAGATGGAAGGAAATGTGGGGACCCCATAGAAATATGGGTTATTCATCATACCAAATTGAGGTCATACAATCAAGAAATACATAACCAACGCTTCTAAAAATAAAATGTATGGAGTGTTGAACTAAGATGTGCATGTTAGATGCCTTGAAAAAGTTTTTAAAGAGGAGGGAGTCTACAATGAAGAGAAAGCACACATACGACTTGAAATTCGGACCCATTCCTAAAGGTTAACTAAATAATCCACTACATCATCAATCATAACGTCTAACATTAATGAGTACAAATGGAGCGCATGTGGGAAAGCACATGTGGAGATCCCACCATTTTTGTTAGCTTCATCTCATCCTTTTCAAATTAAATATCTAAATGTAATGAATCATTTCCCATCTCCAAATTAAACCTCATTTTTTCAAAAATTATAATTTGTAGAGAAGTTATAGTATTATAATTATAATGGCAATGGGAACAGTGAATTCCCTAGCAAGTTTTCCAATATTCTTGTTAGTTTCCTATCATATGACAACGAATTTTGACTCCAATTAAAAATCACATCTTCTTTGTGCACTAAAGCCCTAGTGCTTGCTTATGAAACATACTACCTCCCACAACCATGAATTCACAATATCATAGGTTTCTCAGAGGCCTTACAAAGATGAGTAAAAACCAAGTGCATAAATCTATTAGAATCATCATATCAATATCTGAGATGAATTTACACCTCCTAAGACAAAGTGGTAATAAGCATATCTCATGAAACAACTAGTAGTGGATATTCTTCCATCAATTTAGTGGCCATGGTCATACCTCTATAATCCAAAGCCTAATAAGTTGAAATAATCCTATTGGCTTAAAAAAAAAATGAATTGCACATTAAATTATATACTTCAATTTAAAAATTAAAGAGAGTTAAGAAATGGGTACTTGATGTCATCATTACAAATATTTGTGGAGCCTACATCCATAGATAGATTTTTGGGTTCCCACAGTGAGTAGAGGTCCATGTGAGGTGTGCTCATGTGTTTGGAATAGTTGGATGCAATAATGGAGTTGTGGAAAAAGATAAGGAAGGTACTTATCAATCCTCCTCGATTAGTCCTGGGAAAAGGAATAGAGAAACATTCTCCTCATGAATTTGTTTTTGGGCAATTTTTAGATTTCGAATGGATAATTATGTGTGTAGTTATTCTTAGTGAAAGTATAATTGAGCTAGCTTCTGTAAAAAAAAAATCAAAAACATTATATACATACATATATCCCCTATTTTAAATTGTAAATAACCTCTCAATAAAATCATATATTACTTCTCAAACATTCATAAAATATTTAAGAATTCAATTCAAATTATCAAACAACGAAATGGCATTAGCCCATGAAGGTATCAATATAGGAATATCATGTTAAATTTGTATACAAAAATTTATTCTCATTCAACTAAGTAATAATACTTTGATACATTATATCATTTATTATACTCATTAGTTATCATGCAACAAATTATTTTCTTTTATAAAAAATGAAATTGATGACACTTTACTTATGGAAGGATTTATTCATTATAATGATAATAATGATAGGTTTTCTTATGTAGAGATATAATATTTCCAATAAAAACAATAAACAAATGTTTTTAATATTTTCTCTTAAATTATTTCCTTAAGAAAATTATCGTAGATCATATAAATAAAGTAATTAAGGAATCAATTCCATGAGTTGCTGAGAATATCAAAACTATATTTCCCTTTACGGGGTTGACACATAGTTATTGTAATTAAATCAATTAATGCCATGAGTTTCTACGAGTATTAAAACTAGATTTCTATTTTAAAGTTAGATTTCTAGTAGAGAAATCGTATATATAGACATTTAGAGATTAGTAATCTTTCTAAATACATTGTTATATCTATCGCTTAAAATTAACTTTACATTGACAAGAGATATTGTGTTAAATACAAGGTTGATGATTCAAATGGTATGAAAAATGTAAACAACAGTATAATGATTAATTGTTTAACTTCCCACTTCCATAATCGATTCTTGGTTATCAAGATAACATTTATTGTTTCAATTACCAAATGACGAAAATAAACTGTCATGCCAAGCCAAATTTTAAGATTAGCAATAGTGTGCTCTCATTATATCTCTTCCTTTTACTTATTAATATGACAAATATATTAATATGACAAATATATTAGTCTAAAATTATGTATTTCACTATCACTTACTAGATTCATATCATCCTAATAATATAAATTAAAGAAAAAAATGTTATGACTTTTACAATTCTCAAAAGCAAAACACATAAAAATATTGTAAAAGGTGATTATGAAACAACCCATGCCATATTTATTCAAACAACCACTAAAGCACATGTGTCATGATATTTGTTCTCACGATAAACAACAAAATAATTTGAAATTAACAGCAAAATATTATTAAAATTAAAATTCCCTTAACATTTGTTTAGGGAAAAATACACTCACTTAGAAAAAAAATTATTCTTACTAGTAAATTAGTTGATCTCTTACCAATTTAGTTTGAATTTGGGAAATATTTGAAAGTAAGAAAAAAACATATTTCGCATATCAACGTCAATCAACAACACTTTAAAACAAACCATCACATTTTAAAATAAAATTCTATAAAATTCTAAATAAAAAAAAAATCAATAATAGTAAAATCAATGTTAGTAGATATTAGAATCCTTTTGTTTCATAATTGTTTTCAAGTAATGAGTATATCGTTATATACAATATCACCATTTCTCCATAATTGTTTTCAGGGAATTCGTATCTTGTTAAATAGAATAACACCATTTCTCGATTCAAATTCTTGAACATTATTAAAATTTTAATAAATTAATCATTGAAATACTTAAGTTGTATCGTAGTTATCATTGTTATTATTATATACCAACACTGTTATCACAAATGATAATATAAAAGTCAAAAAAAAAAAAATCCCTGTTTTAAACCCACCAACAGTAGTTATCACAAATGATAATATAAAAAAAAGTTCAATACGTTTTCAACCAAAAAACGCAAGTTTAAATTTGGAGAAACACATAAATGAAGTACAATATTATGCTTATCAAGTTATTGAATTCAACAGATATTTCGATGTTAATTTTTTAAGCCTTTCCCTTGCCAATTCAAGAATCGGAAATTCGTTTCCACCAATCAATATTCGTTGCCGGCAATTCACGGCGTGCTGGTATGTGGGATTTAACAATAAGATATATTTGGGTGATGGTTTTTCCTCCACCAAACATGTTTAGAAAACGTCAAAATCTTTGATAACGAACACATTCCATTAATATGTCAACTTTATTATAGATCGAGGTTAACCAATTCACTTCATTCTTTTAGGCTTTGGTTGAGGCCCAATAGCATTCGTTTACAATGTCTTGGTCCCCCACAATTTTGATGAAAATCTCTTTTATTTATACGAAGAAGAGGATTTTCCACCTCACACCATCTACACTTCTCAATTTAATGATCATTTCAATAAATTTGAACTAAGTTAAGTCGGCACCCTTTTAAATAAAGGTTGAAATTGCTGTTTCCCAAGTGAAAATTTGGGATTTATCAAGTAAAATATTTAGTTGTAAATGTGTCGACATCACAACTTTAAATTGCATCATTGGATTTGGATAGTGCAAAATCTAATTTCAAATGTGCCAATATTGAATTTCAAAGGTCTAAAATTTGAGTTGTATGGAAATTCCCATATAAAATATTGATTACTACCTAGTTTAATGTTAGCTATTTTTCAAAGTTGTATTTTGTAATAGAAAACCACTCATCAAACACATATTGAAATGTATAAGATACATAATTATTGATTTGGTAGCTATGTCACGGATTTTTGAGTAAATGAGCTAAGGTTTTGTGTAAACCCAAAATTTTTCATTGGGAAAAATTAATTTCCTTTGTGTTATTCCTACAATGGCCTTGTGCTTAACTCATCTAGTGTGGCATGATAACAATAATGGAAATCACCTCAAGGTGGCGTGCAAACCCCTTCTTATAGAAAATGGTCACAAGGGATGGAGGTTTTGGTTTAATCGATTAGATGTAAGCACCCCATTGATCATATCCAGGTCATATATTTTCAAATGAAAACAAAATGATCCTCCATTATGGATGAATTGGAAAATCCAAATGCAAGGGAGTTTATGCCAAAACGTAGTCACGAATCTAGAATATGAAATAAAACTAGAAAATAATTGTGAGATACATCTAGTATATTAAGGATCACAACTTAATATTCACATTCATCGACATTTGGCTAACGATTAAACCATTTGTTGCTTGGATGCAATAAGAATGGTAGCTAAAGGGGCAAATTTATATCGAGATAGGAGAAAATGCTTTTAGAATGAATTTTGTAAACATGGAATATTGAAACATGGGATTCAAAAATGACTCATATTATTTCAACAATGCAGGGTTATTTATCAAATTGTGGCAAGAAATGCACAACCTAGAAAAGGAAAAATTCCTTGCAGCCCGAGTTTGAATTTTTATGTATTATGTTCCAAAGGAATTTTGGGGGGAGGAAATATTATAAGGTATTGGAAAAATGATTAGATATTTTATTAAAACATTTGGGGTGGCCTATAAAGCACGCTACACCTCATATGCGACGATATTTTTTCATATTAATATCTCCCAGTCAGTGTCAAATCAATTGAAATATCCTATCATGAAGAAGTTTGAAAAGAACCTCTATGTTATGAGCATGTACTATACATATGCCACAGGTGGCATGAATACAACCTTTTATTGAAGGATTTTGCCTTGAATCTCATAGAGGAAACAAAAGAAAATCAATATAAATTGGATCATTATAGTTTTCATATTTCCAAATTCATTGGAAAAAACCTTAAGAATAAAATATGGCAGCACAAGAGGGTACCCTTCAAATGAAAAACTGTTATGAGGGATTTATTAGAGAAGAGAAATAAATTCCAATTTAGGTACTTCCGCAAGAAGGGGTTCAAGAGAAAGGAAATGGAAAATGAGAGGTGGAATCTCATAAGAGAAACATGTTAGAGGAGGAAATTGATATTTTAGATGTATAGGGAATATGCAATATTAATGGACCGAAGGACATGGACATCAATGAAATTGCACTCTTAGACCTCATTCAAGACTGGATAGGTAAGGACCCATGAAAGACACCATATTATAAAAATATGTTGTTTAGGTAGACATATTTATAGCTAAAAATGATAAGGAATGTGACTTCGAAAGGAGTAATATAATCCCCAACAAGTCATTGAATCTAAGCACAAATATTCAATGATACTTCCAATCATTTGAATGAAGAATAAAAGAGAGGAAGGAAAATATTAAAGGACAGTGAAAGTGTGAAAATTGGTTACAGTTTTGTGAGAATCGGGGGCAGAAAACGTTTTTCCGCAATAGTTTAGCCGAACTTTCTCCAAAATTCGGCCAAACTATTAGAGGAGTTCAGTCGAAATTTTGAGAAAGTTCGGCTGAACTTGTTCTGCCGTTTATATTGGCGGCGTACTGACGGCGTGGGCAAACAATTTTTTTGCCAGAGATGGGAAAACTGGAAACAAAAGTTCAACCGAACTTTTAGTTCGTCCAGACTATTAATTCGGACGAACTTGTAAAATAGTTCATCCGAACTCATATTTTATAAATATATCGCTCGCGAAGTATTGCCGATTTGAAAACTCTTTAGCGTATTTCTGTTCTCATTTTCCATGGAACTCCTTTTCATGCGTTTCTATTATCATTTTCTGTGGCACTGCTACCCTATTGCGTTGTGGTCCATTTTGTTGAATTGTTTCTCTGTTCGTGCTCTGGAGTTGGGTTGTGGCGACATTAAGCAAATTTCCAGGTAATTAATCCACCAGTTTTCCTTCTAGTGGGTAATATAGAGTCTAATTATTTTTTAGAGTTATATGTATGCATAGGTTGGTATTATTTATTTATTGTTATGGTTACTTTACCCTGTATGCATTTAGTTTAAATGTGATTTATTAGGTGAATATTCTGTCCAGTTCAATGACTATAAATATTATCCAAACTAAATGCATCTTTCACAGTGAACATGCCTTAATTGTAAATCAAATTACATTCAAATTATAGTTTAAAAAGTGTACCTAGCATTACTTTACCGAAAAATGCCTTCCTAAACTATCCCAAAACCTCTATAGTTTATACGTAAAAATGTCTTTTTACCTGCAAGCTCTGAAGAAGGATGTCTTCCCGTCCTGCTAAGAATACAAACACCAGCTACTTGGTCAAAAAAACTATGAAGGATTTGATCCAGAGAGAGTAGATGTCAAATGTTATTGGATTTAGGGTCTTCTATTGTTCAAATCTTCCCTCTGTTATCCATCAAATCTCTTTTCTCTGCAAAATTGTAAAAGTAACCACTATTCTAACTGACCAGATCAGTAAGGTTAGAGAGAAAGATAGTAATTAGCCTAACTATTACATTGTAATTACTATGAGTACTTACCATATTTTCTCAATTATGGTATGCAGATAGTAATGCTTGTAATTATTCATACTAGTTTCATTAACATATAAAACAACTTGCATAGTTATAATTAAAAGTACTTATTCATACTAGTTTCATTAACATATAAAACAACTTGCATAGTTATAATTAAAAACCTTCTTTATTAGTATAGAGAATACCAGTAATATGTGCATATCAGTATAGTATCACTATTTGCATAACATACGGGTCTAAGCTTATACAACCTATATGCTTCTTGTATTCACTCATAGCTATCAGATCCTATGCTTACTAATAAGAGAGATCCATAATGAAACAATGATCAGCATAGTTTAATACAATGATATCGATACTAGTATAAGTCATATCAATGGTATTTGATCTAATATGGTAAGTGATGCATTATATAATATGTGGTAATACACTACTTATGATTTTGTACATGAATGTCATGTTCCTGTTATAACGATCTAAGCTTGTAACTCTAATAAAACATGACTTACTTACAACTTACTAACCCATATCTATTGTGTACATTAATCACCAATTTTCTCATATTCAATACATGGGGAATGTATCATAGCTAAGCTTATAACTTTGTGTAATATGATCTATTCACCTAATCTAAGTAACAATGGTAATGGTCCTATGTTTCCTGTATGATTAAGCTTATTGGTTCTGTTGTAACACTAGCTGTATACGTTGTTTCCATAATCAGTTACATGTAATCATCACACTTCTACATGATATTAAACATTACATGTATAGCAATGAACAGGGTTTTCAATTTTCCTTAATCACTTAGATCAGATTAAGCTTACATATCAGTGAGATTCACTTGTTTCAGGATCGTATTCCATAACCAATCATGTATCCAACTTTTTTAAACATGAATAATTACTGGGATACATATTGCACAAAGATTGGATATATGTTTCCATAATAACTAAGCATCATAACAAGCTCCTGATAAGGTATTTATAGCTTGAACAGTGTCCCAAAACCTCTAAAATTTATACTTAAAAATGTCTTTTTACCCGCAAGCTCTGAAGAAGGATATCTTCCCCCTTGCTAAGAATACCAGGACCAGCTACTTGGTCAAAAAAAATATGAAGGATTCGATCCGAAGAGAGTAGATGTCAAATGTGATTGGATTTAGGTTCCTTCGCTGCTCGAGTCTTCCCTTTGTTATCCATCGAATCTCTGTTCTCTGCAAAATTATAAAAGTAACCACTATTCCAACCGACCAGATCAGTAAGGTCAGAGAGAAATATAACAATTAGCCTAACTGTTACACTATAATTACTACAAGTAATTATTTTATTTCCTCAATTACGGTATGCAGATAGTAATGCTTGTCCTTTTTCATACTAGTTTCATTAATGTATAAAACATCTTGCATAGTTATAGCAAAAAAACTTCTTTATTTATATAGAGAATACTAGTAATATGTGTATATCAGTATAGTATCACTATTTGCATAACATATGGGTCTAAGATTATACAACATATATGCTTCTTTTATTCACTCATAACTATCGGATACTATGCTTACTAATAAGAGAGATTCATAATGAAACAGTGATGAACATAGTGTAATACAGTGATATTGATACTAGTAAAAGTCATATCAATGGTATTTGATCTAATATCGTAAGTGATATATTATATAATATATGGTAATACACTGCTTATGAGCTTGTACATGAATGCCTTGTTCCCGTTATGATGATCTAAGCTTGTAACTCTAATAAAACATGACTTACTTACAGCTTACTAACCCATATCTATTGTGTACATTAATCACTAGTGTTCTCATATTTAGTACATGGGACATATATCATAACTAGGCTTGTACCTTTCTGTAATATGAGCTATTCACCTAATATAAGTAACAATGGTAATGGTTCTATGTTTCTTATATGATTAAGCTTAAGATTACTAGTTCTATTGTAACACTAGCTATATACGTTGTTTCCATAATCAGTTACATGTACTCATCACACTTCTACATAAGATTGAACATTACCTATATAGCAATGAATAGGGTTTTCAGTTTTCCCTAATAACTTAGATCAGATTAAGCTTACATATCAATGAGATTCACTCGTATCAGTATCATATTCCATAACCAATCATGTATCCAACTTTGTTGAACATGACTAATTACTGGGATACATATTACACACAGATTGGATAGATGTTTCCATAATAAGTAAGAATCATAACGAGCTCTTGATAAGGTATTGATAGCTTGAACACATAGCCTATATTCATTAGATGTAAGCTCATATCTAGCTAAATACAATGGTTTCCATAGAGACTAACTAATATGTACCATTTTCCCTAATCAATTACATGTTAAGCTCCTTGTTTCTCCAAGCTAGTGTGATCATAGTATCTACTTAACATGAGCTAGTATTAATCATTAATTGTGTGCCATGGTTAAATATATAGAAGACATAGTTGAATACCTAATGGAATAACCTAATGAAGAAATTTTTGTATTGTCTTGAAACATCACAAAAGAATTATTGAAGAAAGCTTTGGCTTGTCTTGAAACATCTCAAAACTATGCTGATTGAATTTATGCATATATATTTTTAAACTACTTCAAACTATTTTATTACACCATAGGAATCATTTTGATATATCTCCCATTTTAATGGGGTGTATCACATTTCGAGAAAAACACATTAGCCATAAAAGTTTCCCATTCAAACCAAAAGTGATTAGATACAAAGGATAGGTTTTAACATTATATAGTTTAATTGTTTCAAATGGATTTTTAATAAAATGAAAACTATTCAATCTAAAAAATATAGTATTTAGGAAGAAAATTAATTTGATACAAAACATAGGTTTTAACCTTATATAGCTATTTGTTTTGAAAATATATTCTTAATAAAATGAAAAATATTCAATGTTGTTAGGTCCCTATATTACTAGTATAGTCCCTTACTGTTGCCAGTGTAACCCCCTTATTTTTATTATTGTACCCCTGTAACACCCATATTGTTATTATTGTGCCCTTAAATTATTATTGTTAGGTAGGCTAGGATTACATTGTGGCCCCACTAATATTATATTGTGGCCCCATGGACTCCTATATATAGAAAGGAGGTTTTGTAATTTGTATCATCCAAGAATTGTTCATTCATGTAATGTATTGGAGGTTACCCCCTTGAATTTTCTTATTTCTATGGCACTGATATCTCTTTTCTTCTATTTTTGGAGTTGGTTTTCCAACATTTGGTATCACAACTTTGGATTTTAGGGTTTTTTCTACTCCAAACTGGTCATCGTGGCATTTTCGCTATAACATTTTTCTACGAAGGTTCAAAAGCTAAAATTTTTAGAGAGCGAATCCAAAATCGTGAGGAACATCATCAGAAAATTTCAGAGCTTTGTTCACAATATTTTCGGAGATATGATCTATGGAAGTTAGGGTATTTGCAAGCTCCTGAATTTAACCTAAATAGGTCACCATGGAATTTTCTCTATAAAAATTTTTCTATGAAGATTTAAAAGCTTAAATTTTTAGAGAGCGAAGCCGAAATCGTGAAGAACATCGTTACAAAATTTCAGAGCTTGGTTTGTAACATTGTCGGAGATATGATCTCTGGAATTTAGGCCTTTTTCAAGCTCCTAAATTTCATCTCAAAGAGGTTATCATGGGAAAATCTTCATAACTCTCTCTTTGAGCATCAGATTGGAATGTTGTAAAAAGTGGCCACAAGTAAATCGACTTTAGTTTCTTTTCTATCAATTTTAGAGTGAAAGGAGGAAAATATTACACGTACGATGCCGTACAAGTTCGCTCTACTGAGCTAGTCCATAATTGGGTCAGTGTGGGAGACTGGACATAACTTTGTCTTGAAGAATCCAAATCAGGTCAGACCTATAACATTTGAAAGAAGCTTCAAAGGGCTACTACAAGGAAAATTTTTATATATTTAGGATATGCAATTATATATATAATTCAATTTCAATGTAGAGCTCTGCAAAAGCAGGTAAAAGGTGTGTATTTTTTTTCCTGAATTGCATACGTCTTGTTTGAAGAATCAAGTTGAGTTGGTTCCAAGGGCATATTGTAGAATGTATATCAGTATTGGATTCTAAAATGGCCCCTAAAAAGAATTCAACACCCATTAAGCCTTTATATGCCTCTACTATGACTCATGAAGACGAAGAATGACAACATGACATATCAAAATTATAAGAGCAAGTGCAACAAATTTCTCTCTAGCAAAGAGAAACAAAAAATGACATGGAAGTTTTGAAGAATGGCATGGAAACTAAGATGGATGGTTTGAGAAAGGCATGGAATCTAAGATGGATGTTTCGAATAATGGCATAGAAGTTAAGATAGATGGCATGGAAGCTGGCATGGATTCTAAGATGGATGACATGAAATCTATGATCAATGAAAAATAGGAAAACATGAAGAATGATCTAAAAGCAGACATGGATGGTTTGACAAAGCTGATACAGGAAATGTTCCCTAATGGTGAAAAGACGGTAGAGGAAACTCATGATGAGAACAAAATAAATTTTAATCGTGATTTCATAAACTTTAATGTTGGAGGGAAGAACCACCATATTCCAAAAATGGATATGAGGAAGTTTGATGGAAAGGATCCTGTAAGATGGATACTACAGATGGAGCAATATTTTGATCTCAATAATGTGAAAAACACACAAAAGGTACGCAGTGCAACTTTACATTTAGAACAAAATACACTTGTATGGTATCGATGGCTTTGCTCCCGTGAAAAGATGTCACTTGGTCAAATTTTACAGAGGAAATGATAGCACATTATGACGATACAAAGAGCAACGCCTTCTATAGCCAATTGATAAATCTCAAACAAAAGGGTTTAGTGGGGGAGCACATTGAGGTCTTCCAAAAATTGAATATAAGGGTAATTTATATTCGAGAAGAAAACAGGATTGATCTCTTCATAGTAGTTTAAAGGATAGCATCTAACATGAAGTTCGTGTTTTTTAACCTGATTCATTGGAGAAGGCATTCAGGTTGGCAAGAAAAATTGAATGTAAAATTATGGTGACAAGGAAGCCTACCACTCACTTCTATAAAGAGGGAAGTGTTGCTAGTCCTATATTTCCACAACCTACAAGGTTGACACCACAACAATTGTAAGAAAAAAGAGAAAAAGTGCTTTACTACAGTTGTGATACAAAATGCACTAAAGGTCATAAGTGTGCTGAGAAGAAATTATTTTGCATAGACTGTGAAGAGGAAGAAGAAAATGAACAAGAAGATGATATACACCAGGAACCAACCCTAGAAGAGGAAGAAATGAGCCTGACCATATTGTGTAATGCTTTGGCAGGAATTACCACTCCTCAAACTCTCAAGATAGAAGGACATATCAAGAAGAAAAATTCTATAGTGTTGACTGATTCAGGTAGTACCCATAATTTTATTCATTGTAAGGTAGCCAAGGAATTTAATTGTTTCATATACCTAGCACCAGAATGTGAAGTGATGGTTGCAAATGGAGGAACTATAAATTTCTCTGCAAAATGCCATAATATCAAGCTAACCATGGAGTAATATGTATTGAATAGTCCAATTCTTTCCATCCCTATGGTAGGTGCTAATGTTGTACTAGGAGTACAATGGTTACAATCTTTGGGGACGGTAGCTTTTAATTTTCAAGAACTTTTCTTGAAATATTTTTTAGAAGGAAAGGAAGTCGAATTACGAGATATTGTAGGGAAGCCGAGAAAGATAATAAGCTCTAATGTCATGAAAAATATTCTAAAAAAAGAACAACGAGGTTTAATTGCACAATTATGCTCACTAGAGGTTCCAACATCAAAATCATCTATTTTTGCAGATATCCAAAAAGTATTGGACAATCATTCCAAGGTTTTTGAAACTCTGAAAGGACTCCCACCTATTTGTGATCATGGTCATGCTATTAATTTGATTCCAAGAATTGTTCCTCCAAACATCAGGCCTGATAGATATCCTTATGTCCAAAAGAGCGAAATTGAACGTATGATTGTAGAAACGGTAGAGGCTGGTATAATTTAACCTAGCCAAAGTTCTTACTCTGCTCATGTAGTATTGGTACACAAGAAGGATAGATCGTGGTGGATGTGTTTGGGTTATAGGAAGCTCAACAAGCTCACCATTAAAGATAAATTTACCATTCCTATGATCCATGAATTATTGGATGAATTACATGGAGAAATTTATTTTACCAAGTTGGATCTTCGTTCAGGATACTATCAAATTGTAATGAAGACTGAAGATATTCCGAAAACAACATTTCAAACTCATGAGGGTCATTATGAATTTTTGGTCATGCTGTTTGGCCTTACCAATGCACCTTCTACATTTCAAGGGTTGATGAATTCCATTTTCAAACATTTCCTTAGAAAATTTGTGCTAGTATTTTTTGATGATATACTAATCTACAACAAGTCTTGAAAGGATCATGCTCAACATGTTGATAGGGTGCTAAAACTATTGCAGGAGAAAGAATTATATGAAAAAACATCCAAATGTTTCTTTCTAGTACAAGAGGTGGAATATCTGGGTCATATTGTATCTCACGAGGGTGTTAAGGTAGACCTTAACAAAATTATAGCCATTAAAGAATTGAAATTCCCACAACCATAAAGCAGTTGCGATGATTTATCGTGTTAACAGGGTATTATCTCAAGTTTGTTAAGAATTATGGGAGAATAGTAGCACCTCTATCAACATTATTGAAGAAAGATGCATTTTCATGGACTCTTGAAGCAACGAATGCCTTTAAACATCTAAAAGAGTAAATATGCCTAGCACCGATCTTAGCTATGCGAGACTTCACAAAAACCTTTATTGTGGAATGTGATGCCTCAGGAAATGGAATTGGTGCTATTTTAATGCAAGAAGGTAGACCCATTTTTTTGAAATCTGTCCAATCAAAGGAAAATATTTACAGAAAGCTATTTATGGGAAGCAAATTTTAGCAATACTACATGCACTAAATAAATGGAAAACTTACCTAATGGGAAGAGACTTCAAGGTAAACTGATCATGATAGTCTTAAACACTTTTTGGAACAAATAATATCTTCAGAAGAGAAGAAAAAATGGTTCACAAAGATGTTGGGATATGACTTTGATATAATCTACAAAAAAGGGAAGCTAAATGTTGTTGTAGATGCACTCTCAAGAAAGAATGAAGAGGTGGAAGCATTCCTTTGTGCCATTTCTATTATCCAACCAGATTGGATAACCGAAGCAAGGGATGAAAGGAAGAAGGAAGAAAAGGTGTGGACAGTCATTCAAAATTTGCAGCAAGATCCTAGTACATCTGATACATTTAGATGGAAAAATGATTCCTTATGGTGCAAAGATCGCTTATATCTTTGTAAGAATTCCCAACTAAAACAAAAGATTCTTTTGGAATTGCACACTTCTCCTTTAGGAGGACACTCGATATTTTTATAAACTTACCACAGGGTGAAGAAAGATTTTTTTGGGATGGCCTTATATCTGATATTCAAAATTTTGTGGCAGAGTGTTTGATTTGTCAGCAGAATAAAGTTTAGACAATTAAGATGTTGGGTCTTCTGCAACCTTTATCCATTCCAAGTCAATGTTGGGAGGAGATTTCAATGTATTTTATCATAGGTTTACCTAATTCCTAAGGAAATAGTGTCATCATGGTGGCAATTGATAGACTTACCAAGCATGCACACTTTCTACATTATCTCATCCATTTAAAGAAATTACAGTTGCTACTACATTTATGGACACAATTCAAAAGCTACATGGAAACCCAAGGGTTATTGTGAGTGACAGAGATCCCATTTTTACTTGAAATTTTTGGGCGGAGTTATTTTCTTGTTTAGGTACTCAATTAGCTCATAGCTCATCTTATCATCCTCAATCCAATGGTCAAACTGAGATAGTAAATAAATGTTTGGAAGGATGTCTTCGTTGTTTTGTATCTGATAAACAAACACAATGGGTCAAGTGGTTAAATCTCACTGAATGGTGGTATAACACTTCCTTCCATATTGTAGCAAAAATGACCCCATTTATGACACTTTATGGATATCATCCACCATCCATCACATCATCTTTAAGAGAAAATTCGAAGGTTAAAGCAATGGAAGATCACATCGAGTATCAACAAGAAGTTCTCCAGCTCTTAAAGGATAACCTGAATTTGGCACAAAATTGAATGAAACAACAGGCAGATCAATGACCATACAAACAAATTTCCCTCAAGCAAGCTAAGAAGGATAATAAATTATCGCCAAAGCACTATGGTCCATACAAGGTGTTGCAAAAGATTGGAACTATGCCATACAAATTGGAGCTTCTTGTTTCTTCACGAGTGCATCCAGTTTTTTGTGTTTCACTCTTGAAGAAGGTTATAGATGAAAATATTTTAGTTCAAACAATATGGCCAGAACTTGATGAGGAAGGAAAAATCATATTGGAACCTGAAGTGGTCACCGAAACAAGAACTTGATAGCTACGAAATCGATCAATTTCAGAGTATCTCATCAAGTGGAAGAACTTACCCACTTAATATTCTACATGGGAGGATGAGAGTTTTATACAGAAGCACCCAGAGCTACTCAAGCGTTGAGGACAACACTTTTTTAAAGTAGACTGGCATGTTAGGTCCCTATATTACTAGTATAGCCCCTTATTTTTGTTAGTGTAGCATGATTATTGTTATTATTGTACCCCTGTAACCCCCATATTGTTATTATTGTGCCCTTAAATTATTATTGTTAGGTCGGATAGGATTACATTGTGGCCCCACTAACATTATATTGTGCCTCCATGGACTCCTATATATAGAAATGAGGTTTTGTAATTTGTATCATCCAAAAATTGTTCATTTATGTAATGTATTGGAGGTTTCCCCCTCGAAGTGGCTTATTTCTAAGTTGTTGATATCTCTTTTCTTCTATTTTTGGAGCTAGTGTCCTAACAAATGTAAAACACATGCACATTAACATATAATTGTGATATGTTCCCTTATTTCCAACTAGTCCATCCTTCTAGAAATATCCCTTTTAATGAAGAAAATATATCCATAGTGATCCACTGATATTTTTTATGAACAACTATTCCATTTTAGACTTATATATCTCAAAACTATGTTCTTTGAATTTAAGCATCTATATTTTTAAACTACTCGAAAATATTTTATTTCACCATAGGAATAATTTCGATATGTCTCCCATTTTAATGGGGTGTATCACATTTCGAGAAAAAACACATTAGCCTTAAAATTTTCTCATTGAAACAAAAAGTTCAATTTGATACCAAACGTAGGTTTTAACCTTATGTAGGTAATTGTTTCAAATAGACTGTTAATTTAAAATGAAAAATATTAAATGTAAAACACATGCATTAACATATAATTGTGCTACTTTTCCTTCTTTCAAACTTAGTGGACATCCTTTTAGAAAAATCCCTTTAATGAAGTAGATATATCCATAGTGATCCACTGATTTTGTTCACAAACTACTATTCCATTTTGGAATTTTATATCTCAAAACTATGCTCATTGAATTTATGAATCTATATTTTTAAACTACTTGAAACTATTTTATTACACTATAGGAATCATTTGGATATATCTCCCATTTCAATGGGGTGTATCACATTTCGAGAAAAACACATTAGCCGTAAAAGTTTCCCTTTGAAACCAAAAGTGATTTGATACAAAACATAGATTTTAAACTTATATAGGTAATCGTTCCAAATAGATTCTTAATTTAAAATGAAAAATATTAAATGTAAAACACATGCATTCTTATACACCCTTATGTCTACATAAATTAGTTTGAGTGATTCCACGAGTCCTCTACACCCTTCATAGGGTATAATTGGGACAGGTAGTGTTAAATTCTACAAGTTCTATAGGCAGAGTCTGTAAAGGGCCACGTAGCCTCTGGATCTCATATTTTATGAAAGGTGACATATCTAGTAAATTCCCCTACAGTCAATCCCTGGAATAGATCTAAATAGAATTTTTTCATTTTCATATCCATGGTCTCAAACAATGAGAGAGAGAAAAAACCTTTTATATTCAATGTAAAACACATGCATTAACATATAATTGTGATATTTTCCCTTCTTTCCAACTTACTTGAAACTATTTTATTACACAATAGGAATCATTCCCATATATCTCCCATTTTAATGGGGTGTATCACATTTCTAGAAAAACACAAATTAGCCATAAAAGTTTCCCATTGAAACTAAAAGTGTTTTGATACAAAACATATAGGCTTTAACCTTATATATTTTAATTGTTTCAAATAGATTTTTCATAAAATAAAAAATATTCAATGTAAAAAACATAGTACATTTAGAAACAAAAATTACTTTGATACAAACCGTAGTTTTTAACCAAGTATATAGTTAATTGTTTTGAAAATAGATTCTTAACAGAATGAAAAATATTCAATGTAAAACACATGGAAATTAACATATAATTGTGATAGTTTCCCTTCTTTCCAACTTAGTCCATCCTTCTAGAAATATCCCTTTTAATGAAGCAAATATATCCATAGTTATCCACTAATATTTGTTCACCAACAAATATTCCATTTTTTACTTATATACCTCAAAACTATGCTCATTGAATTTATGCATCTATATCTTTAAACTAATTGAAACTATTTTATTTCATGATAGGAATCATTTCTATATGTCTCCCATTTTAATGGGGTGTATCACATTTAGAGAAAAAGCACATTAGCCATAAAAGTTTCCCATTAAAACCAAAAGTTCAATTTGATACAAAACATAGGTATTAACCTTATATAGGTAATTGTTTTAAATATATTCTTAATTTAAAATGAGAAATATTCAATGTAAAACACATGCATTAACATATATAATTGTGATACTTTCCCTTCTTCCAAACTTAGTGGACATACTTTTAGAAAAAACTCTTTTATTGAAGCAAATATATCCATAGTGATCCACTAATATTTGTTCACAGAAAACTATTCCATTTTGGACTTTGTATCTCAAAACTATGCTCATTGAATTTATGCATCTATATTTTTAAACTACTTGAAACTATTTTATTACACCATAGGATTCATTTTGATATATCTCCCATTTTAATGGGGTGTATCACATTTCTAGAAAAACACATTAACCATATAAGTTTCCCATTGAAACCAAAAGTAATTTGATAAAAAACATAGGCTTTAACCTTATATGGTTAATGTTTCAAATAGATTTTTAATGAAATGAAAAATTTTCAATGTAAAACACATGCACATTAACATATAATTGTGATACTTTCCCTTCTTTCCAGCTTAGTGGACATCATTCTAGAAAATTCCCTTTTAATGAAGCATATATTGATATAGTGGCATTGATATGTGTTCACAAACAACTCTTCCATTTTGAGCTTTATATCTCAAGACTATGCTAATTGAATTTATGCAAATCTATATTTTATTACACCATAGGAATAATTTCTATATGTCTCCCATTTTAATGGGGTGTATCACATTTTGAGAAAAAAAAAATAGCCGTAAAAGTTTCGCATTGAAATGAAAATTAATTTGATACAAAACATAGGTTTTAGCCTCAATATATAGTTAATGTTTCAAATATATTTTTAATGAAATGAAAAATATTCAATGTTAAACACATGCACATTAACATATAATTGTGATACGTTCCCTTATTTCCAAGTTAGTGGACATCATTCAAGAAAAATCCCTTTTAATGAAGTAGCTATATATCCATAGTGGCATTGATACTTGTTCACAAACAACTCTTCCATTTTGGACTTTTATATCTCAAAACTATGCTCATTTAATTTATGCATCTATATTTTATTACACCACAGGAATCATTTCGATATGTCTCCGATTTTAATGGGGTGTATCAGATTTCGAGAAAAACACATTGGCCATAAAAGTTTCCCATTGAATCCAAAAGTAATTTGATACAAAACATAGGCTTTAACCTTAATATATAGTTAATGTTTGAAATAGATTTTTAATGAAATGAAAAATATTCAATGTAAAACACATGCACATTAACATATAATTGTGATAGTTTCCCTTCTTTCCAACTTAGTGGACATCATTCTAGAAAAATCCCTTTTAATGAAGCAGATATATATCCATAGTGGAATTGATATTTTTTCACAAAAAACTCTTCCATTTTGGACTTTTATATCTCAAAACTATTCTCATTGTATTTATGCATCTATATTTTATTACAACATAGGAATCCTTTCAATATATCTCCCATTTTAATGGGGTGTATCACATATCGAGAAAATAACATTAGTCATAAAAGTTTCCCACTGAAACCAAAAGTGATTTGTTAAAAAACATATAGATTTTAACATTATATAGGTAATTGTTTCAAATAAATTTTTAATTTAAAATGAAAAATATTCAATCTAAAATAAATGCATTCTTATACACCCTTATGTCTTCTTAAAGTAGTGTGAGTGATTCCACAGGTCCTCTACACCCTTCATAGGATATAATTGTGACAGGTAGTGTTAACTTCTACAAGTTCTATAGGCAGAGTCTGTAAAGGGCCAGGTAGCCTCTAGATCTCATCTTTTATGAAAGGTGACATATCTAGTAAATGCCCCTACAATCAATCTCCAGAATAGATCTAAATAGAATTTCTTCATTTATCTCATGATCTTGTGTCATTTCTCCCATGCATTTGCAATAAATGTCAATTTAATATATATTTTTATTGATATTGTTTTTTTTTCAGGAATAAAAAAACCATTAAATATTGTTGAAAAATGGAAATTATGCATTTAAGTTTCTTGCTATCCCAATCCAGGGAAAGAAGTGATTACATATGTGATTTCCAATATTGCGACTAGAAAAGTCATCGAAGGGAAAATGAATATACCAGAAATAAAAACAAACAACGAGGCATATTATATTGGATTGATGGAAGGCTTGGGAACAACTATGGAGTATGGATCAAATGGAATTATAATTTTCACCAATTCTGAACTTCTGTGCAACCATATGAATGGCATGTACCAAGTTAAGAATGAGAGGCTAAATGAACTGCATGGAATAACAAACAACATTGTTAGCCAATTTCAAATTTTTAGTATAAGACATTGTTCAAATGTTAATAAGATGTCTGTTGATCTAGTGCGTGGGGCAATGCCAATTTAGGATTAATATATCAAAGATGAATTGATAGATGAAATAGAATTATATGGGGAAATTCCAATGCATGATTCATCTTTCAAAGATGACTTAGTTTTTAGATGCTCTTCTTCAAAACTTCAAGGTTCATCTCTCAAAGATGAATCAGTTCTGAGATGCTCTTCTTTAAAAATTCAAGATTCATCTCTCAAAGATGAATTATTGTTGAGACTCTCTCCCTCAAAATTTATTGATGGAAATTTTAACATATCTTGGATATGTGTGTGTTTTGTACTTATAAATGCGTCTTTTTTAATGACCATGTGCTTTTTTCAATTATATACCAAGTGTGCTCCCACCACACCATGTAAAGTGCAACTTGGTGAACTTCACATTTGCAACAAGTGGTGAACTTCACATTTTTATAAAATTAAAATGCGGGGACTTCAAATTTTTTTTGTTTAAATGGAGTTTCACTTCTCTTTTAATGACAATGTGTTTTTTTAAATTTTATACCACGTGTGCTCCGACCATGTAAAGTGCAATTTTGTGAACTTATCATTTTTATAATTTTCTTTTGCTTAAATTGAGTTTCACACATCAATTAGTGTTTTGAAAGTTGTGTTTTACGTAATTTGTGTATAGTATATTACATTAATTTTTTAGAATTTATTTTTAATTTATTTTAATTTCTAGTCATTTAAAAAAACAATTGTAAATGTCCATTATATATATATATATATATATATATATATATATATATATATATATATATATCATGGAGGATGAATGGCGAAGAAAAACATAATCCCATATCTCTAAGGCAAGGGGCATCATAGATCGAGGGATGTTCATAGTATTTAAATATAATCTTAAATCTCCATACATGTGTGTACATATGGAATTGATTTTTTTATCAACTTTTTGAGTAAAAATTAGTTTTTAATAAGTTACTTTTTTTAATTTTTAGGAGATAAGAGGAGAAGGGTCTCTACTCCATCCATGGAGCATGCCCATGGTTCACCCAGTTGTGGTATGGTTCATGCAATTTAATCAATTAATATGTAGGTGTATTTATACGTATGAATGTATTTTTCAATTGATTATAAATTCGTATTTGTTTATGAAGCTTCTCTCTTGTCTCGAGAGGTTGGTGGTGGTTCAAATTCCCTTAGAGGGCCATCAATAAGTGCTAGTATGTTACATGAAGGTGGTGATATTTATTCCCCCGGAGGCCAATCAATGGTTGGTGGTGTTGGTTCTCATGAGGGTTGTTTTGGTTCTCAATAGTTTCAGGGTGGGGAAGATGCTAGCCAACCACATCAAGGTTGCCATCAATTTGAATATTTTTCCATTGAATTTGTACAAATTTGTTTACATGTGTTTTTTCTAATATAAAAAATTTTATATATTAATTCAGAGGCTAAAAATACTCCAAATTTCGGTTGAAATAGATGAAGGGCAGAACACTTCATTCAAGAAGAATGTTGTCCACCCACCACGACATATCTGGCCAACATTTCAGATATACCATGGGAAAGAAACATGAAACAATGCACCTTACAAAGGTGTCAACAACTTCAAAGAGATATCGTATCTTTAAATCTACCTGCTAAGAGTCGACAAAGCTTGGAAATAGTTACGCATTCTTTAGGAAAGCTAGTATATGTGTACCAAAATATTGGGCCAACCACGGATACTTCTGTGGATTTCATGAGAAAAAGAAATGAAACAGTAATGGGACCTGATAAATGGGAGGCTGTTAAAGAAAGAGTGACAACATCAATGGAAAAGTCTATGTTTAATTTTAAATAAGGGCTAAAAAGAAAGATGTTCAAGGTGAATATCTCAAGCACCCAGATATAGCTCACTATTTGTATGATAGACATCTTGCGGCTTATGGAAGAATCCTATGGAATGACAAGGTTCCACTTTATTTTGCAAAATTATTTTATGCAGAATTATTTTTGGAAATGAAACCCAATTACAATGAAATTTCCTCTAAATTTTTTGGTCATGGGAAAGGTCGATTGTGTGACTGTAGGGGTGCTAGGCATGATGCTGAGTTGCCTCTTCCTAAGCCACCATTGGTTACTCGGCCTATTGTGTCGAAAATTTGCGGTCAGAGATTGAAGCCACTTCTCAAGTTAGTCGAGAAGTAAGGGATGCCATCATCAACAATGTTCACAGTGGATTGGGTGGAGCCAATGCTTGTCTGAATTGACAAAGAGCACATGAGAATGCACATGCCAATTTTGTGTCTTATACAGATGAAGAGATTGACAACATGAGTGTTGAATATCTAAAAACATATGGAAAGAATTTTCGCAATGGTTAGCATGAACTAATTGTTTATGAGGAAGAGAGCATGGGAACGGTATGTATTAATGGTTAGGATTCAATTATTTTAACACATACATACAATTTGTAATAAATACATATGTATGTATGTATGTATGTATGTATGTACATTAATCTAACACCAATTTTTATTATTATATGTTAACACTATTTTCAGTTGTCATGCTTGATGAATGAAGAAAATGTTAATATCACGTTCGGAGCCTCAGGTTCAAACAATCAAGATGGGTCTCACCATCAAAATATGTTGGCAAATCTTAGTGTTTTTTGAACTTGATATTTTCAAAATAAATAATTGTGCGCACATGTACATTTGCATGTATATATAATAAAATGTTTTAACAGATTTTTATTCCATCTGATGATTTTGGGATGGCGGTACCTTCTTCTTCCTTAGGGGATGTACCTTCTACTTCCTTAGGAGATGTGGCAGGTTCACAACAACTATGGACAATTTTTCACTTTTAAAATTTATTTGTTTTTAATTTATATATAGTCCACCTCAGATAGCTCCATTAAAAAATGAGATATATATATATCTTGAGTTATTTTAAATTTTTTGAATTTTAGGTTTTTGGAGATTTTATTTTGGAGCCTCTCTTAGGAGATGTGCCAGAAGTGCCAAATCCACCTGCAAAAGTATTGAATTTTTCACTTTTAAATATATATGTTTTTAATTTATAATTTATAAATTGAAGTTTAAAAGTTTTATTATAAATTGATATCCTTATCTTGAGTTATTTTAAATGTACTTAAATTAAATTTTTTAATTTTAGGTTTCTATAGATGATTTCTTTTCTCCAAAGACTCTAGCGATGGAGATAGGAACATCCACAACATTTCAACCATTTCAACAAGTTGTCTATTTTTTTTTTAATATTATTGAAAATAAGCTTATATAAATGAGATATATCTATATCTTGAGTTATTTTAAATTTTTTTAACTTTAGGTTTTTGGAGATTTTATTTTGGAGCCTCTCTTAGGAGATGTGCCAGATGTGCCAAATCCACCTGCAAAAGTATTGAATTTTTCACTTTTAAATATATATGTTTTTAATTTATAATTTATAAATTGAGATCCTTATCTTGAGTTATTTTAAATGTACTTAAATAAAAAATTTTAATTTTAAGTTTCTATAGATGATTTCTTTTCTCCAAAGACTCTAGCGATGGAGATAGGAACATCCATAGCATTTCAACCATTTGAACACGTTGTCTATTTTTTTTTAATATTATTGAAAATAAGCTTATATATATATATATATTTATAACTATACATGTATATTGTACAGTTTACTGTTGGAGATGTTCCCATGGGGGAATTTGTAGGTGACGAGAAACAAATGGAGAGGGAACCTGATGAGGTATTGCATGATTTTTTTTTATATTTTGTTTCTTACATGAAGTTGTATATATTCTCACTCATTTTTAAAACATCAAATTTTAATGTTTCTATGTGCATTATGTATAGGTTCCCCATGCTTTGCAAGATAGCTCGTGGATTGAGACACTAATAGGAAGGACACTACATCCATCTGTATTTGATGGATGATTTCTAGATTTAATTGAGATTTCTAGTCTTAAATTTACTTTTCTATATGTTATCTAGATGGAGTCATATATATATATATATATATATATATATATATATATATATATATATATATATATATATATATATAACTTGATACTTGATACTTGTGAGATCTACAATTTTTGGACATATTTTATGTGAACTACATTTGGATAGTTGAACTACTAGAAATGTTGTGATCTATAAATTAATATTTTTCTTTTGAACTACATTTGTCATGTGAATTAATGTTGTGTTATAATTCGTTTTTTTTTTAAGTTAAGTTTTGGATAGTTTAACTACTCGTAATGTTGTCATCTATAAATTAATGTTTTTCTTTTGAACTACATTTGGCATGTGAAGTAATGTTGTGTTAATATAATTTGTTTTTGTTTCTAAAACTTAAGTTTTGGATGGTTGATGTACTTTTGGCAGGTGAATGTGAAGTAATCTTGTGTTATAATTTGTTTGGTTTTTAAAACTTAAGTTTTGGATAGTTGAACTACTAGTAATGTTGTGATCTATAAATTAATGTTTTTCTTTTGAACTACATTTGGCATGTGAAGTAATTTTGTGTTATAATTTGCTTTATTTTTAAGACTTAAGTTTTGGATGGTTGAAGTACATTTGTAATGTGAAGTAATGTTGTGATCTATAATTTTTTGTTAAATTAAAAGTTAATTTTTGGATGGTTGATCTACATTTGGGATGTGATATAATCTTAAATGTTTTTATTAGATAGTTGGACTACAATTGGCATGACATGTGAAGTAATATTTTGATATAATCAAAAAATTTTTAAAACTCAAGTTTTGGATGGTTGAAGTATATTTGGCATGTGAAGTAATGTTGTGATCTATAATTTTTTGTTAAATTAAAACTTTTAAATTTTGGATGGTTGATCCACATTTCACATGTGATATAATGTTAAATGTTTTTATTGGATGGTTGAACTACAATTGGCATGACATTTGAAGTAATGTTGTGATATAATCAAAAAGTTTTTAAAACTCAAATTTTGGATGGTTGAAGTACATTTGGCATGTGAAGTAATGTTGTGAGTTTCACACATCAATTAGTGCATAGTAGTTTCACCTATTGAATAAACTTTAAAAAATGGAAATCATATCATATTCCAATAGATAGAAAGGTTAAATATTGCATAAGAATTTCACTATTTGAATAAAATTCAAAAAAGAAAAATCTGAAATAGTTCATCTTATTCACAGGATAGAAAGGTTAAATTTCTTCTCCATATAATAACTCAAGGCAATGTTCTTTTGACAAATTCACTCATCCAAAGTGTAGATTTAGGTGATTACTAATGTCATAAATTTACCAATTTATAAATCAACAAGGCTTCCTAGTTGAGCGCATTAATGAAATTGACCCCAATTAAACAAACATATATGTACTTCTTATCTTTCCAATAAAAATTAAAGGGATTTATATGGGAAAGGGAGACAAAACATATAGCCCATCAACTACCTTTTAGAGGTCAATGAAGGTATCTAGTGAAATGTAAAGAGTCACAAAAGGCTCAACCAATATGAGTTTTCATCATGTGGGAAAATGTTTGGAACACTTGATTGTACTCAAGTAATCTTAAGGTTGATTTTGATCTCCACATACTCTTGTTTGATTGAAAAAATTTCCATTGGGAAGAACATAGATTTTCAATCCAACTAACCATATAAATTGAGCTCTATTTGAAAAAGGAGTAAAGAAAAGCTAACATGCCAACAAAATAACATTCGTGGTTGTGATTTTTTATTGGAATAGCTAAATCATATTAAGGATTCTCCATCCAAAAAAAATTTCAATGAAGGGAGTCCCTAATATGATTTAGCTATTCCAATAATAAATAACAACCAAGGATGTTATTTTTTTGGCTTTTTGGTTTTTTTTTACTTTTTTTTCAAATAGGGCTCAATTGATATGGTTAGTTGATTGAAAAGCTATGTTCTTTCCATTGGAAATTTTTTCACTCAAACAAGCGTATGTAGAGATCAAAAACAATCTTAAGATTACTTTCAAGTACAATCAAGTGTTCCAAACATTTTCCCACATGATGATACCTTCATAGACCTCTAAAAAGTAGTTGATCGGCTATATTTTTTTCCTCTTTCCCATATAAATCCTTTTAATTTTGATTGGAAATATAATAAGTAGATATATGTTTGTTGAATTGGGGTCAATGTCATTAATGCACTCAAATAGGTAGCCTTGTTGATTTATAAATTGGTGAATTGATGAAATTCTGTTAATTAAATTCTAGAACATATATATTCAGTACGCGAAACACTTTTCATCAATGCACATGGGAAAACTAGTTGAAAAATTAATTGCATTCTAGAGAATATATATATATCTAATACATGAAAAAATTTTCATCAATGCACATAGAAAAGCTGCTTTCAGTTAATTTCCTAGAACATATCCGACCATTTGACAAATAAATTTTGTACTATATTTTCTATCAGGAATAGAGATGTGGGTCAAATCCCACGAAAAGTCGAAGAAGTGCTCCAAGTCTCTTGTCTGAAAGGCATCTTCATACAAAAGTATATTGTGGATGATTTATTTACATTCCATACTTTTTACCAGAAAAGTCCACGAGAAAAATTGGTCACATTTAGTCCGTGTATATATCCAGCACGTGCAACATTTTTCATCAATCCACATAGAAAAACTACTTTTAGTTAATTTCATTCTAGAACATATATATTCAGTACATGAAACATTTTTCATAAATGCACATATAGTAAAACTACTTGAAAAATTAGTTGCATTCTAGAACATATATATATATATATATATATCCAATACATGCAACATTTTTCATCAATGCATGTATAGAAAATCTACTTTCAGTTGATCCTAGTGTGCATGTACCAAAATAATTTGTACATGTGAAAACACTTTCACAAATAACATAACAAGGAAGCTAAATTTTTAGTTGAGTTCTGCAAGTTCTAAAACATAATCCAAAGAGAAGAAATTTTTTGGTAGTTCAACCAAAAAAATTCCAATGGAATGCCATCTTCAATGATCCATTCATGATTGGATTTTGACATTTTCCATTTCCTAATTTTCCTTTTTTCTTTGATTGAACATATATCAATTTTATGCGTGTTGCACACACCAAGTGACTATATTCACAACTTATGACATCAAGTTCGTAGTCTTCAAAGTAAACAAAATCCCCACTTTGATTAGTTTGTCTGAAAAAATATCCTTTCAGTATAATAGATCCTCTTTCATATGGAAACCTGTGATCATTATAGTTTTCTAATAACTTTATTTTTCGTTGAGTGCAATGAATCAAATAATACTTCATGTTTTCATCATTGTAAATAGGGGAAATTACAGCAAAAACATCTCCTGCACAACAAAACAAACTTATGTGTTTAAATTTATTTCTAGATCTTCGTCATTTGAAATAAATTCAAGTGTTACCTTCTCTAACAAGATCAAAAACTCGATCACCATAAGATGATATTGTAGTCTCCTCTGATTGCATTTCTTCAAACATGGCAATGAACATTTTTCCCTTTGTATTTAGCTTTGTATGTTTCCAATCTTTTACATACGTTTTGTTTTCACAAACTTCATTGGATTCTGTGTTGTCTATGAAAACATGAAAAAAACAATAATATTTTCTTTCATCCAATGCAAACACATTTGTGGACAACTTTGTTTTAATTGAATGCAATTTTCAAGTCCCTTTTATTGTTTCAATGTCATTTCCAATTGATTTATCTACTTCTTCAATCCCAATATGCCAAAAAAACCTTTATATGGAAAATTCAAAGAAGAATTTAAATATGATATCACAATACAATCAAATATAACCAATTAGAGATAATCAAATTGTGATAAATGTACATTGTTTAAAATTAGATATCCAATAAAAATTAAAATGAATGTACCTTTGCACTTCCCTTGATCGGTTAGTCTCATGGCTGAGAGCAGTGATGCACCATTGAACAAATTATTTAGAATCCACAAGTCGGCTTGAAGAAAGATTCGTTTGATATCTTGGAAGTGTTCATTTTATGCATGCCCCTGCACCATCATGTTCTCCTTTTCTGTGACCAGTCTCGAGGAAATTCCAACAATGTTTAATACAAGTTTTCTTATGAATACAACACAACCGAAAGAATGATCGTGTAGATTTGAATTGACTTGTGCATCCATCTAACCATATCCAATTTTCATTGAATGTTATTCCCCGACTTTTCAAGGAATCGTAAATATTTCCAAAACAGTGTTGTACAAAATATTTATCATGTGTACGATCATGACTGATATAAAAGTGATTCTTTAATAAAATGTCGATTTTCACTGGTTCTTTCTATATGATTGATGTTTTTTTCAACATGTCTATATAGAATATGGACGAGCATGGAGACTTGGTCAGAATGATAGTATTCACTCTGAATTTCTTTTTTTGGAACAAATGTGTAGTTTTTTGCTAAATCAATTACTGATAAAATGGTCCCTAGTGGAAAAAATTCAGGAGATTTTTTGAATTGAAAGTCTTACCATCAAGCTCTATGGGAATGCTTGGGGTATTTATAAATTTCTGCCTCAAACTTTCTCAAAAAGTCTATCACAAAAATTTCTTCTTCTCGTAATTCAATTCTTTTAGCACTATTTACACCTTGAATCGATGCATGGATATATTCATATCTCTTCCGTTTCACTTTCATGTTGGATAATGATTCATCATTTATATTGATACAATATTTGTCTTGAAATTTAGTCAAATTTCCACAATCATTGCATTTCTTACCACCAACACATTTATTTTCGTAAAATAGATCATCACTTTTTCTTTCACATAGAATTTGATATATGAAATAATTGATAGTGGAAGGAGGAGGTGAATACTTCCAAAATGTTCTACCAAAATTAAGGAATGTGTCATAATATAACTCAAATTCCACATGATAACGACAACAACAAGTGTCGCGTACGGTGATAGGTTTTACATACCATGGTTTTTGTTGAACAAAAGCACTAATTGACACATGAATTTAATGATTCTCTTCTTTGACCTTGTTCAAAAACTCTATCAGAGTGGTTTCCAAGAAATGTTTTTCATGTTCTTCATACTAATTTCGTGCAATTCTTCTTCGCATCAGATCCCTTGCATTTGGCGAAACACGTGAATTTTTCTTCCAATATACATATACTATTTTTTTAACATGTTCTTCAATTCTATCTTTGTATGGTTACCTACAAATAGCTCTCCAACAAGCGAGTTCATCATTTACATCTATTTGCAACCGAAATTTCTCATGTTTGTGCAAATTTTTTCGTGAGGTTCCTAATGCTCGTGCCATAGATTTTACCAAGTGATTCTCTTTAGTACTTGATGAAACCACTGAAATATGTATTTCTCTACGTACAACTGAAACACGTTTCTATCTAGATATTCTAATTGAATTTATAGCACTATTTATATTTTGTATCACATTTTCCTTTTTTTTTTTTTTTTTTTAATCTTTGGTTGATTTTTGAATACCCAATAAAGTCGTAGATTCTTTAAATTTCCTTAATGATAGGAGACCTTTCAACATTTGGGCTTGAACTGTCACATTTTCCTTTCTGAATTATGTATTAAAAATGCGGTTAACACAATATCGTATATAATGGTCAACATTTTTATCTCTATATGTGTGAGTGTCAAAATTTCTAAAATCTCATCATCGACATTGATTTCATCCATAAATATTTGAATGAATAGTACATATAATAAGTTTACATATTCAATAAATAACTAAATTAATAAATATATTTATAATTCCAAAAATACGTGCATGTGTTCAACACACATACACACACACACACACACATATGTGTGTGTGTGTATACCTTGTGATTCAATTTCTTCAGTTGCATTTCTTTCAACATTTTCAACATCTTCAATCATTGGTTCAATATCTCTTTCAGTTTCTCTTTCAAATTTTTTTATCTCATCATCAATGTTTTGAGGAATATCTCTATCTGTTTACATTGCAAAATATGTTTCAAATTAGTTCATAAAACAAAAATTAAGCTTCACATTTTACACGAGGAAAATTTTAAATATATCAAACTCATAATATTTACATTTACATACCTGCTTCAACTTCTAGCTGAGGTTAATTTTTCCCTTCAATATTTGAGAGTGCTTCTATCTTTCTTTTGCGAGATTGTCTCGTCTCTTCTCTATGTTCCTCAGGGTGTCTTTTTCAATAATATTTTCTTGTACAATTCCTTCAATTTCTCGTGATAATAGAGTATGAAGTTCAAAAAATTTCCTTCAAAATTTTAGACAAAAACTCAATTTAAAAAAAAAATCACAAAAGATTTAATTAAAAAAAAATCATTTTAATTTTTTTTCAAAAACTACATACTTCAATCCAAAACACTTACTTACAAAAATCCGAGAAAAAAATGTCGTATAAAAATGAAACAAAGCTCAAAATATTTCCTTCCAAGTCCTACAAAAATATTTCATTTAAAAATTTAGACAAAAACTCATTTTAAAAAATCATTTTAAAAGATTTACTTCAACCCAAAACACTTACTCTAAAAAAATGTCACTTCAAAAAATGTCTATTGAAAATTAATTCCAACTTCTCAAAAAATGCTAGTTTAGAAAATACTTCAAAAAATCCTCTAAAAAATCACTTTAAAAAATACTTCCAGAAATGTCGAAAAAATGTCCTTTGAATATTAAGCCTAGAAAGAGTCCTTTCGAAACTAAGCTCAAATCCATACCTTCAAAAAAAATGATGCCCAAAAAACATCCAAAAAATGTATGACATACCTCCATTAAAATTAACCTCAAATCCATACTTTCAAAAAAAATGAAGCCCAAAAAACATCCAAAAATTGTATCACATACCTCCAAGAAATGTCCTTTGAATGTTCCTCCAAGAAAGTCCCTTGAATGCTCCTCCAAGAAAATTCCTTAAATCTAATGTTCTTTGAATGTATCTCCAAGAAAATTTCTAAAACCCAAAACGTATTTTGGCCGAAATTTTATGTCGTTAGACTTGACGGGCCGTTGACACAAAACGTAATTCGGTCAAACTAACGCATCAACAATTACGTGGAGCCAAGCTCTGAATACGTATCTGCAACTTTGGATTGATTAAACTCCATGAAACGTTATGAACTAACTATCGGAACCAAGAGAAGCATTTTCAAAATTGAATCTACTTTCAGGAAGTATAACTTTTATGGAATTTCATAAATATTTACTATTTTTAATTAATTTTTTAATAAAATGAGTGCAAAGAATTTTTGAAGGTCATTATGATTCATTGAAATCATAATATTGTATCTTCCAAAATACATTGTAAAAAAAATTGAAAAATTATGGTGCATTACATTGGTTCGTCGTCTCTAATGGGTAGCTTTTATATTTCTAGTTTATCACTTATATGTTAAGAAATTTCTTGCATCGTGAAACATATTCAAAATATGCAGTTTTTTCATATTGGACCAGTTCAAAAAATTATAGTAATTATTATATGCATCCATTGGCTTTGTAAATAGGATGAACCTGAAGTAGACTCTGTCTAGATTGTTGTAACACATTTTGTTTCTCAAAAACACAAATTTTCAAAGAATACAAAATTGCGTATTAACATGACTTCTTATGGATCCTTTGATTGTTAAAAAAAACAAACTCAAAGAAACACTATGTTGACATATCAAATGTGTATAAAAAAATTCCAAAAAATAAGCAATATAAAGCTAACAAAGTTTTTGACAACTTTTTTTTTTATCGCAAAATGAAATTCTAAACAAAAAAATTGTTTTAGCTTGCAGAATGTTGAAGAATCGAAAAAAAAATGAATTTTTTTTTCTAAAAAAAGGGAAAAAAGTGGAACCCAACTTCACATTTTCACCCAAAGAGTATGTGCATGTCATTTATGGACAATTGGATCTATTAATGAGGTTATTTCTTGAACCAAACATCATTCCAAATGAAGATAATTTCATGGAGCATAAAAGGCCTTAATTATCATGGTAAAAAAATGATTCTCAAATAGAGAATACATAGATAACTCCCTACATAAAGTTTGTAGGGGACTGAATGTGAAAGTGATAAATTCAAATCAATAACATCTAATTATTGGAGAGGATGTCAAACCATAACACTAAATGTTTCAGGTAAATTAGGGGGGTTGGGTATATTATGGAATGGAAGAAAAATGGAATTTATGGATTGTATGGCTACCTTGAGGATAGTATTTGATCAATACCACTACTTGGGTTCAAAATAAATCGAATGCATAACAATAGTCCATGGTCCAAATATAGTGAACGAAAAGGATGGATTTCTTAGAAACATGGCTAACATCAGAGAGATTCACGGTGATAAGTTATGGATTCTACATCGAGTCTTCAACATGGTGACATCATTAGAGAAAAGAGGGAGGTATTCACCCGTGGAAATAGGTTCTCGTAAGTTCAAATAGTTGATGGAGCAAATGAAACTACCAATAACGAAATAGTTAATGGAGTATTAACCTCAAGAAACTGTTGTGATAGTAAGAACCAAACAGGCTCGTTCTTGAATATATTTTTATCCTTAAAATATGTCTTACAAGTGGATGTATTTCGACAAGAATTTATCCTTCCTTGCACAAGTTCATATCACTAGCCAATATGCTTAGAAATAGATATCAAAGTTTCCCCTATAAATATCCTTCCAAATTTTTTTTCACTATCTCAGTTTTCCCATTAGACCGAGGATGATAAGATGAGCTATGAGCTAATTGATTACCCAGACAATAAAATAATTATGTCAAAAAAATTCCAATGAAATGGTATCTTTGTTTCTCACAAAAACCTATTGTTTCCTTGTAGCTTTTGAATTGTTTCCATAAATGAAATAGAAATTGTATTGGATATAAATAGATTTGATAATGAAAATAAGTGTGCATACTTGGTAATTCTATCAACTACCACCATGATGACACTCTTTCCATCGAACTTGGGTAAACTTGTGATAAAATCCATTGAAACATCCTCCCAATGTTTATTTGAAATGGATAAAGGTTGTAACATAAATAGGGCATTAATTGTCTCAATTTTATTTTGTTGCAAAAGAAAAAATTCGACCACAAACTTTTGAATATCAGATTTAAGGCCATCACAAAAATATTCATTCTTAACCCTGTGGTAAGTTTTTAAAAATCCTGAGTTCCCTCCTAAGGGATGGTGTTCAACCCCAAAAGAATATTTTGTTTGAGTTGGTAATTCTTACAAAGATATAAGTGATATTTGTACCATAATGAATTATTTTTCCATCTAAATGTATCAGATGTATTGGAATATTGTTGAAAATTTTAAATGACTTCCCACACTTCTTCATCATTCTTCCATTCATCCCTTGCTTTGGTTATCCAATATGGTTGGATAATAGAAATGACACAAATAAATGCTTCCACATCTTCATCCTTTCTTGAGAATGCATCTGCAACAAAATTTTTCTTCCTTTTCTTGTATATGGTTTCAAAGTGATAACCCAACATCTTTGTGACCCATTTCTAGTGCTCTTCTGAAGATTTTTTTTTTTTTGTAAAAAATATTCAAGACTATCATGATCTATTTTTACCTTGAAGTGTCTTCCTATTAGGTGAGATCTCCATTGGTTATATTCATGTAGTATTGCAAAAATTTCATTCTGATAAACATTTTTTTATAAATAATTTCCTTTGATTGGATTGCTTTTAAAAGCAATGGGTCTTCCTTCTTCCATTAGAAAAACACCAATTCCATTTCTTGAGGCATAACATTCCAGAATAAAGGTTTTTGTGATGTTTGGCCTAGCTAAGACCGGTTCTTGGCACATTTCCTCTTTAAGATGTTCAAAGGCCTTAGTTTCTTCTGGCATCTAAGAAAATGCATATTTCTTCAGTAATGTTGTTAGAGGTACTGCTATTCTCCCATAATTCTTAACAAACTTGCCATAATACCCGATCAACCTGAGAAATCCTCACAAATGGTTTATGATTTTGGGGATTTTACATTCCTTAATGGCTTTAATTTTGTTAGGGTCTACCTTAACACCCTCATGATATACAATATGACCCAGAAATTACACCTCATGTACTCCAAAAAGCATTTTGAGGTTTCTGCATATAATTGTTTCACCTCCAATAGTTTGAGCACCTTGTCAACATGGTGAACATGATCCTTCCAATAACTGTTGTAGATTAGTATATCATTAAAAAATACTAACACAAATTTTCTAAGGAAGGGTTTGAAAATGGAATTCATTAAAACTTGAAATGTAGAAGGTGAATTGGTAAGGCCAAAAGCAATGACCAAAAATTCATAATGACCCTCATGAGTTCTACATGTTGTTTCGGAATGTCTTGAGTATTCATTATTATTTGATGATATCTTGGATGAATATCCAACTTGGTGAAGTAAATTTTTCCATGTGATTCATCCAATAATTCATCAATGAAAGGAATGGGAAATTTTTCTTTAATAGTGAGCTTGTTTATCTCCCTATAGTC
This sequence comes from Pinus albicaulis, assembly GCA_034641835.2. Classification (NCBI taxonomy): domain Eukaryota; kingdom Viridiplantae; phylum Streptophyta; class Pinopsida; order Pinales; family Pinaceae; genus Pinus; species Pinus albicaulis. The sequence continues at coordinate 430,944,701 of CM076570.1, read as the reverse complement.
TAGACACATGCGCCATGATCCATCCTTCTTGTGCACCAATAATACTGGAGAAAAGAAATAACTTTGACTATGTTTAATTATACTGGCCTCTAGCATTTCTACAACCATACATTTAATCTCACTCATTTTGGCATAAGGATATCAGTAAGGCCTGATGTTTGGAGGAAAAATTCCCATAATTAAATGAATAGCATGATCATGATCACAAATAGTTAGGAGGCCTTTTGGATTCTCAAACACATTAGAATGATTGTCCAAAACTGTTTGTAGATATGGATAAATATATGATTTCAATGTTTGATCCTGAAGTCAGCATAATTGTGAAATTATGCCCCTTTATTCTTTCTTCATAATATTTTTCATGACATTAGAACTGATTATATTTCTTGGTTTCCCTGTGATTCCCCATACGTAGAATTCCTTTCCTTCCCAAAAAAATTTCAAGAAAAAATATTGAAAACTAAAAACTATAGTCCCCAAATATTTTAACCATTGGAATCCTAGCGCAAAATCAACACAACCCATTGGAATAGAAATAATTACACTATTCAATAAATATTTTCCCATGGTTAGCCTGATATTATGGCACTTTCGAGATAAATTTATAGTTCCTCCATTTGCAACCATCACTTGACACTCTGGTGTTGGATATAGGAATTAATTCAATTCCTTGGTTATCTTACAATGAATAAAATTATGGTTACTACATGAATCAATCAACATTATTACATTTTTTCTCTTGATATATCCTTCTACCTTGAGAGTTTGATAAGTGGTAATTCCTACCAATGGATTACAAGATATGATTGGATTCATTTCTTCCTTCTATGGGGTTGGTTCCTAGTGTATATCCTCCTCTTTTGTTATTTCTTGTTCCTTTTCATCCTCCTCTTCACAATATATGTAAAATAATTTATTCTCAGTGCACTTATGATATTTAGTGTATTTTCTATCACAACTATAACAAATCGCTTTTTCTCTTTTTTTCCTCCAATTTTTGTGGTGTCAACCTTGTAGGATGTGGAAGGCTAGGAGCAAAAACATTTCTATATTTATAGTTGTGATTGGTAGACTTATTTGTTGCCATAATTTTCCTTTTAACTTTCCTTACCACCCTCAATGCCTTCTCCAATGAATCAGGTTCACAAAGGCGAACCTCATGTTGGATGTTATCCTTTAAAATCCATATGAAGACATCAATCATATGTTCCTCTGGAATATCTACTACCCTGATATTCAATTTTAGGAAGTCCTCAATGTGCTCTGCCATTGAACCCTTTTGTTTAATATTTAACAATTGGATAAAGAATTTGTTTCTCTTTGTATCCTCATAATGTTCTATAATTTACTTCGTAAAAATTTACGAAGTGACAAGTGGTTTACAAGAAGAAAGCAATCGATACCATACGAAATGATTGGGCTCTAAATATAAATTTTCAATTCATACCTTTTGTGAGTTTTTCATATCATGGAGATCAAAATATTGTTCCATTTGTAGTACTCATGACACCGAATCATTGTCATCAAACTTCCTAATATCAATCTTTAGAATGTGGTGTTCTTACAGCAAAAATTGGAGTTTCTAAAATCACAATTCATTTCCATTTTTTCCTCATCATGATTTTCATGGATTACTTTGTCACCACTGGGAAGCCTTTCTTGCAACAATTTTTTTAAACCTTCCATTTATCGTCTTAAACCATCCATCTTATATTCCATGCCATCCATATTAGCTTGCATGTCTCATTTTAAGCCATCGATTTCCTATTTGAATACATCCTTAAAATCTTCCATTTTCGCTTTTATTTCAATTTTTGTTACTCTTTGCAAGAGTGAAATTTGTTGCACTTGGTCTCATAATTTTTAAATAACATGTTGTAATTCTTCCTCTTCATGTATCATGGTAGAGATTTCCAAGGGCTTAATGTGTGTGGAATTATTTTTAGGATGAATTTTAGAACCAAATATTGACACCTATGCTTCAGTATGCCCGTGGAATCACTTCAAATTGATCTTTCAAACAAAAGTTATGCAAATTATCAAAAAAATACACATAGTTTTCTTGCTTTTGAGGAGCTCGATACTGAACCTGATGTATCTCTATGATTTCGGATCCCAAAGATTTGAACTTTGATCTTGTATTAGTACTCCGAGTCTTCTTTAAAATTTAATAGGTCACACCTAATTTGGATTCTTCAAGGTAAAGTAAACCCAATGTGCCACAATGACCTGATTATAGACTTGTTCTCTAGATCGAACTTGTACGAATTTCCATGTGTCATTGTTTCAACCTTCAAATCTGAAATTGTTACATGAAAAACTACAGTTAGTGCACTTTATACCACTTCGTACATAATTCAATTTCGATATCTGAAATGAAAGTTATGACTATTTTCCCTAGGTCACCTGTTTGAGACTAAATTTTGGAGCCTGCAAAAACCCTAACTTCCCTAGATCATATCTCTAAAAATATAGCGAACCACGATCTAAAATTTTTACAAAATGTTCATCAAGATTTTTTTTCCACGTGGTAAATTTTTTAGCTTCTGAAGCCTCATAGAAAAATGTTATAGAAAAAAATTCCAAGATGACCTGTTTGAGGAAGTGAAACCCAAGAATCCCAACTTTTGAAACCAAATGTTATGTAACCAAATAAAAAATAGAAGAAAATATAGATCAACGACTTAGAAATCAGGCTCTTCAAGGGGGGAATATCCTTTAGATTACGTAAATGAAAATTTCTTGGATGATTCAAATGACAAAACATGATTTCTATATATAGGAGTCAAACAATATAATTAGAGCTGACATAAAAATAATAAGGTAATGACACAATAATAGCAATATGGAGACTACATGGGTATAATGATAACAATAAGGGGGCTACACTAACAATAAAAATAAGGGTATACACTAGTCTTATAGGGACCTAAGAAAATATGCCTTTAATATTTCATATTCCTAAATTAAGGATCCTTCCTTCCTTGAGAAGGAAAAGGCATGGTGGGAATATTTCAATTCCAATGTATCTTGAGTATGGCCAAGTTTCCAAAAAATCTCAAGATTTTAATTTGAAATTTAAAAAATGGAACAAAGAGGATTTTGAATTTTTTTTTTGAATTAAGAACAGAATTGGAGGTACATATGCAACAGGTTCAACAATAATAATTATGGAGGTAAGTAGTAAGGATGTAGATACAAAATAAGGAAAATGTATCACAAAAATAGAGAACAAAATGAAAAAAGAGCAAATGTTATGAAGGTAAAATTCAAGAATCCATTGGCTTCGAGAAAGGGAGAAGAACACAAGGTTTTTTCAAAAATCATGATCAAACATTAATGTCATGATAGGATATTTTCACTCAAATATGAAGTGGGGTGAATAATTAAATATCAAAAATAGATGGAGCAATAATTAGTTATATATAATGGATTTATTTTTCTTGAATCAAATTAAATTTGAGATGGAAAAAATCATAACATCACAGAAAAAATCGTAGCGTTGGTTCAATTAGATCACATTTTTCACTTAAAGCGAGAGGTGTGCTATTCCAAAGTTGAAGAGGAAGTAATTTCCATGACAAAAAAAGGGTATTGGGTCTAAATTGGTTCAACAAAAAATTCTTCTATGCATATTGGCACTTCCTTGGAAAATAAATTTATGACCTAATGGGGGACTCTCACAGTGCATACTCTTTATTTATATCCTTGAATGCCATGTTATTAACACTACAACCAAAGTTTAATAATTCCTCGGATCCCAGTAGCTTTAGACTAATTGGCTTATCAAATATGATATATAATATTATTTCAAAAGTATTTGGAAATCATCTAAAGCCACTCCTGCTAAATTTAATATCAACGGAGCATACTATTTATGTGGATGGAAGATGGATCTTTTATGGAATTGAAGTATCCCATGATTTCCTCAATTCATTTAAAAAATATATAAATGAAAGAATCATAATTAAGGTTTACTTACCTAGGTCCTTTCACAGATATGGTTGGGCTTATCTTATTAGTTTTATTACAGCCTTTGAATTGTTGAATTAATATGGTAGGAGATTTGTTCGCAACCCCATTCTTCTTAGTGATTCTCAATGTATCTCCTTCCTCAACATTCAATTCATCACATTTAATTCGACAACACATCCTTTTCTTTCAATTCCTATTTATTATTGTTGCAAAAAAGTTTTAGGACACACCATAAATCCAACAATAACACAAAGACAGATAAAAGGATTAAGACTCTATAGCAATGGTATTCCCATATCCCATCAACAACTTGTTTATGATATAATTCTAATGAGTTTTCCTATAGTAAGAGAGGTTAGAGCAATAAAATATATACTGGAGGAATTCATGTAGGCCTTGGTTACGTTCATTAACATGGGTAAATCTCAAATTTATTTATTTAATACTAACTTATAAGCATAAGGTCAACTAGCCATATTGTTGGTATTTCAGTAAATTTCTCTCCCCACTAAATATGTGATGTTTCCTTTCATATAAAACTCACTTAGAACTAGTCAACAGAAGGAATTAGTCCATAAAATACCCAAAAAAATAGATTTCTAGACCTTGAAATCTCTAAATTTTACTGACATATTAGTCTTATTAAAATCAATCTTGGAAGCCCTTTCATTGTAACTTATCTCTGAATTGGTAATTCCAAAATGAATCCTCGTATCCATCAATATTAGCTACATATACTTTCTTTAAGATGGGGCTATGCCAAAAATAAAATGGAACCTCGTAGCCTGAGATAAATTATGTCTTCCCAAAATGGCAGGAGGTCTTAGTATTCATGATACAAAAATTATAAATAACATTTTTAGGGAAAAAATATGATGTAGGTGAATCCAAGGTGGTCATGAGTTATGGAAGAAACTTTGGAGATACACAATGTAGGCCGTATAGATCATGTAAACAACAATTGAGAGCTCAATTTTTTTTTTAAGGATCTTTAATATGGAATTTGGCTAACACTAATAAATTAATCATACAACAACACTATTTATGTGAATCCCAAGACAAGAAGGAAGCCTTGTTTTGAACAGATTCATGGTAGCATTATCCAAAGTTTGGTAACAGAGAAAAGAAAATTATATAGAAGATATTAAAAAATCTAGAGGTCTCTTGATAGTAGCAAATTATTGGCACTAGAAAATAGAGAACACCCCATGGAGAGAATCGAAAAAAAAGGAAAGTTGGCATCAAAATATTGATCAAGCAAATATGAACATATTAATGGAATAAATTCACAAATCAAAGACCCCAATATCCAATGGATATGACAATATTTGATGAGGCTATAAATATAATGGTATGTTGATAATACAAGAGGAATACCAACCAACTATAGGTCACACCAACATTCCTCATTGGTCCATCTAGAAACAGGTTTGGGCTTAGAAATTATGGCCCAAAGTTTCACATTTTATTTGGTTATTAGTACATAAAGGATCCCTTTCATGGGAAAAAATCATCTACAGAGGATTTGATGGCATTTTCCTCTACTTTCTTATGTGGATTGGATGTATATGAAATGGAAAAGTTGCTCAAAAAATGGGCTTTTCTAAAATATATGGTATCAACTCTTTAGCTTATTTCGAAAGTCAGAAATAAGAATGGTATTGGCCACTTATAAAAAAGCCTACACATAGATATTATTCCAATCTTTTGTAAATAAAGTGAAAAAATCACTTTTATGATATTTATGATAATTTTATATTTCCTCTTCATGTTATGTTGAAGAATCAATTTCCTCCTATATCTTCTCAAAATTATATGGGTGTAATTAAAGATATTAGTTATTGTAATATTGATGAAGAATAATATTATATTCATGTAAATGGTTGTCTATATTTTCCTCATATTATCCCAAGGCATGTTTTAGATGTTGGTGGTAAGAGAAATTTCCTATCAGACCATCAGTACTAGTACTGCTTCCATGCTAAAGAAAATATAGAAGAATTTTTTGTTGTCTTTTCCCATTCTAGTTGTGATTTATTGACTGTAAAACCCCCATCGTGATTCATTAGAAGCTCAACAATTCAAAGAAATTATTTTGGTTTGATAACACTTAAGAATACTTGATATTAAGGGGGTCATCAACAAAAAAATTTATTCAATCAAATTTGGGATATATATTCAGGATCATTCCTATTTTAACATTATGTTCCAAGGAGATTGACATTACAAGGAAGTAATAATGATATTTCAATAAATTGAAGATCTGATAAAAGAAATAAATTTTTCAGCTATTAAATATAATAGAAATATTCAATTTTAAAGGGGAAAGATAGGATAAATGGAATGGCTCTAGATTTTGTTAATAGACAAATGGAATTAGGTTTAAAAAAATATATCATTCCTTTAAGAAAATAGATATATACTAATAAAATAAAAAAAATTACAGAGGATAAATATGATGAGGTAAAAGAGGTATAGTCATAAAATAACAAGACTTAAAATAAGAGTAGCTAAAGAAAGAACAACAACGAAAAAAATAAGATTAGTTGAAAAGAGAAGAGGGAGAAAAATAAGCAAAGGAAGATCATCTATGGAAATTATTAGAGTTGAAGAAAATGGAAAAATAAAAATTTAAAGAAAAAAATATTGGATGAAAGGTGAATAAAATAAAGAAACTCAAGATGGATCTGAGAGTGTATAGAAGGATTTGAATCAAAATACTACTTCTAAGATAGATAGTGCAAAGGAAAATACTTGAAGCACTATGCCTCAACATTCAACATCTTTAATATCATATTCAAAAATTGATGCTTCTCCTATTATTTTTATTCCTAGCTTTAATATCATATTCAACCAGATACTATTTTTAAGGTGCACTATTGGGATAGTTCAAGGCAGCATGAGGAAAGGTGGACAAAGGTAGCAAAAGAGGATATAAAGCCTTATGTTTTTTAATATAATAATTTCGATGTGCTTGCAGGATATACAGAGGATGGGAAGTCTTTTGAAGTTATCATAAAAATTATTGAAAGTCTGAAAGAAAACAAGGATGAAGTGTACCTCTCAGAAGATAAAATGACTGAAGAAAAGTATGATAGAGGATGCATCTTGAATAAGGAGAGCATCGACCTATTGCAGAAGGAACTCATTGATGAATTGATATTTGGAGTTGTTACAAAACAGGGAAAATTATTTGTGGAAGAAGGAGATGAAGTTCGGCCTGAAGAGATGATATGTGAAACATCAGTTGAGGTTGTTGAGCCTTACATTTAAACAACTGACAGTTGGTGTATAAATACAGGTATTATAGGTGCCAAAGAAGGATAGTTCTCAAAAACTGTTACACATCATGGAGTTGATGAAGTATTTATTTTCAAAAGCATATGGAGAGAACATAAAATTATTTCTATGGAGATGACTAAAACAAAATTGCCTATGGAAGACAATCAAATTGAAGAACAATCATTGAACCATAGTGACCATATAGAGAATGAAGCTGGAAATGAAGAGAATTGTGTTAAAATTCTTGCTAAATGTGAAGAGGAGATGGAATTGCTAGAGAATTTTCTAGGAGAACGTGGCAATAGAAAAAAAATGGTTGCAACAACACCTAACAGTAGAAGAGAGACTTTAATGGTCATGGAGACAAAAAATTGTTTTAATTTACAAGCCAATAGTTTGTTTTCAGATACAGTGAATCGAATTAATGAGTATGATGTTGTGATAAAAGATATTGAATAGAGGTTGTTTGGAAATGAGATAAAATTTCAGAAGCAACAAGAAGGTAAGGATTTAAGGGTGGTAGTAAGAATATAGCAAGTCCAAAGTGAAGGTAACCAGCAACAGATTAAAGGTAAACTTGAAGAAGGAACTATGTTAGCTGAAAACATAGTGAAGGATCAACATTCCATCATAATAATAGGCAAAATGGAGATAATAATGGAAGTTGTTGAGGTAGTCAACAAAAATAATATAGCTCAAGGAAGAAAACATTAAACAAAAACTGACATAGCAGAGAAAAAAAAGGAGTTGACAATGGTAAAAATTCAAAGACAAGACAAATAAAAAGAAGAAACAGACTCTCATGAAAAGATTAGAGAATGGGAGAAATAATTGGAGCTATTGGAGAAATGTCTAAAAGCACCAACAGAGAAAAAAAAACCCGATGAAGATTGCAAAGGATCTGCAATAGAGGAAGAGAAAGAATAAGTGTCAAGAAAAAATGGTATAAAGAAAGTATACAATGAAAGGTTACATAAATAAGTTTAGCAAGGAAATGAGTTGGAAATAGAAATCTAATTTATGATGAAAATGATGAGAAACGTTGTTGTGCAACCAACTCCAAAAAGAGAAGAAAAGAGATATCAACGCCTTAGAAATGAGCCACTTCGAGGGGGAAACCTCCAATACATTACATAAATGAAGAATTCTTGGATGATACAATTTATAAAACCTCCTTTCTATATATAGGAGTCCATGGGGCCATAATGTAATCCTAGTGGGCCACAATGTAATCCTAACCGACCTAACAATAATGATTTAAGGGCACAATAATAACAAAATGGGGGTTACAAGGGTATAATAATAATGATAAGGGGGTTACACTAACAACAATAAGGGACTATACTAGTAATATAGGGACCTAACATGCCCCTCTCCTTCAAAAAAGTGTTGTCCTCAACGCTTGAGTAGCTCTGGGTGCTTCTGTATAAAATTGTCACCCTCCCATGTAGAATCTTCAGTGGGTAAGTTCTTCCACTTGATGAGATACTCTGAATTGATCGATTCCGTAGTTGTCAAGTTCTTGTTTCCGTGACCGCTTTAGGGTCCAATATGATTTTTCCTTCCTCATCAAGTTCTGGCAATATTGTTTGAACTGGAATATTTTCACCTATAACCTTCTTTAAGCATGAAACATGGAAAACTGGATGTACTCGCGAAGAAGAAGGAAGCTCCAATTTGTATGCCATAGTCCTAATATTTTGCAACATCTTGTAAGGACCATAGTACTTTGGCGATAATTTATTATCCTTCTTAGCTTGCTTGAGGGACATTTGTTTGTATGGTTGTAGCCGTAAAAATACCCAATCTCCTACATCAAAACTTCTCTTGCTGTGATATTGATCTTCCTGTTGTTTCATTCGATTTTGTGCCAAATTCAGGTTATCCTTTAAGAGTTGGAGAACTTCTTGCTGATGGTCGATGTGATCTTCCACTGCTTGAACCTTCGAATTTTCCCTTAAAGATGATGTGATCAATGGTGGATGATATCCATAAAGTGCCATAAATGGGGTCATTTTTGCTGTAGTATGGAAGGAAGTGTTATACCACCATTCAGCGAGAGGTAACCACTTGACCCATTGTGTTTGTTTATCAGATACAAAAAAACAAAGATATCCTTCCAAACATTTATTTACTATCTCACTTTGACCATCAGATTGAGGATGATAAGATGATCTATGAGCTAATTGAGTACCCAAACAAGAAAATAACTCCGTCCAAAAATTTCCAGTAAAAATGGGATCTCTGTCGCTCACAATAACCCTTGGGCTTCCATGTAGCTTTTGAATTCTGTCCATAAATGTAGTAGCAAGTGTACTTGCTTTAAATGGATGAGATAATGCACAAAAGTGTGCATACTTGGTAAGTCTATCAACTACCACCATGATGACACTCTTTCCTTCGGACTTAGGTAAACCTGTGATAAAATCCATTGAAATCTCCTCCCAACGTTGACCTGGAATGGATAAAGGTTGTAGAAGTCCTGTGGTCTTAATTGTTTCCACTTTATTCTGTTGGCAAACCAAACATTCCGCCACAAACTTTCGAATATCAGATTTAAGGCCATCCCAAAAAAATTCTTTCTTCACCCTGTGGTAAGTTTTTAAAAATCCTGAGTGTCCTCCTAAAGGAGAAGTGTGCAATTCCATAAGAATATTTTGTTTTAGTTGGGAATTATTACAAAGATATAAGCGATCTTTGTACCATAAGGAATCATTTTTCCAACTAAATGTATGAGATGTACTAGGATCTTGCTGCAACTTTTGAATGAGTGTCCATACATATTTTTCCTTCTTCCATTCATCTCTTGCTTCAGTTATCCAATCTGGTTGGATAATAGAAATGGCACAAAGAAATGCTTCCACCTCTTCATTCTTTCTTGAGAGTGCATCTGTAACAACATTAAGCTTTCCTTTTTTGTAGATTATTTCAAAGTCATAACCCAACATCTTTGTGACCCATTTTTGCTGCTCTTCTGAAGATAGTCTTTGTTCCAAAAGTGTTTAAGACTATCATGATCAGTTTTTACCTTGAAGTGTCTTCCCATTAGGTAAGTTCGCCATTTCTTTAGTGCATGTAGTATTGCTAACATTTCCTTATCATAAATAGGTTTCTGTAAATACTTTCCTTTGATTGGACGACTTTCAAAAGCAATGGGTCTTCCTTCCTGCATTAAAACTGCACCAATTCCATTTCCTGAGGCATCACATTCCACAATAAAGGTTTTTGTGAAGTCCGGCGTAGCTAAGACCGGTGCTAGGCACATTGCCTCTTTAAGATGTTCAAAGGCCTTAGTTTCTTCAGGAGTCCATGAAAATGCATCTTTCTTCAATAATGTTGTTAGAGGTGCTGCTATTCTCCCATAATTCTCAACAAACTTGCGATAATACCCTGTTAACCCGAGAAATCCTCGCAACTGCATTATGGTCATGGGGACTTTCCATTCCTTAATGGCTTTAATTTTGTTAGGGTATACTTTAACAGCCTCGTGAGATATAATATGATGCAGATATTACACCTCTTGTACTCCAAAGAAAAATTTGGATGCTTTTGCATATAATTTTTTCTCCTACAATAGTTTGAGTACCCTGTCAACATGTTCAACATGATCCTTCCAAGACCTGCTGTAGATTAGTATATCATCAAAAAATACTAGCACAAATTTTCTAAGGAAGGGTTTGAAAATGGAATTCATCAACCCTTGAAATGTAGAAGGTGCATTGGTAAGGAAAAAGGCATGACCAAAAATTCATAATGACCCTCATGAGTTCGAAATGTTGTTTTCAGAATATCTTCAGTCTTCATTCTAATTTGATGATATCCTGAACTAAGATCCAACTTGGTAAAATAAATTGCTCCATGTAATTCATCCAATAATTCATCAATCACAGGAATGGGAAATTTGTCTTTAATGGTGAGCTTATTGAGCTCCCTATAATCCGGACACATTCGGCATGATCCATCCTTCTTGTGTACCAATACTACAGGAGCAGAGAAAGAACTTTGACTGGGTTGAATTATACCCGCCTCTAACATTTCTGCAATCATACGTTCAATTTCGTTCTTTTGGAAGTAAGGATATCTATAAGGCCTGATGTTTGGAGGAACACTTCCTGGAATCAAATGAATAGCATGATCATGATCACGAATAGGTGGGAGTCCTTTGGAAGTTTCAAACACCTTGGAATGATTGTCCAAGACTTGTTGGAGATCTGCAGAAATAGATGATTTTGATGTTGGAACTTCTAGTGAGCATAATTGTGCAATTACGCCTTGTTTTTCTCTAATTAGAAGCTTTGTCATGACATTAGAGCTTATTATCCTTCCCGGCTTCCCTTCAATATCCCGTAATTCGACTTCCTTTCCTTCTGAAAAAAAATTCAAGAAAAGTTCTTGAAAATTAAAAGCTACCGTCCCCAAAGATTGTAACCATTGTACTCCTAGTACAACATCATCACCTCCCATAGGAATTGAAAGCATTTGACTAGTCAATAAATATTCCCCCATGGTTAGCTTGATATTATGGCATTTTCCAGAGCACTTTATTGTTCCTCCATTTGAAACCATCACTTGACATTCTGGTGCTGGGTATAGGAAACAATTTAATTCCTTGGCTACCTTACAATGAATAAAATTATGGGTGCTACCTGAATCAATCAACACTATTACCTTTTTCTTCTTGATTTGTCCTTTTATCTTCAGAGTTTGAGGAGTGGTAATTCCTGCCAGTGCATTACACGATATGGTTGGATTCATTTCTTCCTCTTCTGGGGCTGGTTCCTGGTGTATATCCTCTTCTTGTTCATTTTCTTCTTCCTCTTCACAATCTATGTAAAAGAATTTCTTCTCAACACACTTATGACCTTTAGTGTATTTTCTATCACAACTGTAGCAAAGCCCTTTTGCTCTTTTTTCTTCCAATTGTTGTGGTGTCAACCTTGTAGGTTGTGGAAATCTAGGTGTAGCAACACTTCCTTATTTATAGAATTGAGTGGTAGGCTTCCTTGTCACCATTATTTTACATTCAACTTTTCTTGCCAACCTGAATGCCTTATCTAATGAATCTGGTTCCAAAACACGAACTTCATGTTGGATACTATCCTTTAAAGTGCCTATGAAGAGATCGATCCTGTGTTCCTCTGGAATATCAGTTACCCTTATATTCAATTTTTGGAATTCCTCAATGTGCTGCCCCACTAAACCCTTTTGTTTGAGATTTATCAATTGCCTAAAGAAGGTGTTGCTCTTTGTATCCTCATAATGTGCTATCATTTCTTCCGTAAAAATTTACCAAGTGACAATTTTTTTACGGGAGCAAAGCCATCGATACCATACAAATGTATTTTGTTCTAAATGTAAAGTTGCAACGCATACCTTTTGTGTGTTTTGCACGTTATGGAGATCGAAATATTGCTCCATCTGTAGTATCCATGTTAGAGGATCCTTTCCATCAAACTTCCTCATATCCATTTTTCGAATATGGTGGTTCTTCCCGCCAACATTAGAGTTTATAAAATCACGATTAACATTGATTTTGTTCTCATCATGAGGTTCTTCTACTATCTTTTCACCATTAGGAAAAATTTCTTGTATCAACTTTGTGAAACATTCGATGTCTGTTTTTAGATCATTCTTCATGTTTTCCATCTTAGCTTCCATGTCAGCTTCCATGCCATCCATCTTAGCTTCCACACCATCCATATTAGCTTGCACGCCATCCATCTTAGCTTCCACTCCTTTCTTCAATACTTCCATTTCATTTTTTGTTGCTCTTTGCGAGAGTGAAATTTGTTGCACATGCTCTTGTACTTTTGATAGATCATGTTGCAATTCTTCATCTTCATGAGTTATAGTAGAGCCTTCTGAAGGCTTAATGGGTGTTGAATTATTTTTACGAGGCATATTTTAGAACCCAATACTGATATCTATTCTACAATATGCCCTTGAAATAAATTCAAATTGATTCTTCTAACAAGACTTATGCAATTCGGGAAAAAAATACACACCTTTTTCTTGCTTTTGAGGAGCTCGATATTGAAATTGGATTATATTTGTGATTGCAGCACTTCAATATTTGATTTTCGGTACCAACGTAGCCCTCTAAATTATCTTTCGAATGCCATAGGTCTGACCTGATTTGGATTCTCCAAGAAAAAGTTGTGTCCAATCTCCCACAATGACCTAATTATGGACTGGTTCAGTAGAGTGAACTTGTACGACTTGCCACGTGTCACTGTTTCATCCTTCAGCTCTGAAATTGATAGCCAAGAAACTACAGTCTGTGTACTTACGACCACTTTTTACGGCACTCCAATCCAGAGTGCCCATAGAGAGAGTTATTGAAATTTTCCCACGATCACCTCTTTGAGATGAAATTCAGGAGCCTGAAAAAGCATTACCTTTCACAGATCATATCTCCAAAAATATTCCGAACCAAGCTCTAAAATTTTTTGATGAATTTCCTTCGGATTTCAGCTTCACACCATATGAATTTCAGATTTTGACCCTTCGTAGAAAACAAATTATAGCACAAATTCCATGATGACCTCTTTTGGAGCCTGAAAAAAGACCTAACTTCCACGGATCATATCTCCGCAAATATGGCGAACCAAGCTCTGAAAGTTTTAGACAATATTCCTTAGGATTTCGGCTTCACACCCTAAAAATTTCAGCTTTTGAAACTTCGTAGAAAAAAATTTATAGCGAAAATTCCACGATGACCTGTTTGGAGCAGCGAAACCCTAGAATCCAAAGCTCTGATACCAAATGTTGTGTAACCAGCTCCAAAAATAGAAGAAAAAAGATATCAATGCCTTAGAAATAAGCCACTTCGAGGGGGCAACCTCCAATACATTACATAAATGAACAATTCTTGGATGATACAATTTACAAAACCTCCTTTCTATATATAGGAGTCGATGGGGCCATAATGTAATCCTAGTGGGCCACAATGTAATCCTAGCTGACCTAACAATAATGATTTAAGGGCACAATAATAACAAAATGGGGGTTACAAGGGTACAATAATAACAATAAGGGGGTTACACTAACAACAATAAGGGACTATACTAGTAATATAGGGACCTAACAAACGTGTCTTAAAAGGAGATGACAACAATAAGAAATCAAATCAGCAACAAGAAGAAGACAACAACATACTGTGAGAGCATAGCCAGTGGGGTAATGCAACATTAAGTGTGGATATCTAGAGAAAAAAAACAACAAAACAACATAAAAGAAGATAGGCAGCCAAAAAAAGACTACATAAAAAAGTTTCAAATCCAGGAGGAGTTGAAGACAAAACTTCATGATCAAGAGACCATGGAAAATTTTCTACATTGGGATTCTGATGCAGGAGCATCCTACTTCCAAAATACATGTATATATGATAGACCTAGGGGTTCTTGTGTTGCTTATGAAGTTGGTTTCCTAAGGCTTGATTAATTTTATTTCCCTACTTCTTGAGTTGTTTTATGTGAGAGACATAGGATAGGTTTAATTCATATATTTGATTGTAAATGTTCTCGAATTTAAGAGAACATGAGAGATTTAGGCTAGTTGAGATATCATAAGTGTGTTAGGGATCTAGAGGTCTACTATAAGATTTTGGTTAAGTAAATAATGGATCTGGGATAATATTTAGGAGAGATTGAGGGATTGTTGGATCTATGCTATAATTAGTTCAGATTCCTCTTTGTATATATTTGTAAGCTTTTGAGGCATTCATGGTTGGCCCGGGTTTGTAGTTTGGGCCTTACGAGTATGGTTGTTGGCCTTTGTAAACATATTGTGTCATATTAATGAAAATAAAAAAACACAATGTGTGTAATGAGATATGTAGGAGGACATTCAAATGAGGAAAATTAGGCCTAAAAGATAGGAGAAGGCTAGGGTAGATTATGTGTATTAAATCTATAATATTTATTTTCTTTTGTGAGTTGATATATGCATGATCAATTGGTCAAGCATTGCGTTGGATTTCGATGGAAGATGCAAATATCTCCTTGTGCCATTAAATTTTTAGTGTCAGATCATACATATGACAGAGCTATGTGGATCATAGAGCAGCCTCAATCTATAGCAGATTGTTTGTGTGGATTGGGACAATGATTTTGAAGATGAGTGCAACAGAGTGTTATAGGACTCTATAGCATGTGGCACTTGAAAAAGACACATTCGAGCTCATTCTGGCGATGGTGAAATGTAGTTGCTATACCAATAAGGAGTTTGGTTACATGTATATGGCATAAGGATTCCCAACACATTTATAGAGAGGACTATAGGTTGCATTGTCCAATGTAATGCTGCATTGGAAAATAGAGAAGCTGAAATGCATTGGGAAAACCTATAATTTGAATACTTATCGGATTCTGAAGGTATGGTGTTTTTGTGTTTATTGTACATTCCAATCAATGATAAATTGAATTTAATTTGTTATTGAGCCATACCAATCGATATTTAAACCAATCATAAGAGAAACAAAATTGTTAATAGGTCAATTAAATATGGGGGAAATCTAATCCATATACACAATCAATAGAAAAGTGTTAGTGGATGGCATTGCAATGAAGAGAGAAAATCAATGTAGATATATAGACTCGAGTGTAGATCCAAATACTAAGTGACATGGTAAGGAATTTTAAAAGCATAGGAACAAAGTGGTGATGTCTTTTGGCGTGAAGGATAGAGATTCACTACGCATTCTCTACGCATATGCTACACAAACACCCTAGAGGTGTGACACATATATTGGAAGTGTTGCGCATACCATCGAGCCACTACATATACACCTAAGGTGCTATGCATACACCTGTGATGCTATGCTACCTTTACACGCTACACTTTCACCAACAATAGTTTCTATTGCTATGTTTTCACCAATTCCAGGAGCTTCTTAAATTTCTGGTAATTATCATTTATTCCCTACACAAAGAGTTTTGGGAAGTAAGAAAATGGATCAAGAAAATATGTAAGAGTTGGAATTATTTTTTAGAGTGATTACAGGCATGAAAATGGAAACTGATGTAGAAGAAGCCAGGGTTAGATAAACAATTTTCAAAAAAAATGTACCAGATAAAGTTTAATGAAATAGTAGAGAGATAGGAAGGGTTAAAGTCCCCAGTTTAGATTTCAAGTGTAGCCTAGTGTGATAAGGTACTGATTATGGAGGAATTATATCTAGAATTGAATCACTTTCTCAATACTCATTGTAATTAAATTGGGACAATGATATATTTATTTTTGGAATACTGAGCTCCTTTTACTGAGATGACATGAAAACCATTATTCTATATTTATATTGAAACTCCATCACTGTGATGACAAAGTTTAGTGATAGCACGTGACTGTAATGACATCAAACTTCTTTGATATCTCCGAATTGTGTTTTCTGTACTTTTACTGAATCCTTATTATGGAGACTTCATCATTGTACTATTACCAAAATCATTCATTGAAACATATCAGTAAATTTTTGTCTTCATTATCCACTTTAATATGCATTACTACCGCAGAAGGTACGCCAGAAATATCACCGTTATCTTTCTGATCTTGTCTCTATGGTTATATGAAATCATCTCTACAATTAGCCCGAACTTGTGTCATAACTGTAGTAGCACCGAGACTTGTCCATTGTGAAAGAACCACTGTAATATTATTTGAACTGTAATAGGACCGAATTTTTTTTTATGAAATCATTACCACAATTCATCGAGGCTTATCCACAGAAGTATGTCTACCATAGCATCAAAATGAGTCTACTATTTTGAATTTCTCAAGTGATGTCAAAATTGTGTTATTTCCTTACTATGGAATAGCATTGAAAGCAATTCACAATAATCTCATGAATACAACATTATGTGGCATCATCAATATCATCTGATCTTCTATAGAGAGATTAGTTATTTTCATTAACCCAAAACTATATTTTATCATTACCATAGTTCTGATACCATGTTGAAAAATCAATATAAATGGAAGTTAAAATTATTTTCCTCTTAATGACATAAACTTGTGATATTTCATTATTATTATTTGACCTCTTAGGTATATTTTTTTATCATCAAGATTAATCCCAAGCAACAAATAAAATATAACACAAGATGTAGGCACACTTCCAAGGGAAAACTGCCTCGAGGGGAAAATCTAGTCATAATTTCTTCCTTCTAAATTCAAATATGAGACAAGCAAGGTCCTTAAAATTTATATTTGAGACTACCTCCATAATTTCACCCTTCTTCCTTTCACTGTGTTGTTACCGAATACAACATCACTGTAATATAATAGAAATAATATACTTCAATTTTGTGATGGCACCGAGCCCACCATACTGTAGTTACAACAAGACAATTTTGGAACTGATACTGTGGTATATCACTGAGGATAGCAATGAGGATATATCTCACTAAGATCCAAACTTATCACTGTAATTATCACCAAAATTGTATCTGATATTTCACTAAAACATTTTGTGAGATGCACCAAAGCTTCCTATCTATAATTGCCAAAATTTCTCTCACATTTCAAGATTTGAATTTGTGAAATGTGAAGATCCTAGGATGGTATATATATTGGTTCATTCATCCTAAATTAGATGACATGTATTATGAAGAGATGTGTCCTTTAATTGAGCCTGCATGTGTTCTTTCGATAATAATTCTTTTGAGGTCGACATTGAAGAGGCTATCTTTGATGAGTGGATGACTTGATGGAGGATTGAAAACATTAAATTGACTTTGACTCGATCCTATAGCCTTCAATCGAGGCTTGGTCTGTAATCACTAACCCAAGCATGAGACTCATGATTTAACAATTCAATTCAACGATAATAAAATTCTTTTATTTAGACAAATATATTACATTTGACTCAAGTAAAATAATGAAGACCAAACCTAGTTACATTTTCCAACATCTATTCGGTAATTTCCCCTAATTAGTATAGGAATTTTACCACATATAAACATGAACCTTGCTATTTAACTCACAAATTGATGCATTCTCCCTCAGAATTTTGAAAGATACATGGAAATTGGAAGAATTTTATTGGGATACGTGTGTTATACACCTTGCGATTGTTTGGTAGGTAATGAATGTTAATTAATAGAAAGAAATTAACACTAAAAAATGATAATTCACCAATTCGTTTTTGGTGGATTCCAACATGTAGACGTGGAAAACCATAAACGGTCTGTGATTTCATTACATATATTTATTGAATGCTTTGGTTGGATAATGTGAACTAGTCTTTTAACTTACTATTATGTTGCAAAAAAAACTCTAGAACATTTAAACCATTGAATCCTCTCTTAGATGTATGATACAAAGTGCGTAAATAATATTTAATTATTTAGAGTTTTCTTGGATTAATTATTTAGAGCCTTAGGATCTTCTTATAATATCTATTTATTATAAAAGATAAGACATCCAGAAAGTTGTTTTTTCCTAGGAGCTAATCTAGGAAAATAGTTAGGAGTTTGTTACAAGTGAATTAAATTTAAATGGACACTTTTTAATGAAATAAGCGATACATAAAAAAATTAGTTTAGGACACAAGCTTATTTACAGTTTGTTTCTCTCCACTTTCAAGAGTGTTGAGTGATTGTGTGTAAGATCTTGAAAAACTTACGCAATTTTTTATTTTACTTATTAATAAAATTTGTGTGTTTAAAGACATTTCTACAATTATTATGGTATCATAGCTACAAGGATATATATGGTATGAACAAGAGATTCTAGAATTACAGTATTTTGGAAAAATGCATCAAATTGGACAACAGTTTTCGGTATGTTTGTTACGAAAATTTGTAAGAAAGGAAAATAATTTTATAGCTATATTATTAATCTCATATTTAGATTTTAAAAAAGATGAAGAGATTCCATCCGTTTTAATTTTTTTTTTTTTTGTTATTGAAGGTGTTCCTTTTGTGATTGAATTTTTCCCTTAAATTTGTTGTCTATCACTGTAGTAATTTGTTTCAGTAGATAAGAAACATATTATTTTAAATCCCTCTGAAATATTTGAATGCATACACCATTTATTGTAAGTCCAAAGGAAAGAAACAATGTATTGTAATATCTCGGCGTATTAAAGGCTCCAAGGGCTAGCAAACCTCTATAAAAAAATATCCTAATTTCATTTCATTGTCATAGGTTGTGGATGTTTTTGGTGTTTCAGAGATCAATCACATTGTCCTGGCTAAAATTTGCATCAATTTTTCCAACAAATGTAAATGTATTCTTATAATAAATTATGCCTGTTGGCTAATGCAAAGCACCATCTCTTTTCATCTATATTACTTAGAAAAAGTGAAGATAATAATCAATTTCTAAAGGTTTTTAGGCATGTTTTAAATATTTCAGTTGTTGTTATTCTCACTAGGGCATTTAGTAAATTCTAGATGTGTAAACCAACATAAAATAAATGTGTGAGGATACCAGCATGGAACTACCATGAAGATTTATGTTGAAGTCTTGCATCAATGGACCTGTGTGGAAATAGTCAGTGTGGAAGTCGCTTTCCTAGAAGACCTACGACGTATATATGACCTACATCCAAGCCAAAGAAAAAACAATTAAGAAAAAACAATTTAATGACGTGGAGTTTAAATTGAAAAAGTACTTTTTCAAGGGTTTAAGGGTATAATTTTGAGTTTAACTATGGAAAATTTTAATATATATCCTTAAATTCATGTTTGAAAAGTATGAAAAGAGTAAAGAAATACCTTTGGGAAAGTAAAGTCTCTTTTTATGGAGATAGAAGGTGTTTAATGGAGGGATAAGTTATCATTTTTTAATTTGTAATATTTTGGGAGTAATAAGTGATATGTGGAGTGATAAGATTATTTTTTTTGTTTTTTTTGTATATTGTTTTGGAGTAATAAGATGTAATTTATTTTTGTAAATTGGGAGTGATAAGGTTTGATTTGGTAATTTTTGAGTGATAAGGTGTAATTTTCTAATTTGTAATTTTGGAGCAATAAGGTGAAATATTTTATTTTTTGAGGGAAAAAAAAAATTAATTCAAAGTAACTTTTACTTTGAGAGGGGTTAGAGTCAAAGAAGTTAAATTGAAATAGAATTGTAAATCTCAATTTTTGAAAGTTTCATCGTAAAATTTTAAAGAAGTTGACTACAGCCAAGTGCAAAGCTAAGCCACTTCTCTCCTCAAAATATTCTACAAGGGTCAAGGCTAATCCCTGATAGATCTTTTTTGGTTGTGGTGTTGTGTGTGGTGTTTTGTTCGTATTCTTTATGTGGTGCATGATCTATCTTGGTGTACACACTTACTTTTATAATGTCCTCAATGGTAAAATGATTTTTCAAGTCTAAAAAACTTGAAGGATCAAAGAATTATAAGACACAGAAAAGGAACATATAAAGCGCTTTCATTTACAATGGACTTTGGAAATATGTATGTGATGGTGATGTTAAACCAAACAAACCTACAGATGCAAAGTCACTATCTAAATCGGAGATCAAGAATGCCAAAGCATTAGCATTAATTAAGTCTTATGATAATGGTAAAATATATGTTAATATTGAAAATTCTTCTGATGCATGGTCTTCCTGGAAAAATTATAAATATTTGTTTGATACAAAACCAAAATATAAGAGACTTTATATTCAATTGAAGTTTCTTGAACAAAAATTGACGAAAGTAGGAGATGTACTTGAGTACATTTCGAGACTTAAGAACGTTAAGAAAGAAATAGTAGAGAGAATGTTTGAAGCAGTGGATGATAGCTTCATGACTACTACTTTTATTTTCAGTTTTCCTTCTTCATATACACATTTATTGGAAAATTTATAAGTAACTGGAAACATAGAATAGTTAAAATTTGATGAATTAAGTAAAATTCTATCGCAAGATGACAAAAATTTTATAAAGAAGAAACATGTTGGAGAAGATTTCTTCTTTACAAAACCTAGCAGTAGTAAATATTCAACTGAAATATCTAAAGGTTGAGGAAAAGGGCACAAAAATCAAAATCAAGGAGCATATAGAGGATAAGGTCATACTAGAACTCAATGCAGAGGGAATAACTTTAGTAGAGGAAATATTAAAGGAAGAGGAAACAATCAAGGATGAGGACAAAGTTAAAGAAGAGGAAAAAATCAAGGTAGAGGACAAAGCAGAGGCAGAGGAAAAAGTCAAGGCAGAGGAAAATATTGCAATCAAATTATTTGTAAAAATCTTACAGAATTGGGAATTATGTTGAATATTCGCGAACTTCTATTCAAAAAATTCCATATTTTCCATGACATTTGGTACAGTTTTCTAATGATTAAGAATTTTATGGCTCAGAATATGTCTTCACTACATGTAAAAGTTCATAATCAACAACATTACAAGTGTCCATGTTTCTTAAAATTGATTATGAAGATGCTTGGATCTTAGATACAGGGGAAACACAACATATGATTTTTCGACGTGAATTATTTTAGACTCTTGAACAGTGCCAACTCAATTCAATATTTCTTGCAGATGATATAATACACTCCTTGTGTAAAAGGTGTAGTAAAATTTTTACTTCTTGGCAATGGAAAAAAAATAATTTCAAATATTTGGTGTGTACCAACTTTCAAGAAGAATTTGTTGTCATTAGTCAGGATTTGAAATGAAAGACATCAAATTCTCATGGAGGATGGATTAGTAAAAATAAATTCCATCAAACATAATATGAAGATGGAAAGCTTCTATGGATGAAAGGCATAATCATTCCATGGAAATCTGGTTTTGCAAGAGTAACGGGTACAAGTATTTCACGAATAAGGTTCTGGCATGTTAGATATGGTCATTTGATCTTTCATAGCCTCTCTCAAATTCAAAAGAAGATATCCGTTAAAGGACTTCCAAATGTTAGGAAAGAAAATACAAGATGTGAATATTGAATTTATTGGAAACAAATTCGGGAAAATTTTCCAATAAGTTCATAGTGTGCAAACATGCATTTGCAATTGGTTCATAGTGATATTTATGGACCTCTACAAGATTTTGTAGGAGGACGTAGATACTTTTTACTCTTCATTGATTATTTTAGTAGAATGACTTGGGTTTAGTAGAAGGACTTGGATTCATAAACCTTTGAATTTTTTAAGACTTTTCACCAACTGGTTGAGAATGAAGTTAAAGAGAAAATTGGCACTCTTAGGAGAAACAATTGATAGGAATTCACTTCGAATGAATTCCAAACATTTTTGAAGGATAATGGTATCAAAAGAAAACTTACAAATTTCTACACTCCACAAAAATATGGAGTAGTAAAGAGAATGAATTGCACCTTGTTAGGGATGGAAATATCTATGCTAAATTTAAAAAATTTAAGTCCTTTATACTAGCCAGAAGAAATACATACAACAATATACTTAAGGAACAACTATCCCATTACTTCTTTGGATGGTATTACACCATATCAAGCACAATTTAATTTCAAACCTCAAGGAAAACATCTTAGAGCTTTTTTTTTAGTATGTTATGCCTCATTTCCAAAATAAAAACAAACTAAGCTTCATTTACGAAGTTTGAAGCGTACATTGAATGGGTATTCCAATGAAAAGAAGGGATATCACATTTTTTCCAATGGAATGTTTATACTCAGTAGGGATGTTATAATTGATGAAATAAAAAACAAGAGTGCCGCAAAGATAGAAAGTCTTCTACAAAAATTAGAAGCTAAGGAAGATAAAAAGAAAATTAAAATACAAAATCAACCAAGTATACAAAATTGGCATGAGATTGAATTTCCTTCATGAGAAAATGGTTCATCGAGGTCACCTAATTCATCTAGAAAATCTAGATCTTCTTAAAGCAGTTCATATGAAAATGAATCTCCACCCCCTAAACCTTCAGATGATCGAATAATTTTTTATATAAATCCACTTTATAATGATGGTGATTATTTAGATCCAAAAACAAGTGAACATAAACTACCTCAATATTTTATTCAAATTTTGAAGGATGTAAGGCTAGATGAAAAAAATTAGTCAGGAACAAGAAGTTCACAAATAAATTAAGAAAAAATTTCCTTAATAAAAAATTATTTTACTCATCCCTCCACATATAAAGAGACATTAAAACATGTAGAATCGAAAAAGGCAATGGTTGAAGAAGACAAGGAAGTGATGCAAAACAACACTTGGAAACTGATTGATTGTACTGAAAATGTGAAACCAGTCGGATGAAAATGGGTGTACAGGATTAATGGTATAAGCGAGATGGATACATTGACAAGTACAAGGAAAGGCTTGTTTCTAATGGTTTTGACCAACAAGAAGGAATAGAATATGAGGAAACATTTTCACCTATAGCAAAATGGGACAACATCATATTAGCACTTGCATTAGGAGCTAAAGAAGGATCAAAAGTACATCAGATCAATGTTAAAAGTGTCTTCCTCAAAGGATACTTTTAGGAAGAAGTATATATGAATCAAACTCGAGGTTTTTAGATCAGTGGGTGGGAACACAAAATATGAAAATTAATCAAGGCTTTATATGGAAACAAGCTCCATGATCTTGATATGCAAAAATGGATGAGTACCTTCACCAGGTAGGATTTAAGCAAAGTGAATTTGATGATACCTTATATATGTGCCAACATTCTAAAAATATGGTGATTTTAGTTATGTATGTGGATGGCTTAATCATTACTAAGAACAATAATGATCATATGATGAAGGTAAAGGAGTTATAGGTTGGATTTAAGATGACTCATATGGGATTCCTTCACTAATATCTTTGAGTTAAAGTATTCCAACATACAAACAATATTTTCATTAGTGAAAGAAAGTATGCATTTAAACTACTGAAATTTTTTGGGATGCAAGATTGTAAGCATGTTCTCACCCCAATGGATCAAAACTTAAAACTTTAGAAAATTGAAGGGGGGGAATTGGTGAATGGTATTAATTATAGACAGTTGATTGGTAGCTTGATGAATATGAAAACCATTCATCCCTACTTATCTTATCCAATTTTAATCCTCTAATTATTCATACATGAACCAATGGAAAGCCACTAGAATTGTAAACACCTCCTCCCACATTTACCCACTTTCACCAGCTTGCCTGGGGTAAACATGAGTTGAGGATCACTATGATATGACTAAAACTCCTATTTGACTTGTTAAAGCCCCACAATTCCATTTCAACATCATGGGGAATAACCACCCGGTCCGGACTTTAAGGCAACTCCTTTTTCGTTTGGTGTAGTGGCTCTGACTAGGGATAATTGGACCAGTTTCCCAAATAAAGAGATTTATATGGTAATGGTAGGTTTTCGTACAATTAAAAATGATAAATGAATTTAAACTAATCAAGGTAATCTATCTAAATAATAAAACATATGCATCTACTTAACTTATTTGTTTGACATAATCTATAACCTCGGCAAAATTACCTTTGATGTCATCTAGGAAGATGTCTTATAACAGAAGGTAATAAATATCATTCGATTGTTGAAAGGTATGAAAATTATATAAAATGGTTATCTTGACTAAATAGTTAATCAAAATAATTGTGTAAAATATATCACATATATCAATTGCTTTATGTATATAATAAGGAATTATAGCTGAAACATTGTACAGAAGTGCATGAATGATAAACTCTATGTCAGACTAAATACATATCACAATTAAAAAAAAGGATTAATGTAGATTCACAATCAAGAATTAAGCATAAGATAAAAGTACCATATATGATAAGCTTTTCTCATGAAATCTGCAATATTGATTCACTTTCCTTCAATTCAAATACACTTTAAGAGTAAAAAATGAAATTTTATTAAGTATGTTTTCTTTTCCAAAAATTACGTCATGTTCCATATATTTCATCAAAGGCATTCATAAAAGTAGAGAAGTGCAAGCTTTCACAAAATTTTCTTTGATAAAATTTTGGACCCTTCTCTAAATGCACTAGAAGGGTTTAAATACTAAACTAAATATATCAAAAATAGATTACTACCTAAAAATTTGAGGAGGTTTCAAGCAACATTCCTCATAATAAGTAAGCTAAATTATAATCTAGAAATAAATATAACAAGATTTTTTAGGTGGGTTGATCTTCTTTCGTCACTTGATCTCAAAGTTGGTAGATATCCATCATCGGCTTCAACTGAGTTAGTTGTATGATCCCATATCTGACCTGACCTTTAAACATAACATTTGAGAGTGCTGGAAATGATTTCCTAGTGGAATTGTTTAAGGATTTAAGAGTCATGCACTAGTGATGTGGTTTGATCAAGAAGTTCTAGTAATTTTCTTGATCTAATTTTGTTATATGCTTGATAGATTCTTCCTATGTCTCAATCCTTTCTTTCAATTATGTCTCTAATAATTTGACCTCTGAGATGGCTTCACTATATATTATTTAATAATCTTGGTGTTATGAATTTTTCCATTAACAAAATAAATGATATTATTTGCTAAGTCTGTTGCTTTTCATGTTGCTTTCTCTACTTGCCTAAACTACATCTCCCAGAATTTAAATAAAATATCTTTATGAAATTTCTCAACTTTTCGGAGATCAACCTCCTTTCCTTTGTAAGATTATTTCCATAAAATGAATTTAGAAATATTCTTATGAATCCTTTCACATTACAATATTCTATTTTCCATTTGTTGAGTAAATATTTATTTGTTTCACAATATGAATTGGTGGCTGAGATTTGCTGACAAAAAGTCTCCTACTGTTGTTCTAAATTTGTGTTACATTCAAATGCATCTTTTATAAAATGTTCAGTTTGAGGTTATCTTTTAAGTTTATCCATCACTTTCTCTATCTATGTATCTTTCTCAGAGATTTGTACTTGACGTTGCAACTTCAATCTTTCGAATTATTTCTCAAAATTGTGCCATTTTCATTTCAACTTTGTTGTTCGGGTTGTGATTTTATTGTTCCAGCTGACTTTCTAGCTCTTGAACTCTATCTTCTTTATTCCTGAGCAGAAGTTGAGCTTCTGCTACTTTATCCATTGTGGAATTTGCATATGCCCCTGCAAATTGTGACAATTTGGTAAAATGTTATACTAGATTGACAAATGTGTCTTTCAAGACAACATATACTGATTCATTATAAAGAGTACTTATTGTTTCATCAACTCTTCTTCTTTTCCTCATCTTTACTACAAATTTTTCGCTCCGACTGTAAAAAAAATCCAATGGAGGTATTTCCTCAATTTTAAAATTATTTCTTGATTTTGGTAGGCCAGGATGATCTCTTGTTCTTGAGATTCTGGGATTTTCTGAAGTTCCACTGCTATTCTTACTAGATTCTGAGTCTTCTCAGGAGTTTGAAAACTCATTGATCCTTCTGCATTAGGACTAGGTGCTTTCTGCAGTGCTTGAGTAAAAAATTTCCATTCTGTGCCTAAATTCTCTTCTAGAGATTTCACTATCTGCTCAGGTGTAGTTTGTACTTGCTAAAGTTATTTTGAAGGTAACTCAGCTCCACCAGTTCCCTCCTTCGTATGTATATCAATTTCTTTGATTAAATTTTCAATTATCTTATCAGGGCTATCATTTTTACTTTCAGATTCATGATCAGAATGATATGAACTTTGAGACTTGTGTTGTGAATGCTTTGAATATTGAATTCATTGTTCCTATGACTCATCCTCTGATATATATTTTGCTTCATCGTCTAAACTAATACTAGGGGTTGATTTTTCAAATTTCTTCAATTAATAACAAGTCCAATGGGATTGTTTCCAACATATTGTTTTTGTCTTTGTGAAAAGGTTTTAGGTCTTATACACTGAGTTTATTAGATATTATTTTTATCACATATGTGAATTTCTCTATTCCTTCAAATAAATCATCAAAACATCATTTTCATCCATAAAAGGTCTAACCTTAATAACAGTGGTAAAATTTTGGACCACATTATTAGGATCATATTGTCTCCCTAGAATTAAGGTTAGATTCAAGAAAGTAATGTTTGTAATTTCCTTCGTTGTATGACCTACATCAAATAGACCGAAGGTATCACATTGTAATGGAAATTTAAGCCAAATCGCTTTCTTAGAATCCCTGAGCTGCTTAGTTATACCATTTACAAGTTTTCGATATGAAATTTCTCTAGTGAAGAGTTTATCTTAAACATAGTAGGGAAAAAAATTGGCAGGAGAAATAATCTTGAAAGCTCTGATATAAGCACAATTATCTTCTCTGCACCATCTATCCATAGGAAAAATATCTCCACTAGCCTGTTTAGAAATTCTAGCAGCGTTTTAATTAAAAATGGTTTGATGAATTGGTAACATGAATCCATGACAAATCTTATAGAATTGGCAATAAAATTCATCCTCCCATGGGGCTTTATAATAAATATGAATAGGGTTAGGCTCTTGGCTTGTCCACTTCCAACCCATAATAGGAAAGTTCGAATATAAACATATAACATCCATGATATATGCACTCAATTAAAAAGGAGGTATTTTTCTAGTCGAAAAGACCATATTTGTCGTGTAATCCATAATGGTTTTTTCCAAATTATTGGATAAAATGTTTTCCCAATTCATGATAGTAGAATTGACAACTATGTCAATTACGAGAACCCATTAAATGGAAATTTTAGTAGTATCAGGTCTAGAAACAAATCTACATAGCTTTTTGCTACAAAACAATAACGTGATGGAAATTGCATTGTTGGGTACATACCAAATTTGTCCTTCCTTAATTTGGCTTGATATTCTTTCCATTCTTTCACCACATTCATTGGGTCTTGATTATTCTTTGTAAACTTATCTAGGAAATATTTACCATAATATTTATGTGGCATTGGTAAATGGTACATTGTACACAAATCCTCTGCCTTGAATGAACCCATGTTTTCTTGTTTGGAATTATTGAACGTCGTGTTTGTAATATTGAGGTTGTTGATGACCCATTTTACCATATCATTGTATGGTAACATCTTTCGCCTTGCAACTATCCTATGCAAGAATGAACATGAAACTTCACAGTAGGAAGGTTCTGATGAACTGGTCAAATCTGTCATTGCGGATTTCTTTAGTTCCTTTGGATTTCTTCTTCAAATAGATTATATGGCTTCCCATGAATAAATTTCACTGTCCTTATTCCATGTAGTCTCTAAAAATATTGGATCCATGTCTATAACTTCAGCGGTGGATGATAGGGAAATTAATTTTCATTTTGTTTATGTCCCTATATTACTAGTGTAGTCCCTTATTATGTTACTGTAGCCCCCCTTATTGTTATTGTTGGACCTTGGTAACCCCCATATTGTTATTATTGTGCCCTTACATTATTATTGTTAGGTCGGCTCAAATTATATTGTGACCCCATGGAATCATCTATATAGAAAGGAGGTTTTGTTATTTGTATCATCGAAGAATTGTTAATTTATGTAATGTAAACGAGGCTACCCCCTTGAAGTGGCTTATTTCTAAGGTGCTCATCTGATATTTCTTCTATTTCTGGAGCTGGTTTCATAGCATTTGGTATCAGAGCTTTGGATTCTAGGGTTTTGATACTCCAGACAGGTCATGATGAAATTTTATCTTTAAATTTTTTCTACGAAGGTTCAAAAGATGAAATATTTACAAACCAAAGCCATGATCCATAGGAACGTCGTGTAAGATTTTCAGATATTGGTTCAAAGTATTTTTGGATATATGATCTATGGAATTTAGGGGTTTTCTAGGCTCCATAATTTCACCTAAAACAGGTCATTATGGAATTTGCGCTATAGATTATTTTCTACAAAGGTGCAGAAGCTGAAATTTTTATAGAGAGAAGCCAAAATCTTGAGGAACCTTATGTAAAAAATTCAGATATTGGTTTGCAATATTTTTCAGAGATATGATCCGTGGAATTTAAGATTTTCTCAGGATCCCGAATTTCATCTCAAAGAGGTGACCATGGGAAAATTATCATAACTCTCTATCTAAGCATTGGATTGGAATTTCGTAAAAATTAGCTGCAATAAAACAGACTATAGTTTCCTATGTATCAATTTCAGAGCTGAAGGAGGAAATAGTGTCACGTGGAAGTTCATACAAGTTCGCTCTACTGAACCAATCCATAATTAGGTTATTGTGGGAGATTGGGCATAAATTTTCCTTGAAGAATCCAAATCAGGTCAGACCTATGGCATTCGAAAGAAGACTCATAGGGATACTACAGGGCTAAATTTCATATATTCAGGATTCGAAATCACAGAGATAATTCAGTTTCAATATCAAGCTCCTCAAAAGCAAGAAAAATGTGTGTATTTGTTTTTTAAAATTGCATAATGTTTGTTTGAAAAAGTATTTTGAAGTGATTCCAAGGGAATATTGAAGAAATTTTATCAGTATTGGGTTCTATAATGCCTCAAAAAAATAATTCCATACCCATTAAGCCCTCAGAAAGCTATACTATAATGCATGAAGAGGAATAATTGCAGTATGAGATATCAAAATTACGGTACCAAGTGCAACAAATTTCGATCCTACGAAGAGAAACCAAAGATTACATAGATGGTTTATAAGTACAAATGGAGGCTAAGTTGGATAGTTTGAAGGATCAAATAAAAGGTAATATGGATGATAAAGTAGTGGAATATCACATCGAGCATCAAAAACAAGTTCTCCAACTCTCAAAATATAACCTAACTTTGGATAGAATCAAATGAAACATCAGGATGATCAGCATTGCATCGAAAGAATTTCTGAAGTAGTCATAGAAAAAAGAACTTGACTAGTATGATCAATTTCAGAGTATCTCAGCAAGTGGAATAACATTCTTGTATAAGATTCCACATGGGAGGATGAGTATTTTATACAAAAGCATCAAGAAATAATCAACCATTGAGGACAACACTTTTTTGAAGGAGAAGGGCATATTAGGTCACTATATTACTAGTATAGTCCCTTATTATGGTAATGAAGCCCCCCTTATTATTATTTTTATACCCCTGTAACCCCCATATTGTTATTAATGTTCCCTTACATTATAATTATTAGGTCAGCTATGATTATATTCTTACCCCATGGACTCCTATATATATAAAGGAGGTTTTGTTATTTGTATCATCGAAGAGTTGTTCATTTATGTAATGTAAAGGAGGTTTCCCCCTCGAAGTGGCTTATTTCTAAGGCGTTGATCTCTCTTTTATTTTATTTCTGGACCTGGTTTCATAACACATTCTTTGTCATTTCTTTTGATACTCCTTTCTCAAATAGTTTCCCGAATTCAAGAAAGGCAAGGAAATTTAGAGTTGAGATGAAAAGGAATAGATAAACAGAGTTAAATCACCATAAATTAAAAATCTGACGCTTTTATTTCAAATAGGCTTTAGACAAATATCAATATTTTTGAATCCTATAACCATTGATTGTTGTTAATAACCCTTTGAATGATTATTAAATATTTCAAGTATTTTATACTATATGTCCAATAAAAATATTTAAATCATTATATCTTATTAACGAACCAATTACTTCAAGTTCTTTTAGTACTAAATGTTATATCCCAAATTGCATATTCTACGAGAATCCATATTATGTATTTCGACCATAAGTTTATGCGCAATGCGATCTGCACAAATCGCATATCGCACTTTATCAAGGCGGGTGTAACTTTCATTTGGTTTACAAGCTACGGGATGCAGTATGTGCTAAAACTCTAAGAGTTGAATTTTATCGGATTTCATAAACAAGTTTTATTATTTGTTTAATGATTCATCGAGTCCAACTTATCAGATTTTATTTTCCGAATGATATAAGTTTGTCTTTTAGGGAGGCGTGATGGGATTTTTAAGTTATAAGGGATTTTTCGATTTTTTAATGAGGAATTACTCATAACTCAAAGAGGTATTAGCACTCACCGCAATTCGCAAGCTTTGTATGTGTTATAACTTTGTGAACTTTTGTGTTTTACGATTTGCGCTAAGCGCAATCAAATCAAAGAAAAAAAATAGAGTATTTTATTGGATGGGGAGAATCATTGACTCCTTAAGAGTTTTTGTATGACAATTTCAGAGTTTAAAATGTCTTTTTTCTAAGAGTATTTTACTTGGTTAAATATAATTTTCTTGACTGATAATAGATCAAAAAGTCTTTAATAAAGTTCGAAGCTTCTCAAAAAACAAATAACTTTGTGAAAAACAAGAATTTTTTTAGAGATCTAAAAAAATTTTATTTTTCAAATTCTATAAATACTTCTTTAACAGTCATTATTTATAAAAGGAGAAATAAAAAATATTCAAAGAAAATATATATGTGAATGCAATAATTATACTATTTCAACATTATTTTATTACAAAAAGTAAACACAATCACATATGATAGAAGAGATTATCTTCTATGAAAATTATTTCTTCAAAATCTGCCCATTTACAGGTAAGGATTCTCTCCTTCCTGATAAATAGTGTAATAAAAATGTTGATGGCCTGATTAAGTCAGTAATATGAAATGGTCCAAGCAACATTCTTTGGAATTTTGTATGTTTGCCTTTTTCCTCATGTTATTTTTCCCGCTTCAACAATAGGTCTCCTAGTTGAAATGGTTTTGGGATAACATAATTTGCATCAAAGGAAGTCTTAACTAACTGCTGATGGTGTGCATGTGTGATTTTCACTTTATTTCCTTGTTCTTCCAATTTGAGAATTTGTGCTTGTTGTAATTGCAAGGAAGACCAAGCAGTTTCTTCAATAAATTAGACTAGGCATAGAGAAGGAATAGCTATGTTTGTGGGAAGAGAAATCTATTTCCCATTAAATAGACTAGATAGAGAAGTGCGTATTGAGCCCTTCTATGTAATCTAATCTTCTCAGAGAGAAAATTTCAAAGATTGGTGCCAATTCTTATGACTTTTATCAATAGTTCATTTTATGATTCTAATGAGATTTTTGTTCGTTGATTCTCCTAGACCATTTCCTTGAGGATAATAATTAGTATAATATTTAATTTTAAAACCTCTTTTAAGAGAAAATTCTATCATTGTAGTGCTTGAGAAATATGATGCATTATCAAGCATTAAGGAAGTTGGTAAACCAAATCTGGTAATAATAATTTGATCAATGAATTCAATTATCTTCTCAAAATTAGTACCTTCAGTGAAATTTCTTCCACCCATTTTGTAAAATAATCTGTTGCTGTAAGAATATATCTATGTTGCTTTGAAGAATGAGGAAAGATCTCACCTATTATGTCCAGTACTCATTGCTCAAATGGTTGTTTAATGTTGACTGGTTGTAATGGTAGTGCATGTTTCCTTTGTCTTCCAACAATAGTTTAATGTGTTGTACATTTTATTGTGTATTGATGTGCGTCTTTAAATAAATTTGGCGAGTAATAGCGAGAATTTATAATTTTACGAATTGTTGTATCTCCTCCAAAGTGTCCAGCAACAAAACCGTCATGTAGTTCCTGCAAAACCTTTTCAGACTTAGATTTTTCCAGACATATTAATAGAATAGAATCATAGCTTTTCTTGAATAAGACATCATTGATGATATTTTTTTCCTTTAATCTCAAGGCTCTTTTATTTTTGTAATTGAGTTGAAAAGAAGCATATCAATTTTTTAAGTAAAAGATGAGATCAACATATTGAGATTTTGTATCATTGAGGCTTACCTCATAAATTTGTATATCATTAACTGGATCTTCCTCTACAACTGAATCAGATGCTCCAGTCAACATTCTACAAAAACCTTGACCATTATGAATTTTAGATCGTCTAATTTGTACATCATACTCTTGTAAAGCAGTTAGCGAGTTAGTTGTATTTTCTTTCACTTCCCTTTGCATCAATAATTGTCTTACTACTAAAAATGGGACTGTGATTTTAGTGTTATTTTTCAGTAGAAATGGACTAAAATTTTGCACTTCTTTGAAGATACAAAATGCTTGCTTTTCAACAGTAGAATAGTTTAACTCAGCGCCCTATAAATTTGAAATTAAGAAAGCAATAGCTGCTTCAATATATTATTCATTAAGTTGTGTCAAAATGGCTCCATATGATGTGTCTGAGGCAAATGTATATAATACAAATTTTTTTGAATAGTCGAGAGTAGCCAAAGAAGGAGTATTGATGATAGCTTGCTTGATAAATTTGAATGATTCTCTTTAAATGTGACCCCATTTAAAGTTTTAATTTTTCTTGATAATGGGTTGTAAAGGAAAAAATATTTGTGAAAAATAAGGAAGAAACCTTTGACAAAATTTATTTGGCCTAAGAAATATTGCATTGATTTTTTGTTGTGGGGAAAAAGGATTTTCTCAATTTATCTAATATTTTCTGGATCAATATAAATACCCTTTTTTTATACAAAAAATCCTAAAATTTTACCTTCGCTCAAATAAAAATAATACCTATTTGGATTTAATGAAATCACATACTTGATACATCTTTAAAATATCTGTTTAAGGTCATTCAAATCGATGCTTATTTTATTGGAATAAAGAGTAATATCATCAAATTAAATTACAACAAACTTGTTTATGAGTGCTTTAAAGGCTATATCCATAGCTTTTTTAAATGTGGCACCTGCATTAATCAAACCAAAAGGCATTTTATAGTAAGAATAATTTTCCCATTTCATTGCAAATGTAGTCTTCAGCCTATCATCTAGATGTATTAGGATTCGGTTATATCTTGAAAGTCCATCAAGAAAAGTCACAAGTTCAAAACTAGCTACTGATTGTAGTACTTGTTCCATGGTTCGCAATGGAAATTATCTTTCAGACAAGATTTTTTTAGATTTCTAAAATCTATGCATATGTGAATATCACCATTCTTCTTTCCAACTGGTACTATATTGGAAACCCATTTAGAATGTATAATAGGAAAAAATATGTTGGCTTTGAGAAGTTTATTCAATTCAAAATTTATCTAACTTTTGAGATTTGGGTGAAGTTTCCTCAGTTTCTGTTGGACTATTTTTTCATTTGAGATCATAGTTATGGTGTGTTATATGACCAAAGTATCATAAGTCTTAATATCAGTATAACCCAAGGCAAATATTTCTCTGTATTTCTTCAACAACTGAATGAATGATGATATTTCATGATAAGGTAAACCAAGACCTAAGTTAATATTCTATGGTTTGTCATCAGTACCAAGATTTACTAGTTCAAAGTTCAATCTTGAACTTGAAATTTTAGCATTAGTCATCTTCTTGAATCTATCTTTAATATCATAAATATCTTCCAGCTTAACCAAAGATTTAGATATTTGATTTTCTTCACTATTTTGATTTAACTAAAGGTCATGTTCATTTTCATCTAAGATTTGATCGTCATATGACCCTTCTCATGTCAAAAATTAAACAATATCATAATCATCATTAAAGACTCCTCAATTTATGACATTATCAGGGATGGATGGTCTAAATATGAATTCCATGGAGAACTTGTTAGGACTAAAATATTCAGATGGTATGAGTTTTGATGTAACATTAATTCATAGATCAACACTAGCATTTTGCAATTTGGGAATAAAGGAAACATTGAATGTTAAAAAATGGTCAGCGAGATATTGAACTAATGTTTTATATTATGCAAGGTGTCCAGAAAGGAAATGAAAAGTGTTTCTTGACTGTTTAATAATGATTTCTGAGTCTCCAGATACCTGCAAATATTTCACATCAAAACTAATCGCTTTATACAATCCTTGTATCAGTGCTTTGTATTCTGCAATATTATTTGTACACTCAAATTTTAATCTGCAAGATAACATAATATTTTCCCCTTATGGGTTAAAAAGAATACAACCAGCTCATGCACCATCATTATATTTGGAACCATCAAAGTACAAATTCCAAAACAGAGTTTGGACTAGTGGTTTATTTACAAAATTTGTACATTTTGAAAGATTTTTTTGTGAGATGTTTTCAATTTGAGAAACGAGAGAATTATCTAAGAAGGAAGATTTTTTAGCATTGAAATTCCCTAAAAATCATTCACTTGAGTAGTTTTCAATCATGTGGTTGGTAAATGATACTGGTTCATTGTCACCTTCAAATTCAGTTACTGTATAATTCATATGTTTTTCTTGATCAAATCGAATTTTATTTGGCTTTCCATTATAAGGTAACCACATCTGAGACCAATCTGTAGCAAAATATCCATGAATTTTTTCAGAAAAATCTCTGCTCAAAATTAATCCATAGAATTCTGGAATATCAGCCACTAATATATCAATGATTTGACTGACTTTGGGTTTTGAATAATGTCTAATATTGACTTAATTATTTCTCCTAGGACCTCAACTTTAGTTCTGTCAAGCTCTACTATGTGAACAACAAATTTTTGAGGAGTGATATTAAACTAAGCACGAACCGGTATTGGCATTATATTAGAAGAAGCTCCTAAATCAATCAAACAATTGTGAATATTATTGTTTTAAATTTCATATGTTAGAAGAAAAGGAGTTGTTTGTGAATTGGAACTATCACCTATAAGAATTGAATCGGAAGGATCAACCTTATTTGAAGAAGTATGAGGTTTTCTTGAACTATTTGAAGCCTGAGATATAACAACAACAGGTAGTGCTAAAGAAGGAACTACATTTAGTTCTCTAAGAAATATCCTTTTTTTTGTTTCAATTTTTTGATTTCATGATGTGATATGTTGGTTTTTACTCGCTTCATATCTTTGACAATATTATATTCCATGGTATCAGGTACTACCAAGGCTTTTGATGTTTTTGGGGAATTTGTTGAAGGTGGACTAGATTGTGACACCTTAGAAGAAGATTTTTTATTAGCTGATTTATCTTTTGAGACTAATGTTGAAGCTTTCAAATTTTTGATTTGACTAGCTCACTTTCGTAGGTCCTTTTCTTCTAGTGGTAATAGGAAAAGCTTCTTGTTGTTCTTCATTTGGGAGAATAAAGTACCGCATACGATTTGTTTCAACTACTTCCTCTTCCTCATTATCTTCTTCTTCTGTTTCTTCATCTTTTGTTTCTTGGTCAAAATCAGCATTAGATACAGTTTTGGGTGGCTAAGAACCAGAAGACTGATTTCCCTTCAGAGATCTGAAATTTCTCTTAGCATTGGAATTTTGAGCGACTTGATTTTTGATGTCTACCATTTGATTTGTCGTGGTTTTCAATACATTCTGAAGGCATTCTACATCAAAAGGATATTTTGATGGATTTTTCTTTGAATCATCTTTGAAATAAACTTTTTTAGATTTCCTGTCTTCTTGAGAACTTTTCTTTTCAAGAGAAATACGACATTTCTCTACAGATAGATATTCCTTCATGTTTTCTGCTAATATAGCTAAATTAGATCTATATACAAAAAATGTTATATTAGAGGGAGCAGAAGAGATATACCACTCATTTTTAACTTCAGCACAAGGAACTAATGTAGCGGGGAATTTATTCAGTAATTTATTGAATCAATAATTTAATTCTTTTATTTTATCTCCTGTTTTAGCCTTTAGATTTTATAAGTCATTGATGAGTGATGAAGTGGTTCTGTCATCTCCAAACTTAGCTAGTAGTTTTTCTTCAAACATATATCAACTAGTTATAGAGTGAGTAAGTAATGAAAAATACCACGATCTTGCAGAACCTGTAAGAGTATATGGAAATAATTTGACCACACAATCTTCTTCAGTTACCTATTTTAAATTGATGGCTAACATATAATTGTGGAGATGTCTTTCTATTGGTAGACCATCATCCAGATTTTATTTTGGTAACCATATTTCAAGATACTTAGGAAGTGGGTGAAGAGGGGTTTCCATTGCTATAGCACCTGGATTATTCCATGGTTATACACATGGGGGAGGTTGTTGGCCTGACATGATTGTAGTAGTTTGGGTGGATGAAGATGGGATGTAAGTGGACGAAGAGGCAGGTTGACTTCCTGAACTAGAGGAACTAAAACCAGTAACATGAGTGAGAGCTGTTGAAATGTGTGGGGGAAGTGAATGGGTTAGGGATGATGAATTGGAAAAAATCTCAGTAATAGATGTTTGTAATTTAGATCTCTTGGTATTATTTCAGGGAGAAGGAACGAGAAATTCCAAAGGGGGGACTCCAATTTTCTCACTTAGAGAACGAGTTAAGATTATTCTAGGTTGTAGTTCAGATCACATACTTTATTCAGATTATTTTTATATTGTAGTCTTTTCACCTGAAATGGAAATTTGTTCTAACTTTTCAATCAAAGTTTGAACTTCTCGTGATTCAGATTTATAGTCTGAAGAAAGAAACTTCTGATATCTTATAGGGGATTTTGGAGAATATTGTTCAACTTATGATCTTAAAATAGTTATTCCAGAAGGAGATCCAGAAGTTGGACGGGATCTAAATAGCGAATGACTGTTAGGATGGCTTTTATATTTCTTATGGGTTTTCCTTTCCATTCACAATTGGCCCTCCTAGCTGCAAAATGTTGAAGCCCCAGAATTATTTTTCAACAACATGGGGGATAACCACCCGGTCTGGTACTTAATACAACTCATTTTTTGTTTGGTGTAGTGGCTCTAACTTGGGATAATGGGATCATTTTCGTAAATAAAGAGATTGATATGGTAATGGTAGGTTTTGGTACAATGTGAAATGATAAATGAATTTAAACTAATGTAAGTAATCTATCTAAATAATAAAAACATATGCATCTACTTAACTTATTTATTTAAATTAATATATAACCTCGGAAAACTTACCATTGATGCAATCTAGAAATATTTCTTACAACAAAAGGTAATAAAGATCATGCAATTGTTGAAGGAGATGAAAATTGTATAAAATAATTATGTTGACTAAATAGTTAATCAAAATAATTATGTAAAATATATCGTGTCTATCAATTTCTTTATGTATATAATACAAAATTATAGCTGAAAGATTCTACAGAAGTGCATGAATGATAAAATGTAAGATAGAATAAATACATATCATAATATACAAAAGGAATTACTGTATATTCACAATCAATAATTAATCATAAGATAAAAGTACGAAATATGATAACTTTGTCTCATGAAATATGCAATATTGATCTACTTTCCTTCAGTTCAAATAAAATTTAAGAGTACAAAAATGAAATTTCAGTAAATTATGTTCGATTTTCCAAAATGTAGATCATGTTCCATATATTTCATCAAAGGCATTCATAAAATTACAGAAGTGCAAGCATTCACAAATTGTTCTTTGATAAAATTATGGACCCTTCGCTAATTGCATGAGAAGGGTTTAAATACTAATCTAAATATTTCAAAAATAGATTATTAGATAAAAATTTGAGGAGGTTTCAAACAACCTTCCTATAACAAGTAAACTAAACTACAATCCAGAAATAAATATAACAGGATTTCTTAGGTGGCTTGATCTTCTTTCGTCACTTGATCTTTGAGATAGAAGATATCCATCATCGACTTCAACTGAGTTTGCTGTGTGATCTTGGATCTGACATGGCCTTTTAACATGAAATTTGAGAGTGTTGGGAATGATTTCCTCGTTGATTTGGTTAAGGATTGAAGAGTCATGCACTATTGGTGTGGTTTCATCAAGAAGTTCCAGAAATTTTCTTGAACCAATTTTGTTATCTTCTTGATAGATTCTGCCTATGTCTCAATGCTTTCTTTCCATTGTGCCTCCAATAATTTGACCTCTAGGATGGATTCGGCTAAATATTGTTTAATAATCTTGGCGTTATGAATTTTTCCATTAATAGAATCAATGATTTCATTTTCTAAGTTTGCTGGTTTTGATGTTGCTTTCTCTCCTTGTCTCAACTGCATCTCCCAGTCTTTAAATAAAATATATTTATTAAATTTGTCAACTTTTGGGAGATCGACCTCTTTTCCTTTGTCAGATTCTTGCCATAAAATGAATTCATAAATTTTCTTATGAATCCTTTCACATTCCAATATTCTATTTTCCACTTGTTGACTCAAGATTTTACTTGTTTCACATTATGAATTGGTGGCTGAGATTTGCTGATAAAAAGTCTCCTGATATTGTTTTAACTTCGTGTTCCATTCAAGTGCCTCTTTTATAAACTATTAATTTTGAGGTTGGATTTTACATTTATCCATCAATGCATGTATCTGTGTATCCTTCTCAGATATCCTTACTTGATGTTGGAACTTCAATCTTTAGAATTATTTCTCCAATTGTGCCATTTTCATTTCAACTTCTTTGTTGCCATTATGCTTTTCTTTTTCCAGATGTCTTTCCAGTTCTTGAACTCTATCTTCTCTCCACCTCAGAAGAAGTTTCACTTATGTTTCTTTATCCATTGTGGCATTTGTATATGCCCCTGAAATTGTGATAGTTTAGTAAGATGTTCTAATGGATTGAAAAAAGTGTCTTTTCAGAAAACATCTACTGATTCATTATTAAGAGCCATTATTGTTTCATCAAATTTTCTTCTTTTCCTCCTCTTTACTACAACTTTGTGACTTGACCTCTAAAAAATGTGCAATGGAGGTATTTCCTCAATTTTTAAAATGATTTCTTCAGTTGGGTAGGCCAGGATGATTTCATGTTCTTGAGAGTTTGGGATTTGTCGAAGTTCCACTACTGTTTCTACTAGATTCTTAGTTTTATCAGGAGTTTTAAGACCTATTGATCCTTCTGGATTACAATTAGGTGGTTTCTACTGTGCTTGAGTAAAATTTTTCCATTCTGTGCCAAAATTCTCTACTTGGAATTTCATTGTCTGCTCAAGTGTAGTTTGTGCTTGCTGAAGTAATTTTAAATATAATTTACTTCTGGCATTTCCCTCCTTCATATGGATATGAACTTATTTGACTACATCTTCAATTATCTTATCAGGGATGTCATTTTTACTTTTAGATACATTATCAGAATGATCTAAACTTTGAGACTTATGTTGTGAATGCTCTGAATCTTGAATTGATTTTTCTTGTGACTCATCCTCTGACATATATTTTGCTTCATCATCTACACTGATACTATGGGTTGGTTCTTTGATTTATTCAATTAGTAACAAGTCCAATGGGACTGTTTCCAACCTCTTGTTTCAGTATTTATCAAAATATTTGATGTCTACTACACTGAGTTTATTAGATGCCATTTTGAACACATCTATGAATTTCTCTATTCCTTCAAATAAATCATTAAAAACATCGTTTTAATTCATAAAAGGTCTAATCTTAAGAGAGCTGGTAAAATTTTTGACCACACTATTAGGATCATAGTGTCTCTCTGGCAGTAAAGCCAGATTCAAGAAAGTAATGTTTAGAATTCCCTTCGTTGTATTATCTACATCAAATAGAGTGAAGGCACCACACAGTAATGGAAATGTAGGCCAAATGGATTTCTTAGAATCCCTGAGATGGTTAATTATACCATTTAGAAGTGATTGATATGAAATTTCTCTAGCCAAGGGTTTATCTTGAACATAGTAGGGAAAAACATGAGGGGGATAAATACTTCCGAAAACTCTGATTTAAGTAAAATTCTCTTCTCTGAACCATCTAGCCACATGCAAAATATATGCATTACCCTCTTTATAAATTCAAGGAGATTTTTCATTGAAAATGGTTTGATGAATGGGTAACATGAGTCCATGACAAATCTTATAGAAATGGGAATGAAATTCAGACTCCCAGAGGGCTTCATAATAAATATGAATAGGGTTAGGGTCTTGACTTGTCCACTTCCAACCCATAACAGGAAAGTTCAAGAAGAAACATATAGCATTCATGATATATGTGCCCATATAAAAAGGAAGGATTTTCGTGTTAGAGGAATAATCTGTTCTAATTATTTTAATAACCCAACATTTCGGACTACATAAGTGAGTCCATCTAGTGGAAAAGGCCCTATTTTCCTTGTAATCCATAACTCTTTTTGGCCAAATTATTGGATAAATTTTTTTCCCAATTCATGATAGTAGAATTGATGACTCCACCAATTAAGGGAACCCATTCAATGGAAATGATATCAGGTCTAGAAATGAATCTACACAGCATTGTTGCTGCAAAATATTAAGGTGGTGCCAATTGTGTTATTGGTTACATACCAAATTTTTCCCTCTTTAATTGGCCTAGAAATGCTTTTCGTTCTTTCACCACCTTCATTGGGTCTTGATTCTTCTTTGAAAACTTCTCTAGGAAAGATTTATCATAATGTTTCTGTGGCATTGTAAAATGGTACATTTTACGCAAATCCTATCGTGTGAATCAAACCATGTTTTCTTGTTTGGAATTCTTGAATGTTCTGTCTGCAATATTGAGGTTGTCCATGACCCATTTTACCATATCGGTGTATGGTAATATATTTTTCCTTGAAGCTATTCTATGCAAGAATGAACATGAAGCTTCATAGCAAGAAGGTTATGAAGAACTGGTTGAATCCACCGTTGCGGCTTTCTTTAGTTCCTTTGGATTTTCTTCTTAAAATAGAGTATACATGGCTTCCCATGAAGAAATTACACTTTCCTTAATGCATGTAGTGTCTGAAAATATTGGAGGCATGTCTATAACTTCAGTGGTGGATGATTGGGAAATTTATTTTCCTTTCTTTGTCATTTCTGTTGATATCGCTTTCTCAGATAGTTTCCTGAATTCAAGCAAGACAAGGAAATTCAGATTTGAGGTGAAAAGGAATATATAAACATAGTTAAATCACCATAAATTAAAAATCCAGTGCTTTTATTTGTAACACGCTTTATATAGATATCAACCTTTTTGAATCACATAACCATTGATTGTTGTTAATAACCCTTTGAATGATTATTAAATATTTCATGTATTTTACACTATATGTCCAATCAAAAGATTTAAATCATTAGATATTATTAACAGACCAATTACTTCAAGTGCTTTTATCAATAAATGTTATCACACAAATGTAACAACTTTACTTACCAAATATATATATATATATATATATATATATTTATAACCTTGTACTTCTTTTGTCGTCATGTAATTAATTTAATTCCGTCATTGTATAACCTCTTACAAAATTTTCTTAGAGGTTTTAATCTATGTCGTTAGCCTCCTCCTTAAGCCTTAAAAGTTATCAACACTATGCATAGAATTACATCTATAATAAGATAACCATATTAAGGTAATTTCTCCTTTAATGTATTAATAATTTTCCTCATCTTTATGGCATTCATACATTCCTATCAATGTACATTATAGTCCTCTATAATAGTTTCCATTTCCATTATCTTATTAAGTCTATATACCTTTCCACAACTCTACACCTTATAGTGTTATCATTGAAATTTATGACTTTAAAAAATATTTAAGTTAAAGTTACCTATTAGGATATATACCATTACATCGTAATTTGTCTTATAAGTAATTTCCTACGTGCTACAATAAGTTCTATCAAATTGAAATATAAGGAGGAAATGCACATCATCTTATATAAGACTTATATTAAATATCTTAAGTCTTAAATCATATTGCAATTATGCTTAGCCATAATTCGATGAATTTCATTTTGACATATAATAATAATCCCCATGGAGGGTTTCCTTTCTATGCCACATCCATCTTAACTCATTTTAACTACATTTAGTTGTCACTATCATTGAAATTGGAATACGTATATGGTCCCTTACCATTAACCTTGATACCATGCTTACATAGACTTTATAATAGAATATTGGGGTTTTATGAATAACAAGTCAATCTTTTAATGGGTATACGACATGATTTTAATTTTGTGAATTCTCCGATGTAACGCATTCCTTCAACCATACGTCTATGGATTTCATCTTATCTCCAATTAATGTTTTATGACAGATTTTCCAGCCAACCTTTAAAGTTTACTTGGTTCGATGCTCTCCTAAATTAAATGGAATGTACTAGATCTTATCCTCATCACATGGGAATATTAATTTCATGAATAGGAGGAGGTCGGATCTCTCATCATCCAACAGTTGAGATCAATTCGTACTCCTTCCCTCCATCGATCTTGAATAGGGTTTATTGTATTCATTTTACTTCGTTTCATTCCTCATTTCGCATTTTCTTTTCGAGGGTTTCGACTCTGGCTTTTTTCTGCAATTTTGGAAACGTTAATGGCTTCCCTCTCCATAACTTGCCTCATAGCCAGAATCTCTTGCTTAAGTAACCTCACGTACCTAATTACTTGGCTCATAATTTTTATTAACTTACATAGTTTGTTTTTAATTTTTATAATGTATGCATGGTTTTAGGGTTATATTCATAAATGCATCATTCACATTGCTTTTGCATTGATGAACAGGGGAGGGTTTTATCAATAATTATTCACCTCAAACCCAAAAGGTAATACCATTTCTCCATAACATAGGTAAGTCATATAACTCCTCTCACTGCTACTACGTCTCTCTTCTTATGTGTTTTATCTCAAAATTTTGACTTCCGTCTTTGCATTATAAATTTTCCTTTTTTCAATTTATATTACTCATGATATGTAATAACTGAGCCCTATGTGTTTACATTGCAATTTTTCTTCCATAGCTTACAGTGAGTGCACTATTAAGATCCATTTAACATTTTGCCCCAAATTTCATACTCATCTCTTAATTTATGAGTTCGCTTGGTTGATTCTCAGATTTATCACTCTTTTGGTTTTACAGAGATTTCGTATTACACTTTTACTCTATGTCCTATATTTACCCTTCAAAATCAAAGTTTTCATATTATTCATTATGGAATCCGTAAGGCTTCCTGTATGCATAGAATTACATAGTTTGAATTTAGAGTTACTTTCCATCATTTGATATTGTTGCAGTCACTATGTATTGTTGTATTGAGTACCCTTTGATCTGTATTCTTCTACAATTTGACATTTAATTAACTTCTCGTGTATGATATATGTTAGTTGTACTCGATATTCTTTCGATTCACGTAGAGGTATTAAATATTGTTTCAAATTCATGAATATAAATGACCTATGTCTCATAATTTACTTAAACCTCATTTGCCATCAAATTTTTTTGGTAATTACGTTTCATTTTTCAATATAGTCCACAGTGTTGCTAAAATGAATTAGAATTTGATTTCCAAATTCATTTTCATCGTTTTTCCTAAATCTTTCACATTCACAATGTATTTATATTCTATGTATATCACAAAATTGATTTAACATAGTGACTCTGTTTTCGCTAGTTTACTGAGAGTCAGATTCTGTATATTTCCAATTTATGGAATATATATGTTAAGTAAGTTTCTCTCTATGTATTCTATTGAATCATTACTTAAATTTTTGTTATATATATTAATTATGTTTTTCTTATAACTTT
The DNA here is from genome assembly GCA_034641835.2 of Pinus albicaulis. Lineage (NCBI taxonomy): Eukaryota > Viridiplantae > Streptophyta > Pinopsida > Pinales > Pinaceae > Pinus > Pinus albicaulis. Next base: position 430,900,257 of record CM076570.1, on the reverse strand, counting down.
GTATAAAACATTCAAAGTATTAATTATTAATTTATTGTAGATGTATAATTCTACTCTATAAATAAGGATCCTTTTGTTGATTTCCGGATTAAAAAAATGTTTAATTACACAAGAAAACTCCTCTTTTCCTACTTCCATACAATTCGTGGATCTACATCAAATACCCAGTATATGGTTTCCACCCACAACTTAGGTAATTCATTTTCTATAATTTCAATACGGTTAGAGAATACCAATTTCTTTATTAGTTCACCATACTAATATACATGTTTGATTTTCTTGTTTCATGTACAGAAGAGACTTTACTGCCTCAAACTTGACTAATGAGGTAAAATCCTATGTTAACTGATATTAAGAATTTCCAATATTTTGTGTATTTATTTTAATTTTTTGGTAGATATAAATTTAACCACTATCTATGTGGATTTGTTATCCAAGTATTTCACATCTCACAATTTACAACACAATTAATTTTTCCTTGTTTCTCAAAAGAATTGAAAATTAATTTGGTTCCTCTATTTACCATTTTGTCGCTATCATTCACAGAATTCAGTCTGCTGATTTCAATGATATTTATTCATGTATACAATATGTAATTAATATCAAGAACAATTGACTTTCAGTCAATATAACTGAGACAGTGATAGCAAACATTTTATGTGGATATTAATACATATTTATGTTCTCATTTATTTGATGGATTTACATCCATGTAATAATTTTATACCTATTTTCAACTACATGAATAAGTTAGGCATAATTCCTAGCTGATGGTTGTATTTATAATTGTTCTTTAGCCATAGCACCTCTATATGTAAATAAAATTATAGCTCTTCTTTCAACACAAGAAGTAAGTGGATGTATATTGATTTTAATCTTTCTAAATTTGTACGGTATGAGTTTATCTACATATTTTGTATGGAATATAATATATCCCACTGTTCGTATCTCTATTTCCTCATTGTTTACACAAATAACTAATTAATATTAATTTTCATAAACCTAACATTATATTTAAACCCTTCTAATTGAGTTTAGTCATTTTGATTGTTCGTTAATTAATTTAAATAGTCTATGTAACTATACAAAAACTACAACTATACCAGCTATATTTATGGTTTTTTTAAATACATCACACACTTCTTCCTCAAGAATCAAATAATTTACCATATAGATTGATAATTCAAGAGACATAGTTTTCCACTTATCTTTATAACTAAAACACATTTTCTCTTATCCAATCATCATCTTAATACCAAAATAATAGGACATAATTTAATAAATATGCATACCAATTCTAGTATAGACTATTTTCCACCTAGTCTCCAGCTTTCATCCAAAGCTCCCCCAGAGCAGAGACCAATTCCTCCAAAGTTTAGAAAATCTATTGTCTACCTAGGAATGGCTTATTTAAGCCTGTTTTACCTCAACATGTTTGCATAATTGTGTCCATTTAAATCAGGATGTTGTTTTCCTTTAGCCTAGGATTTAGTTTTGTTTTTTCCACAAAAGCTCTTTAAAACTAGCTTTTTCCTCTTTCTAGTTTTATTTCAGCTATTCTTTGTAACTTTCCACTTTAATGAGGTATCTTCTAGACTTTTATCTCCAATCTAATGTACTTAGCACAACTACCAGTATATAATGTACTCGTTTTAAGATTAATCCTCAAATAAACATGACCTCCCACTTTGAATTCTGTATGAATTATCTTTTTCTGTACATAGCTCTTTTGTCGATCTTGAGTTTTTTTAATATTTTGTTGAATTTTCTTCATATTTCTTTCCATCTCCTGCAATGCATCAGGTCCAACAATTAACTTATATTCTGGCGAACTCCAGCTAAGCGGGGTGTGGAATTTCCTACCATACAATGCTTCAAAAGGACTCATCTTAATTAAAGCTTGATAACAAGTATTATATGAAAATTCTTCCAGATGCAGAAGATCTTCCCATCTTGTAGGTCTTTCCATAACATACATATGTAACATTTCTTCTAAAATCTGGTTGGTCCTTTCAGTATTCCCATCTGTTTGACGATGGTAAGCGGTAGTAAAGTTCAATTTGGTATCCATTCCTCCAAACATATTTTTCCAAAAGGCTGAAGTAAATTTTTCATCTCTGTCAGATATAATCATTTTTGGAATGCCATGTAATTTCACAATTTCTTTCATGAATACATTGGTTACTTGAGTTGTGCCAAAGGTAGATTGTACTGGTAAAAAGTGTGTTTCCCCAGTTAATGTGTCTACAACCATAAGTATAGAGTCATGTTGATACTTAGTTCTAGGATATCTAGTAATGAAATTTATGGAAACCACCTACCACTTCCATTCTGGAAGAGGTAGAGGGTTCAATAGTCCTGCAAGATCTTGGTGTTCCACTTTTACTTGCTGACATTCTAAACACCTAGCTATATAATCAACAACATCTTTTTTTCATACCCGGCCAAAACATGTTCTTCCTTAATGCTGAAATTAGTTTTTGATAACTAGGATGACCTGCATAAGGTCTTTTATGATACTCATATAAAATTTCTTGTTTTAAATATGTGACATTTGGAATATGAAATCTTTGTTTATAATAAATCGGTCCTTTCTGGTTTTTAGTATATCCCACAACTTTAATTTTCTGCAATTTCTTTTGCAATTTCACATATTGTTGGTCTTGCATCAACACTTCTTGTATCAGTTATTCTATTTAAAATTTCACACTAATTCCTGCATTGGTCAAAATTTGATGAGAATTCCTACTCAAAGAATCAACAATCTTATTTTCCTTTCCTTTAATGTGTATGATATCCCTATTAAACTCGCTAAGGAAAGATAAACATCTGACTTCTCTAGCATTTAAATCTGGTTGAGTAAATAAATATTCAGAATTATGTGATATATCATTAGTATGACATTCTTACCCAACAAATAATGTCTCCACATCTTCAATGCATGTATCACAACAACTAGTTCTAATTCTTATATAGTATAATTATGTTCATGTTTCTTCAATTTCCTTGACTCATATTCTATTACTAAATTATCTTGTAGCAACACTGCTCCCAACCCTTACACGCATCTATACACACTACGAATTCCTTATTTGGATCAGCAATTTCATATATGGATGCAGTAGTTAATTTCAGTTTTAATGGTTGAAAACTACTTTGACACTTTGTTTTCCATTCAAACTTCACTCCCTTTTTCTGTAAAGAACTAATAGAATAGGATAAAGCTGAAAATCCTTCTACAAACCTAAGATAGTATCCTGTAATACCCATAAAATATCATATGTTTGACCTACATCTATGGGTACATGCCAATTCATTATTGCTTGTATTTTTTCTGGGTCTACCTCTAAGCCATCCTTTGAAATCATATGACCCAAATATTGAATTTTATCCTTGTAAAATTCACACTTGCTGATTTTTGCATATAATTTATGTTTCAAAAGTTTTTGTAGTACTATTCTGAGATGTTCTCTGTGTTCTTTTTCATTTTTGCAGTAGATCGAAATTTCATCAATGAACACTAGTACAAAATTGTCTAGATACTTCTGCAGTACACTATTCATTAAACAAATGAATGTAGTGGGTGAATTAGTAAGTCCAAAGGGTAAGACAACAAATTCATAGTGTCCAGATCTATTCCTGAATGTTGTTTTATTGATGTCCTCGTCCTTAATTTTGATTTGATGATATCATGTTCTTAAATCAATCTTTGAGAAGATAATGATTCCTCTCACTTGATCAAATAAGCCATATATCCTTGGCAGAGGATATCTGTTCCTAGTAGTCAATTTATTTAGCTCTCTGTAATCTATGCACATTTTTAATGTTCCATCTTTCTTTTTAACAAACAGTACTGGTGCTCCCCAAGAAGACAAACTTGGTTTAACGTACCCTTTGTCTAACAATTCTTGCAATTACAATTTCAACTCTAATAGTTCGGGAGTACTCATTTTATAGGATGCTCTAGAGACAAGTGTAGCTTGTGGTACTAGTTCAATTGAGAAATAAATTTCCCTTTTAGGGGGTAGATGGGGGGTTTCCTTTGGAAATAAATCCTTAAAATCTCTGATTACTGGTAAATTTTATACAACCTCATGTTCAGTTGGTTTTCCCAACTCTTCCACTTGCAAAACATATACTTGGAAGCCCTTTCTTGTTGTCCTTTCTAGTTTCAGTGCAGAAATTTGTCTGATAGATATTGATTTTGGTTTTCGTTTCACTATCACAACTCTTCCCTCGCCATCTATACAATGAACTATATTATCTTAGAAATTTACTATTGCTTTATGTTTCTATAACTATTCCATTCCTACTAAAAATTCGTATGATCCTAGAGGCAAGATATTTAGATGAATTTCAGTGTCATACCGATTTAAATTTACAACAATTTTTGGAAGTTTATGGGTCACCTTTATTTGTGTTCCTCTAGCTAACTATACTAACCATGCTTGCTGAATTTTTTCTGATTTTAACATGCACTTTTCCACAATGTGTGGACTCGCATAACTTAAATTTTATCCTAGATCTATCAAAACAAAAATAGGTTGTTTAGCAATAATACCTTCGATTTCTATCGTGGTTGATTGGTGTTCAGCGTGGCGATCTTCAAGTGCATGACTGATCCTAGGAATGTTTCTTGCACTGTCGTTTACAATAGTTTCCTCTCATAACACTTGAATGTTCTAAACTATTCTGTGAGGACAGTCACATAATAAGTGAGGTTCTCCACATCCCCATCACTTTAATGGTTCTTTCATTTTTATAGTACTTTCCTTTTTGTTGTTTGCATCCATCTACTTAGACCCAGTATGTGACTATGCTAGTTAGGTTTATCTAGTTTTATTAAATTTATTCCTTTGGTGGTTCTTCCCAAAAAATTTCAAATATGTTGGTTTTAATATTTTTACATTTAAGTCACCTTTCCACTTCTCTTTTTTTTTTCCAATTTTTCAGCTAATCATTTCTGCATTTGAATTGCTAATAACACAATCTTGCTTTATGAACAACTTCATCCATTATTTTTGGATTTCCAAATTTGACTCTCTCTTTATAAATAGTAGGTAGGAAATTTAAAAATCATTGTAATTTTACATTTTCCTCTCTGATATAAGGAACATATCAAAGTAAATTAGTGAATTTGGTAAGAAAATCATCTATTGTGAGCTGTCCCAATCTCACCTCATGGAATTATTTGGCGTTATCATCATAATATCTCTCATTCACGTACCTAGACTTAAATTTTCTTGAAATTCTTCCCACGTAGTAGTTTTTCATTCATCATGTGTACCATTTTTGTTTCTTCCCACCAAAAGGTGGATTTACCCTACACTTGGTAAATTTCCAATATGGCTTTTAGGTTACTTCCGTATTCATATACTTGGAATTATTTAACCATGTTCAGAAGCCAAGATTTTGCATCCTCCTCCTTTTCACCATCAAAAGTGGGAGGTTTGAATTTTTGGAATTCTCCTTGCAAATCCTTTTTATTTCTGGAATGGTGTTCAGATGCTTCCCCACCCTCAAATCCTTTTGAATTGGTTTCATATTCTTTCCTCTTTCTTCCATTCTCTTCACTTTCATGACTAGACCTTGAGGTTAACTCTTTGGTCAACCTTTCTTGATCTTCATTGGCTTGCAACAATCATTCATTGCTAGTTCTTAGTTGAACCATATCTCGTTTCATATCTCTTATCATGTCCAACAATTGAATATTTTGATCTGGTGGATTTCCCACACCCCCCAGATCAACGTACAACTCTCCTTATTCATTCATAATAGAAATTGTATTGTTTCTGAACTTAAATCACTATACATAGAAATATATTAGTACATCATATTCTGTACATAATTTTTCCTTTTCTTTTTTTCTTATAATTCACAACAGCATAATTTCTTGTTTTTTTTCTCTGTGGGGACACATAGGCCCAATGTTTTCAACATGGGCTATGATACCATTTGTGACAACTCTACTTACCCAAAAAAAAAATCTATTTAGAAACTTGTTCTGCTTTTGTCATCATTGAATTAATTAAATTCCATCACTGTATAACCTCTTACAAAATTTTCCTAGAGGTTTTAATTTCTGTCGTTAGCCTCTTCATTAAGACATAATTATTTTCATCACTATTCATACAATTAAATCTATATTAACATAATCATCTTCATATAATTTCTCCTTTACTATATTAATATTTTTCCTCATCTTCATGGAATTCATACATTCCAATCAATGTACATTAAAGTCCTTTATAATAGTTTACATTGCTAGTATCTTATTAAGTTTATATACCTTTCCACAACTCTACACCTTATAGTGTTATCATTGAAATTTATGAATTTAATAAATATTTAAGGTAAAGTTACATATTGGGATATATACCACTACATCCTAATTTTACTTATAATTAATTTCCTACGTGCTACCATAGTTCTATCAATTCGAAATATAAAGAGGAAATTCACATCATCTTATATAAGGCTTATACTAAATATTTTAAGTCTTATATAATGTTGCAATTATGCATAACCATACTTAGATGCATTTCATTTTGACATATAATAATAATCCCCATGGAGGGTTTCCTTTATATGTGATTTCTGACGTAACTCGTTTTAACTACTTTAGTTGTCACTATCATTGAAATTGGAATACGTATATGGTCCCTTACCATTAACCTTGATACCATGCTTACATGGACTTTATAATAGCAGATTGGAGTTTTATGATTAACATGTGAATCTTTTAATGGTTATATGACATGATTTTAATGTTTTGCATTTTCTGATGTAACGTTTTCCTTAAACCATACCTTTATGGATTTCGTCTTATCTCCAATTAATGTCCTATGACCAAGTTTCCTACAAATATTTAAAGTTTACTTGGTTCGATTCTCTGCTCGATTAAATGTGATGTACTACCTCCTATCCTAATGACATGGTCATATTATTTTCATGAAAATGTGGGGGTGAGATCTTTTGTCATTTGATGGTTAGATCAATTCGTAATCCTTCCCTCCATCGACCTTGAATAGGGTTTATTATATCCATTTTACTTCATTTCATTCTTCATTTGGAATTTTCGTTTCGAGGGTTTTAGCTCTGGTTTTTTTCTAAAATTTTGGAAAGGTTAATGGCTTCCCTCTGTATAACTTTCCTCATAGTCATAATCTCCCGCTCAGGTAACCTAACGTACCTAATTACTTGTCTTAGCATTTTTAGTAACTTACAAAGTTCTTTTTTCATTTTTATAATGTATGTGTGGTTTTAGGGTTATATTCATAAATGAACCATTCACATTGATGAGAAAAGGAGGTTTTTATCAACAACATTTAATGGCGAACCCAAAAGGTAATATTCTTTCGACATAACGTAGGTAAGTCGTATAACTCCTCTCACAGCTACTACGTCTTCCTTCTTTTGTGTTTTCTCTCAAAATTTCAGTTTCCTTATTTTCATTATAATTTTCGTTTTTGCTATTTATATTAGTCATGATATGTAATGGCTCATCTCTATATGTTTACTTTGCAATTTTCCTTCCAGAGATTACAACGAGTGCATTGTTAAGATCCATTTAACGTTTTTCCCAAAATTTTATACTCGTCTATTAATTTATGAGTTCGCTTGGTTGTTTCTCAGTATTATCACTCGTTTTATTTTCCGTATATTTCGTATTACATTTTTACTCTTTTTCCTAGATTTACCCTTCAAAACCAATGTTTTCTTAGTATTCACTATGGAATTCATAAATTCTTCTTGTATGCATAGAATTTAATAGTTTGAATTCATAATTAAGTTTCCAAAATTTGATATCGTTACATTCACTGTTTGTTTTTGTATTGAGTAAGCTTTGCTCTATATTCTCCTACATATTGAGATTTAATTAGCTTCTTATCTCTGATATATGTTAGTTGTACTTGGAATTATTTCAATTCACGCAGAGGTATTCAAGCTTCTTTCAACTTCATGATTATACTTGACCTCTGTCTCATAGTTTACTTAACCCTCATTTCCCATCAAACGATTTTGGTAATTTTGTTTCATTTTCCAATACAACCCACAATGTTGCTAAAATGAATTGGAATTCGATTTCCCAATTCATTGTAATGAATTTCCTAAATATTTCACATTTATGATGTATTTATATGCTTTGTATATCACAAACTTTATTTAATGAAGTGACATTGTCTTGAATAGTTTACTGAGCATCCACTTTTTTATATTTCCAATTTATGGAATATATACGTTAACTCAATTTTTTTATATGTATTATATTGAATCGTTACTTAATTTTTTGTTATATATATTCATTACGTATGTCTTATAACTTTGTATAAAACATTCATAATATTAATTATTAATTTATTGTACATGAATACTTATGTTCTATATATAAGGATCATTTTGCTGATTTCTGAGATTAACAAAATTCTTAATTACAGAGGAAAACTCCTCTTTTCCTGCTTCCATACAATTCATGGATTTAAATCAAATACCTAGTATATGATTTCCACCCACAACTCATGTAATTCATTTTCTATAATTTCAATACGATTACAAAATTCCAATTTCGTTCTCAGTTCAATGTACTGATATACATGTTTTATTTTCTTGTTTCATGTACAGAATAGACCTTACTGCCTCAAAATTGACTAATAAGGTAAATTCCTATGTTAATTGATATTGAAAATTTCCAATATTCTGTGTATTTATTTTAATTTTCTAGTAGATATAAATCTAACTACTATTTATGTGGATTTGTTATACAGTTATTGCACATCTCGCAATTGACAACATAATAAATTTTTCCTTCTTTCTCAAAATAATTGACAATCAATTTTGTTTCTTCTATTTATAGGTTGGTCGTTATCATTCACAGAATTCAGTCCGCTGAATTCAATGATATTTATTCATGTATACAATATGTAATTCATATCAATAACAATTGACTTTCAGTGAATATAACTATGACAGTGATAGCGGGCATTTTATGTGAATATTAATACATATTTATGTTCTCATTAATTTGATTAATTTCCATCCACGTAATAATTTTATACATGCTTTCTGACTTATTTATAGTATTTGAACTACATGCATAAGTTAGGCATAATTCTTAGTTGATGGTTGTATTTATAATTGTTCCTTACACATAGTGCCTCTATATGTAGATAATATTATAGTTCTTATTTCACACAAGAAGTAAGTGGATGTATATTGATTTAAATATTTATGAATTTGTATAATATGAGTTTATGTACATAGTTTGTACAAAATATAATAAATCCCACTATACATATCTCTTTTTCCTCATTGTTTACAGAAAAAACTAATTAATATTAATTTTCATAAACCTAACATGATATTTAGACCCTTCTAATTGTGTTTAAACATTCTGATTGTTGGTTAATTAATTTAACTAATCTATGTAATTACATATAAACTACAACTATACCTACTATAGTTATGTTTCTGTTAAATACATCAGACACTTCACCCTCAAGAATAAAATAATTTATTTTACATATTGATAATTCAAGAGACATAGTTTTCCACTTATTTTCCTCACTAAAACACATTTACTTTTATCCATTCATCATCTTAATACCAAAATAATAAGGTAGAATTTAATAATTGTGCATTCCAATTTTGGTAAAGACTATTTTCCACCCAAACTTAATCTTTCATCCACAACTCCCCCCGAGGAGAGACCAGTTCCTCCAAAGTATAGACAACCTCTTGTCTACCTAGGAAAGTCTTATTTAGTATTGCTTTCCCTCATCATGTTTCCACAACTGTGTTGAGTTAAATCAGGATGTGGTTTTCCTTTAACCTAGGCTTTACTTTTGTTTTTTCCACAAAAGCTCTTTAAAAGTAGCTTTTCCTCTTTCTAGTTTTATTTCACCTCTTCTCAGTAACTTTCCGATTTACTGGGGTATCTTTTAGATTTTTATCTCCAATCTAATAAATTTATTTTATTTTATTTTATCCAAGGATTTTTTGAGATTTTTGGAAAGTCTTTTGATTTAATTGCATCCTCATAGGCTTGAAATCCTAGTCTCCAATTTACTATTATTTGCACAATAATTAAAATTCCACATTTATTAATTAAAAAAAATATATATATGTCCACACATATAGATTTCCTTTAGGTCCACTTAACCTTTAGAATTTTCAATTTTCTAAATAAAAGTACAAAAATAGGGATATTACAGGAACTCACAGATTTTACGAGCATCCATATTATGTATTTCAATCGTAAGTTCATGCGCAATGTGAACTACGCAAATATAATATTCCATTTTATCAAGGTGGGTGTAACTTTTATTTGGTTTAGATCTTGCAGGATGCAATATGCGCTAAACCCTAAGTGTTGAACTTTATCGGATTTCTCGAAAAAGTTTTATTGTTCATTTAATGATTCATCGGGTTCAACTTATCACGTTTTCTTTTATGAATGATATAATTTTTTTTTTAAGGAGGCGCGATGGGATTTTTAGGTTATAAGGAACTTCTGGAATTTTTAAGGAGGAATTGCACAAAACTCAAAGAGCTATTAGAACTTATCACAATTCACAAGTTTTATATGTGTTCTAACTTTGTTAAGTTATTTTTTTTGTTAACTCATGTTTTTTTTAATGTTTTTAAAGGGTCCCCATTTATTATTCATAACTTTAAAATATATTCAAATAAATGGGGAGGGGTTGTTTTATAGCACAACATGACCTTAAGGAAATCAAGTCGACAATTTGAGACCTTACTGACTTCTCTTAGGTGCCAGAGGACCTCTAGGAGTAACCCAACACCTCCAGATGTCCAACCCCTAAGACAACTCATATTTTCCAAGGCCTGGAGCCCCAAACACTCCATTTTCAAGCCCTCCAAGTGAAATTGGGTTCCCAGCCACTCCCATAGAACTACATTAGTTGGAATATGGAAAAATGTGGTAATTAAGGTTATTTTCCAAGGTTGGGGCTAGGCCTCTTCCTACAAAACTGTGAAACTTCCCAAAATCATAAAAGACTTGAATAAAATGTTTTTAAACCAAAATGAAAACTAGGACTTGACCTAATCATCACCAACCAGGATTGACATTATGTCAAACACTTGGTATATATTCAACCTTCATGTCATGAATGCATGTATGAACATGAGAGATTGAAAACTCATCTAAGATGTAAAAATAAGGGTCACTACCTTCTCTCATTAGTTGTCTTAACATCAATTAGGTCTTGAATTCGTTATTTATTTAGTTATGAGTGAAAACATGAATAGTGCCATGACTAATATATATCATAAAACCATGCTTATAACCAGAATATAACCAGGTAATTAACAATAAAAGGATAGTCATTAAAGCCACATAATAACCAATAAATTTAGTTACCAGATCGACAGAAAATTATGTTTTATTAACCATAGGAAAATATCAACCAAGTTCGAGACTTCCACATTCCACCCAGTCATATATTGGCTTATCCAAATATTTCTTTAGGAAATTGCCCCCGTGCTAAATTACAAGCATGAATGCAAGATCTTATGGGATAAGCCAATCTAAATACAACCAAGGGAATCCATAGGTTAAACCACCTCCACCCTCTCCATACCATGATCACACCTAAACTAGTGTCGATATCATAAAAACAAATCGAGCTTGGATGCCTCAAAATTTCTTCACCATCATTGAGGAATTTTCCCATATCCACTGTTAGCCCCTAATTTTTTTCTCTTTTTACTACTTTTCCCTTCCTTAATCATAACCATTTACCCCTGTTTCACCTCCTTTATGCACCCTCATCCTACACCAGTACAAGCATGGTGACATATTTTTCATAAACCTTTATTCTTCATATTTTAATTCGATTTAGCATTTATGAAATATTTATTATATGATTTCTTACTTTTGAATTATTATTTGTAACTCGTCGATATCTCCAATGTTGTTTGGTTGTTAGAATGCTTATCGTGATTGCTAATCCTAGTGCAGGATCAGATCCTGTACCATGAGCAGCACAACAGATCTTCGCAGCGGATTTGACCCTCTCGATCACCGCCTTGACTCAAGAAGTTTCTTCCATGATAGCACATAATCCAAATGCAACCAAAGATTGGATCCGTGAAGTGTGGAAGATGAAGGCCAGTTTTGCAAAACCAATTAATTTTGAAGATCGAACAATCTAAATTCTGCATTTTGTTATAAAATGGTTGAACGTTCTATTTTTTCCTTTGGCCAACAGATCTATATAATGTAACTTGTAAATAGGACTTGGTAGCAAAATTTTTTGGAGAATATAGAAGAACAGAGAGGCAATAGCAAGTTATTTTGTTATCACCCAAATCTAGGCTGAACGTGTATTCACGCATGTATTTTCCTCAATGATCTAACAAAAATTAATTTCGCCTCAGTTTCATGAATCGTGTTTTTATGGTTAGATGATTAATTAAATTAAGTGTTGAGTATAGTTTTCTCTTAAGAGGGAAACACGTTGGTTGGCTAGGGCCCAGCCAACCCAACACGTTTTCCTCATTCATTTCTTTCTGTAATTCATGTTTTATTGTCAATGTGTGATTTAGATTTTAGCACATAAATTCCTGTCTGTGTGAAATGGATCCATTGCATGGAGTAAATAGAATTTATTTTCCTGCAATCTATTTTCTTGCAAGTTATATCCCTGCAATTTATCTTCCTGCAATTTACTTTCCCGCACTGATTTTGGATTGGCTTTCTTTGCCTCGTCTAATTAGGAGAAATCATCTTGCACCAGTGGACGTTGGTGTGACATTTCTTTTTTACAGTTTTGGTTGATTGGCTTTTCCGCCCGGTCCAAGCAGGAAACATACACCTACACCAGCACATGTTGGTGTGTTATAGCAAGTCTTTATTTACTTTCCACAACTTTCTTTCATCGAATGGTTATGACAAGATATATGTTTATGTTTCTATATTTCCGAACTTCATTAAATTTAGAAACATTTACTTTTCATATATGCAATCTAGTTTTACAACAAAGCAACACTTGTGACAGTTAAAAAATCATTTCAGGAATTAAAATCCAAGTGCAGGAAACTCTGATTTGTTGTAAGAACTAATTTCTTGTCACAGGATCTGAGTGCTCTGAACCTTGAACAGTTTGATCCCCTACATGAAGTAGAAAAACATTTAGTAAAGGCATTGTTTATACCTTCTACATAAAACTTCGATCCTGCACTAGTGCAGAACAGATTAATGTAAGAAGGAAATCTCTAAGGAAGCAGATTTAAGGGCCCGTTTAATGAGACTGCTAAAGTGCCTCTGCTGAAGAGAAACACACTCTTAATAGTCAAGCATAATTAGCTAGAGTGATTTCCTTTTCATCTTTGATCTCCTTTTCACAAATGTATTCTTTCTTGTTTCAGTCTTAGATTACTTTGATGACTCAAGTTATCTTTTTCTCGTCTTGATTTAATTATGCAATATTTATTTCAAAGAAAGTAGAGATTTATATCAGAGAGATTCATACCGCCTCTGGCATTTCCTGTGCTTCATCTCTAAATTTATGGATCCCTCGGGTTGACAATTAAGAGTTGAGGAGTTTTCTTAAGTATAATTCCTACACCCAACATCCACCCTGAGGCCTTACCGTGCATCCCTATATTACTGTTCAAGGGATTCCTTGGCCTTTGGGAATTTTCCTAAGACCACCTCACCTCAAATTCTACAAACATCTAGCAATCCAAAGCTCAAAACCAGGAACAATCTCATCACACCATGGTTATCCAGAAATAGAAAGGTTGGGCTGAAATACATTGTTGAATCTCAGAAATATCCATGCTAATGAGAGAAAATGAACCATATAACAACATAAACATACCATTCATGTCAAAATCAGCTATGAAATCACAGGAAATCTGTTACCTACAAGTAATTTCGTTGAATTTTTTTGATCCTTGACTTCATTTGTTCACCTTGTCCTTCTTTTATTTTCCTTTCTTTTCGTTTCCTTGCTTGATTTATTTCTCATCTTTATTCTTTCTACTTTTAAGACTAATTTTAACACTGAACTATCAAAATCCTAACAAAATATTTCCATCTGATGCTCTGGGGTATTTTTATTAATGAGGCCTTCCATTTATTCAATTTTCCATTATTTTCCTTCATTTTCCTCCGCACATATAACTTGTGACCTTTCATCTTATTTTTCTCCTAATTTCCATTATTTTCATATTTAATGTTCAAAAATTACCTTTTTTCCTTTCCAAAGCCTTAGCGATTTCCTTTGCCAATTTCCTTTAGCCATAAAAGACGACAAATGATGCCCAGTAGGATATTTTTCTAAACATTCTTGGAATAAATGTCCCTTTCCCATGGTCCTTTTTACCTTTACTGACTTTTATTACATGAAATTTTAACTTGGGGTTGTTAACGCAGCAAAAAGGGTTATTAGATATATGAAAGGGACAAATATTCTGGTATCCTTTACAAAAGAATAAAAATTTTGGACTTGGTGGATATTTAGATATAAATTTTGTTGGAAGTATTGATGATCAGAAATCAACATCATGTTATTTAATGAACATGGGGTCAGTTCCAGTTTCTTGGAGTTGCAAGATGCAAGTTATAGTGGCTTCTTCTTCGACAAAATAATAATATATATATATGTATGGGAAGAAACATGTGAAATTTTTTTCTTGTGCATATATTTATAGGATTTAGGTGTTCCTCAAGAAGAATCCACATCTTTATTCATTGACATCCAATAATCCATAAAACTTGTCAAAAATCCAGTTTTCCATTCCAAAACAAACCATGTAGACACAAAGTATCATTACATTAGGAAACTCATCACAAAGGACATCATGAAACCAATATATTTTCCTTCAGAAAATCAAATCCGATATATTTTTAGGAAACCACTAAGAAGGATCAGTTTTACTAAGTTAAGGGAAGAGCTTGGTATTTCTTGTAATGTATTACATCAAAGGAGGGAATGTTAGATGTATGATCCAAAGTGCATAAATTAATATTTAATTTATATTTTTGTAATTTACCTTTGGATCAAAGGATGGAATGTTAGATGTATGATACAAAGTGCATAAATTAACATTTAATTATTTAGAGTTTTCTTATATTAATCATTTAGACTCTTACAGTCTTCCTAGAAAATATATTTGTTATAAAAGATATGACATCTAGAAATGTGTCGTTTCTTAGGAACTAATTTAGGAAAATAGTTCGGAGTGTTGCTACAAGTGCATTAAATGTAAATGGACACTTGTAAATGACATAATTGATCCATAATAAAATTATTTTAGGACGAGCTTATTTAAAGCTTGTTTCTCTCCATTTTCAAGAATTTTAAGTGATTGTGTGTAAGCCCTTGCAAAAATTATGTAATTTTTTCTTTTCCTTATTAATAAATTTTTTGTGCCTAAGGACACTTCTACTATTATACTTCCATTGAGGGTATGAAAACATTGAAATGTATTCTAATGATATATTTGTTGAATAATACATTCGGCCTACTTTGGAGGTTGGCATTTTTATTTTGTAATGGCATTGTGTAATGATTTTCCATTTCTTCCATTTGTTTTCTACTTATCATCTACAAGTATTTGGTTATACTTTTCTACATGTTTCTCAACTTGGACTATACCTTAGGCCATAATATTATATACCACTTAAGGAACCCACATAAGAGGCCACATGGGTAGGTTTATTGAGTGGCTAAGGGAATAAAAACTTCCAAGTGGCATTTCTCATTCTTCACTCATTGCATTTCTCATTCTTCACTCATTGGTTACTCTAGAAACCATATTCTACAATTTTTTTTCCTTTTACAATATTGATTTATTAAGTATAAAGCCCCTTTTCTTTGTATGTTTCCATGTAAAGAATAATTCCTTTCATCCTCCATTAAATATCCCATGTTTAAAATTTATTCTTTCATGATATTCATAGTTAAAGAGATTTGTCTTCACCTTCAATGGAAACTTGAACTTGGAGATCATGTTCAACGAGTTTTCTTATAAGAAAATATTCTTGTAATTTTTGGAATTTTCTCATAGTATTTGATGCCCCAATTCTAAAAGAGTGACTTAATAAGTATACAAACTCTATTTCTCATGTAAGTTTTTTTATTTTACGAGAAGGTTTCACCGGAATCTAATCAAGCTATTACCGTTATGTGATTCATTTCACTAGTTTCAATCCCACTTCTTCACTCATGTGAGCGTCAACCCATGTAATAAGTGCTAAGTGGACTATTCAAAAATCATGATAAATTAGTAAGTTACGACTAAATCACATGAAAATGTTCATATTTGAATTAGTTACTTTACGTCGTTGAATCCCAAAAAAATGATATGTAATATAATGCACTACATAAACCCCACAATACTTTAAAAAAATAACAATAATAATAATAATTCTTTTATCAAATAAAAAAAGCTATAACTTTCAATAATGTTCTTATTATATTTAGAAATAAATTTCAATAAAACGCACGTGAAGTTGGTAAAAACTCAACTTAATCCATTATGAGATGTTCAACTATGCTTTTAGGAGCCTATACTAATTAAACAATTTCTTTCTTTAAAAAAATACTTTAATCTTGAAAGTATTTCAAAATTTTTAAAATTCTATTTTGAAATGCTCAAATATCACTTTAATGTTTGTACTATGTACTATTAATATGAAAATATAAAGTTGGATAGTAATAGTTATTAAAATATAATTTTGAAATATTCAAATATCATTCTAAGGTTGGTATTACTATCAATATGAAAATGTAAAGTTGGATAGTGTTTTTATGTTTCCATGTTAATATAATATTTCTTTACACATTTATATTTTGTGTGTTTCTTTTATATTACATACTACATATTCTTATAATTGTAAAGAGGTGGAGGATGGAAGTATTTTTACACTAAATCAAACTAATAATTATAATATGTATTTAATTAAAAAATAATAAATCATGTCAAGTTAATTTTTTATTTCTCAATTTTATTTTTATTAATAAAATTATGAGAAATTTTTTGATTATATATATATATATATATATATATATATTGATGATTCATATTCATAACCAACTTATTTCAAAATTTAATGTTTACATTTAGTTAAAATAACCATTCAAAAAATAAATAGTTTATCTCATTAAAAATATAAAATAAAATAAAATAAATTATGAAAAATATGGAAGAAAAATGTCACATATACACACACTATGAAAATTTTAATGGAATTATAAATAAAAACATAGCGATTACAATGTGAAGGGAAACATATTACACCACAAGTTAGGAATCTGAATGGAAACCCAAATAAACAAGACAATGTTCAATCTAATAAGGAGACACTATGTTACAAGTCCACCTTATGGACCCATTAGGCCAATCTATGAGTGTGGTTGACAATCTGATATATATATTGTTTTCCTTGTGCATTAAGCATTACATTCCAATTCCCCGTATTATGATATTGGATATAATATTAATCTCTCAACAGTAAAGCATGACATTTGAATTCAGTGACTTTTGATATTCCATAAAATATTTATTAGGATTCCTTTTATTTGTGTAATAAATTTTATTGACCCAAGCAATAAAAAACAACACCAACATTATCCAATTCTAATGTGCATTGAACATTCTCACATGGCCTTTCTCAGAATCTCTTTGAACTGTCATTAATGCAAACATAATTGTGTTTCGTCATATCATTTATACCATCCTTCACTCACTTAGTGGGGAGGGATTTTGTCGAATATGATCTCCTTCACTCTACCATTAAAATAGTTTTATGAATTTAATAAAGGTTAGAGTGAAATATCGTCAATCCATAAAGTATTCAGATCGTTTTCAGAAATAACATAAATGGTATTGAAGATCACGAATCCAATCCAAAATAAAATCATCACGCCTTCATGATAATGCTGACAACTTACCTGAATGTGTGGTTATGGTATGCCATTTTTCATGTGCATTATTTCCTAGTAGAGCTTCACATATGACAGCGTAAGCGGTGTTTCTGCATTCAGCTACTATATCAATATTAACTGTGATATTATTGGGAAATTATTGGGCCATGGCTATTCACATTTGAATCCATGAAATTTGGTGTTATAAGGTGTGGTTTTGTAGTTTTGGAGTGACAAGGTGTAACTTTTTAATTTGTAATTTTGGAGAAATAAGATGCAATATTTTATTTTTTGAGGGAAAAAAAATTATAATTCAAATTAAATTTTACTTTGAGGGGGGCTATATTCAAAGAAGTCAAATTTCAATAACATTGAAAAGGTCAAATTTAAAAGTTTCATTGTAAAGTTTTAGAGAAGTTAACTAGACCTAAGTACGAAGCTCAGTCATGTTTATCCTCAAACGACTAAACGAGGGTCAAGGTCAATCCCCCATAGATATTTTTTCTTGTCGCACTATGTGTGGTATGTTTTCAATCTTCTTTTTGTGGTGCATAATCTATCCTGGTGGATACATTTAATTTTATAATGTCCAAGATGGTACAATTATTTTCGGAATATAACAAACTTGAAGGCTCAAAGAATTATAAGACACGGAAAAGGCACATAGAAATCACTTGATTTACAATGAAATTTGGCAAGATTTATGTGATGGTTATGTTAAACCAAAGAAAACTATAGATACAAACTCACTAGCTAAATCAGAGATAAGAATGAAAAATCATTAACATTACTTAAATATTTTGTTAACGATGAAATGTATGTTCATATTGAAAATTATTTTGATGCATGGTCTTCCTAGAAAACATTTAAATATTTATTCGATACATAACTAGAATATAAGATATTTGATCTTCAATTGAAGTTTCCTCAATATAAATTGACAGAAGGGGGGGATGTACTTGAGTACATTTCCATACTTGAGAACATTAAGCATGAAATAGTAAAGGCAAGATTTAAAGGAGTGGGTGATATCTTCATGAATAATAATTTAATTGATGGTTTTCCTTATTCATATACACATTTATTGGAAACTTTACAAGTAAATAGAAAGCTATAAAGTTAAAATTTTATGATATTCTAGCTCAACATGACAAAAAAATTGGAAAGAAGAAACAGGTTGGAGAAGATGTCTTCTTTACAGAAGCTAGCACTAGTAAATCTTCAACTAAAATTTCCAGAGGTAGGCAAAGAGGGCACAACAATCAAAATAAAGGATCCTATAGAGAAAAATGTCATGGTATAATTCAAGGCAGAGGGAATAACTTCAATACAAGAAAAAATTCTGGTAGAGACAACATTTAGGGTAGAGGCAACAATCAAGGACAAGGAAGAATTCAAAGCAAAGGATAAAATCAAGGTAGAGGAAAAAGAAAAGGCATAGGATAAATTCAAGGTATAGGAAAATATTTCCATGATATTTTTTGTAAAATATGCAATAAAATTGGGCATTATGCTTAATTTTGTCGAACTTGTATTGAAAAATTTCGAAAGTTTCAACAACATTTGACACAATTTGCTAATGATCAAGAAGATGATGGCTCAAAATATTTCTTCACTACACTTCAAAGTTCAAAATAAACAAAATTACAAATATACACATATCTTAAAAGTGATTATTAAGATGGTTGGATATTAGATATATGGGCAATAAAACATATGAATTTTCGACATGACTTATTTTGGAATTTTCTACATTTCCAACTGAATTCAATATTTCTTGCAGATGATACAAGACATACTCCTTGTCGAAAATTTGTAGTAAAATTCCATCTTCCTGGCATTGGAGAAAAAATAATTTCAAATCTTTGGTATGTACCAACTTTCATGAAGAATTTGTTTTCATTAGTCACGATTCAGCAACCAGGACATCAATTTGTTATGGATGATGGCTTAGTAAAAATAAATTCCATAAAACAAAATATGAAGACAGTCATATCAATATATGAAGATGGAAATCTTCTAAGGATGAAAGGAACAATCATTCAACAAAATCATGGTTTTACAAGAGCAAAAGGTACAGGTACTTCACCAATAAGGTTGTGGCATGTTAAATATGAGCATTTGAACTTTGAAAGTCTCTCTCAACTTCAAAAGTGAGGAATGGTTAAAGGAATTCCAACTTTTAATAAACAAAATAAAATACGTGAAGCTTGAATTTATTGGAAACAAAGTCAAGAGAATTTTCCAATAAGGTCATGGCATGCAGGCATGCATTGTCAATTGGCTGAAATTGGTATTTGTGTACCTATATAGGCTTCCCTAGGAGGTTGTAGATACCTTTTATTCTTCCTTGATTATTTTAGTAGAATGAATTAGGTTTATTTTTTAAAAAATAACTGAGAAAAATTTTAAAATTTAAGACTTTTCACCCACTAGTTGAGAATGAAATTAAAGAGAAAATTGGCACTCTCATGATAGACAATGGAGGGGAATTCACTTCCAATGAATTCCAAACTTTTACAGGGATAGTGGTGTCAAAATCCAACTTAAAAAGGTCTACACTCCATAGGAAAATGGAGTAGATGAGAGAATGAATCACACGTATTTAGGGATGGAAATATCTATGCTAACTTTCAAAAATTTAATTCCTTTATACTAGGCAGAAGGAATACATACAAAAATATACTTAAGGAACAAGTCTCCCATTTATTCTTTGTATTTAATTACGCCATATGAATCATGTTTTGGTTTCAAACCTTGAGGAAAACATCTTACATTTTTTGGTTTAGTATGATATGCCTTAGTTCCAAAATAAAATCAAACTAAGTTTCATTTACGAAGTTTGAAGTGTACATTGATTGGGTATTCCAATGAAAATAAGGTATATCATATTTTTTCCAATTAAAATTTTATTGTTAGCAAGGATTTTATATTTGATGAAATAGAAAATAAGAGTTCCATATGATAGAAATTATTCTACAGTAATTGGAAGCTAAGGAATAAAAAAAATAAACCAAGTACACAACATTGGTATGAGATTGAACTACTTTCATCATAAAATGGTTCATCCACCTCACCTACTTCATCTAGGACATTTGGATCTTCTGGAAGTAGTTCATTTGCCAATGACTATCCACTCCCTGAACCTTTAGACGATGGAAGACATTTTTTTATATCAATCCACTTTATAATGATGGTGATTATTCATATGCATAAACAAGTAAACATCAACTACCTAAATGGTCCATTCAAATTTTGAAGGATGTAAGGCCACATGAATAAAAAAAAGCAAGAACAAGAAGTTCACAAATAAATGAAAAAAAAATCCCTAATAATAAATGATTTTACAGAGCCCTCCAGATATATAGAGGCATTAAAACATATATAATGGAACAAGGCAATGGTTGAATAATACAAGGGAGTGATGGAAAACAACACTTGGAAACTTGTTGATTGTCATGAAAATATGAAACCCATCAGATACAAATGGGCTTACAGATTTAAGTATAATCCATATGGAGACATTCAAAAGTACAAGGCAAGGCTTGTTGCCAAAGGTTTTGTAGAAAAATAAGGAATCTGCTTTGAGGAAATATTTCCGCCTAAATAAAAATGCGACACCATCAGATTAGCACCTGCATTAGTAGCTCAAAAAGGTTGGAAATTACATCACATGGATGTTAAAAGTGACTTACTCAATGGATACTTGTAGGAATAATTATATATGACTCAAACTCTAGGTTTTTAGATCGAATGACACAAACACAAAGTATGAAAACTGATCAAGGCTTCATATGGATTGAAACAAGCTCCACGAGCTTGTTGTGAAAAAATGGACGAGTAGTTTCACAAATTTGGCTTTAAGAAAAGTGAGTCACATGATACCTTATATGTGCACCAATAGGGTAAAAATACGTTGATTCTAGTTATGTATGTGGATGACTTGCTCATTATTGGGAACAATAATGATCATATTATGGAGGTAAAGAATGATTTACCTGTATTTAAGAGGATTGATCTGGGATTAATTCACTACTATGTTGGAGTAGAATTATTCCAGCATCCAAACGTTATTTTCATTAGTCAAATAAAATATTTAGGATGCAATATTGCAAGCCCGTTCTCACCCCAATGGAGAAAAACTTAAAACTTAGACAATTGAATGGAATCTTGATCTATCTGACAACCACTCGTCAAAAATTATCTTATGCAATTAGTATTCCCTCACAGTTCATGCATGAACCAAGGGAAAGCCACTGGAATGAAGAAAAAGGGCAATTAGATATATCCCACGAACGAAATATCTTTTTACTCTTTACTAAAATACTAAAAACTTTGTACTTGGTGGATATTCATATGAATATTTTGCTGGAATTATTGATGATCAAGCATCAACATCATGTTATTTAATGAACATGGTGTTAACTGCAGTTTCTTGGAGTTGTAAGAAGTGAGTTCAGTGGCCACTTCTTCGGCAGAAGAAGAATATATATCTTCATGGGAAACAACATGTGAAATATTTTGGTTGCATTGGTATTTTCAGGATTTAAGCGTTCCTCAAATAGAAGCCACATCTTTATTCGTTGACACCTAGTCACCCATAAAACTTTCAAAAAATCTAGTTTTCCATTACAAAAAAAAACAAATGTGAACAAAAAGTATCATTACATCAGGACACTCATCGCAAAGGACATCATCAAACTAGTATATTAGCCTTAAGAAGATCAAATATAGATATTTTCACAAAACCACTTGGAAGGATCAAATTTGCTAAGTTCACAAAAAAGCTTGGTATTTGTTGTAATGTACCATTGGATCAAAGGCAGCAATGTTATATGTATGATCCAAAGTGCATAAATTAATATTTAATTATTTATAGTTTTCTTAGATAAATTATTTATATTTTTAGATTCTTCTTAGAATATATATTTGTTTTAAAAGATACGGCATCTAGAAAAGTGTTGTTTCCTAGGAATTAATTTGGGACAATAGTTAGGAGTGTTGTTACAAGTGCATTAAATATAAATGGACACATTTAAATGAAATAAGTGAAACTACAACAAAATTAGTTTAAGACACAAGCTTATTAAAAGGACGTTTCTCTCCACTTCCAAGACTGTTGAGTGACTGCATTTAAGATCTTTTAAAAATGATGTATTTTCTTATTTTCCTTATTAAAAAAATTTGTGTGTTTGAGGACACTTCTGCTATTATACTCCTATTATGGGTATGAAAACTTTTCAATGTATTATTAACATATATTTTTCGAATAATACATTAGGTATACTTTGGAGTTTGGCATTTTTTTTTGTAATGGTTTTCCTTAGTAAATAATTTTGCAATTGTTTTCAATTTCTTTCATTTATTTTCTACTTATTATCTACAATTATTTTCTTTTATTTTTCTACACATGGCTCAACTTGGACTATACCTTACATCATAATATGGTATACTACTTAAGGGACCCACATAAAGGGCCACATGGATAGGCATATCGAGTGGTTGAGGGAAAAAAACTTCTTAGTGGAATTTCTCATTATTCTCTCATTAGTTACTATAGAAATCATATTATACAACTTTGTTTCCTTTTACTATATTCATTTATTAAATATAGATACTTTTTACTTTGTATATTTCCATGTAAATAAGAATCCCTTTCCTGCTCCATTGAATATCACATGTTTCAAATTTTTTCTTTGATAATATTCATATTTGAAGAGAAATTTCTTTGCCTTGAATGGAATCTTGAACTTGGAAGTCATGTTTAACTAGTTCTCCTATAAGAAAATATTTTTGTAATTTTTAGAATCTTCTCATAGACTATAGTCTTTGAAGTCAGAATTCTAAAAGAGTGATTTAATAAGTATGAAAACTCTATTTCTCATGTATATTTTTTGGTAAGAGAGAGTTTGAACTTAATCTACTCGACTATTAACGAAAAAAAAAAAATAGTTAATTTTTCTATCAACTTCCAATAAAATTCCTATTATATTTAGAAATGAATTTCATGTAAAGTTGGTGAAAAATTCAACTTGCTTCATTATGAGATGTTCAACAATACTCGTAGGGTTCTATACTAATTAAACCGTTTCTTCCTTAAAAATAGAACTTCAATCTTTCAAGTATTTCCAAGTTTTTAAAATATTATTTTCAAATGCTCAAATATCACTTTAAGGTTGGTACAATATGAAAATATAAAGTTGGATACTCATAGTTTTTAAAATGTTATTTTGAAATGTTCGAATATCATTTTAAGGCTTGTATTATTTACTATCAATATGAAAACATCAAGTTGGATAGTGATGTTATTTTTTCATGTAATTTTGTCATGTTAATGTAATATTTATTTACTCCTTTATATTTTGTGTTCCTTTAATATTACATGTTACATGTTTTTATAAAGGTAAATAGGTCGAGGTCGAGGTCGAGGTCGAGGTCGAGGTCGAGGTCGAGGTCGAAGAATGCAAGTATTTTTACACTAAATAAAAATAACAATATTAGTATTTATTTGATTTAAAAGATAATAATAATAATAATAATAATTTTAGTATTTATTTAATTTAAAAATAATAGAAATAATGAATTATGTAAGTTAATATTTTTTATTGTAATTTTATTTTTATTAATAAAATTATAAGCAATTTTTTATAAGAAAATTATGATGATGATGATGATGATTAACGTCACTTAAGATCAATGTGGTCTATGGGACCTCAAGAAAGGAAAAAGAGTCTAAGTTTGATTCTTCAAAAATCTTGATTCTATGATCAAAGAGAAGGGAAATAAGCACTCCAAGATCGCTATAGGTGGGTTGGCCTAATAAGTCAAGAAGATTGGAAATGTGCCAGATGTTGTGGAATTCAGAGCGGATGTGAGTAAGAGCAGGTCAGTCTAAAAGGAATTGTTTTTCATCTTCCACCAACTTAGTATCACAAATCTCACCAATTATATCGTTCGAGGAGTCTTGGGAATAGACCACCCTCAATCTTACTCCAAATATTATGAGAATTAATTCTAATATATATATGGCATTAAAAAAATTTAAATAATGATATTCATATTATAACTAACATATTTCAAAATTTCATATTTACATTTAGTTAATAACCATAAGAAAAAACTAAATACTTTCTCTCATTACAACACTAAAAGTAAAATATCATAAAAAAATATTGAAGAGAAATGCAACATATACGCACATATCATGAGGTTTTAAATAGAAATATAAATAAGAACATGTTTATATTTAGACATATAAAATATAGAATGTATAAATATAACTTTAAATAATAATTTTATATTAATTTAAATAATAGACATATAAAAATTTGATATTTATGGCATTCATCTTTCTATATGTGGAATAAATTTCATTTTTTATTTTCTTAAATCATTATAATACATATAATTACATTGTTAGAATATTTCAAAAAATAATATATGTATAAATTTTTTATTTTTCTATTAATTTAACTTAATTTTTTAAATATTACATTATGAAATATTATGATTATGAATATGAATTATAATTATTTTAATTTAGAAAATAAAATAAAGTTATGAATTATAGTTATTATTTATATTTTATATCTTTATTTTATAAGTAATATTTTTATTTTTAATTCTATTAAATTTTTTATAATATATATACTTACATATATCACTTTTTTTTTTCAATTTTATTTAGACTTGATTCATTAGTAAAATACAAAACATATATATGCACTCTTAACTTTTTTTCATTTAAAAGAAAAATATATACTCTTAATCACTTTTTCTATAATACATTTTACTTATAAATAATGGATTTTTCACAAATTCATTTAAAATCATAATTCAACTAAACAACAAAATATAAAAGTAGTGCATATGATTATTTACAAAGATATTTAGTTATTGTAGGTTACTTTTGCTATTTGACCTATTGAACGAAAGAGCAAAAATTCTCCATAGCCATTACATTGACTACTATATTAATTTGACTACTACATATATGTGTATATTTATATGTATAGATATTATTTAAATAATATATAGATATAAATATTATTTAAAGTAATTATATATATATACCATATATATGATATCATATGGTATGGTACACACAAATTCCTTCAAAGTCATAATTCAACTAAACAACAAAATAAAACTAGTATATTTAAATCTATGTTAAGATTATTGATTATAAATGTATTTATATTATTCTGCCAAACTTTTGCTACATTGGCTATGTGAACCTTTGAACAAAAGAGCAAAAGTTCTCCATAACCATTACAATGCAAAGAGAGACATTTTACATCACAGGTTAGGAATCCCAATGGAGACCCAACTATACAAGACAATGTTCAATATAATAAGGAGTCATTGTGTTACAAGTCCACCTTGTGTACCCATTAGGCCCATATATAAGTGAGTGTGGTTGACAATCTGATCTCTATAATGTTTTCCTTGTCTATTACGCATTACATTCCAATTCCCCGTATTATGATATTCGATAAAATATTAATCTCTTAACCATTACACTCGAATTCCACCAATTATGATATTCGATAAAATATTTATTGGGATTCCTTTTATTTGTCTGATAAATTTTACTGACCCGAACAGCCGAAAAGAACATCAGCATTATCTAATTCGAAAGTACGTTGAACATTCTCACATGGCCTTGCTCAGAATCTCTTTGAACTGTCATTAATGTAGACATAATTATGCTTCGTCATAGCATTTATACCATACTTCACTCACTTAGTGGGGGACGGATTTTGTCGAATTTGACCTCCTTCCCTCTGCCATCGTCCATCCATAAAGCATTCAGATCGTTTTCAGAAATAAATAACAGAAATGGTATTCGAGATCACGAATCCAATCCAAAAGCGAATCATCACGCCTTCATGATAATGCTGACAACCTACCTGAATGTGTGGTTATGGTACACCATTTGTCATGTGCATTATTGCCTGGTAGAGCTTCACATATGACAGCGTAAGCGGTGTTCCTGCGTTCAGCTACTATATCAATATTAACAGTGATATGCAGTGCCTGTCACAATAACAACAACTATGATCGAAAGAAGATAATTATTGGGCCATGACTATTCACATTGGAAGTACTTTCCAATAAAGAATTACGGTTTAGGGTTTTCAGTATAGTTATCAAGGGTGGAATTTGAATTCGGATTTAAATATTATATATAATTTTATTATTTAGAAAAAAATTAATATCTACAATATATTATTCAAAAATTTAAAATTTACTAAATCAAATTTACTTGTAATTTAAGTGAAAATGCCTTGCCATTCTATCCCCTTTCTCTGGGATTTGGAAAATATAACCAACAATCCATCGATATTGTTTTGCCAGTTGGGCCAAAGGAGAAACCAGTTTTTGGTTTCCCCATCCTCTGGATTGATGTCCAACCAATCGAATTTTAAAAGAGAATTGGGCCTAATCAACCGCCAATCGAATTTTAAAAGAGAATTGGGCCTAATCAACCAACATTCCATTTTTTTCAGCCAATTCTTCTGAATTTCGTAGCTATGGTTTTTCAGTAAAGTTAACGAAATTTTAATTAAGAATAGCTTTTAGAATATTTTTAAATTGGAAATATTAGAAAAATTAACAAAATTAACCTCAATCCTGTTTATCAGATTTCCAAAATATTGAAAACCTTTTATATTCGATACTCACATTTTACCTTTCATATTTCGATACTCACGTTGTCTATCAAAGTAGTTATCAATCATACATTTCAGCACAGTCCATTCGATTAGACTTCACATATGTTATGTACGAACAACATTTTCTGCACAGTTCTATTGATTAGACTTCCCATGTTTATGTACCAACAAACTTTTCACAAGAGTCCAATATAGTCCAATCGATTGGACTCCACATGTTTCCTAATTTGTATCTTCTATGTGCATTGTACATAACGCCTTATGAGCATTAGACAATAAATACAACGAGCAACTACATGAAATTCAATAGATCATATGCATTTAATTAATTAATTAAATGTGGATGATATAAAAGGTTTCATATACATTTATGTCACAAACTATTTATAAATATATAATAATATAATTAATATTAAAAAAACACTATTACAATAATATTTTTATTTAAAATAATAATTATTAATAATAAGAGTTTAATTGTTAATAATTATTATTACTAATAAATATTCATTCATTAGTAATAGATATATATTATTTATTAATAATAAATATATATTATTTATTAATAATAAATATATATTATTTATTAATAATAAATATTTATTATTTATTAATAAATAAATATTAATTATTATCATTGATTAATTAGTTATTAATAATATGTTTTATTTAGTAATTAATAATAATTAATTAATTATTATTAACCACTAATAGTAATTAAATAATAATGATTAATAATAATTAATTAATTATTATTGTTATTATTAAATATTGTTTCTTATTTATTAATAATAAGTATTTATTTATTAATAAATAAAAAATAATAATAATAATAATAATAATAATAATAAAAAATAATTTCTAATACGTAATTAATAAATAATAACAAACATTTATTATTTAATAATAAACAATTTATTATTATTATTATTTTCAAGTCTTACTAGCACAACCAGTTGAGGATGGGCCTCGTTAGCAAGGCGACCCGGGATCAAACCTCACAGGGGTGGTTGTGCCCTATACTAGGGAGGGGAGATTGATCTGTATGTGAAGTTGCTTGAGGATTATGTAAAATTTTGCAAGTGTTTGAGTAGGGTTCTAAGCCTCTTTTGTCAACTTATTAAACACATAAATATGAAATTTAAACTATGTTTTTTTCATAAAAACATAAGACAATATCACGATAACATTAAACACACAACAACAAATGATGAAGGAGTTCACCCCTCCTAGGCTACGTCTCCTAGTCCAACTTCCAATGGTTGGGCCTCTTTCTTTATGCCCTAAAAATAGTGTTTACATACATTAACATTGCTCCAATGGTTGTATTGATAGCTCCAATGGCTTCAAAGCACTCAAAAGCCCCTGTATAGCCTCTTTCTGCTCCCAAAAAGAATAAAAACTGAAGAATTTATGATCTTTCGGAGTTCTATATTTATTCGTCCTACAATTTTGCCATGCATGCAAACCTCCTTACAAATTCACACCAAAAAGCACTAAAGGGGATATTTTTTCACAAACCACTGACACAAATTATGTCTTCATTAATTTTTCCTGCATTGATAAATTTCATGTGGAGAAATATTTTAATATAAAAATCGGGGGGTGGGGGGGAGGGGTTGGGCTAAGCCCTGATTCCTAGTCCTGCCACATATTATACGTGGGTGCGGTGATTAGGGCTAGGGCTAGCCTAAGTCTACCCCCCATACTCAGCATACATAGCATTTAAATATAAATGTTAAATTACGTATGTTAAGTAGCACTTGCATGGTGCATTGGTAAGTTGTTGGCCTTACCACTCAGAGGTTGCATGTTAAAATCTACTTGATTTTTTTCTGCCCATAACAAAATTTTGGTCCAATGTAGGGAGGCCTAGTGGCTACCTACAATGGGCCCACGTGGCTCCCTGTCATTCGTCAAACCTCTAACCAATGAAAATGCACCATTTCACATCCAATATGAATGCAACAAGTGGCAGTCATTCATTCACCGAAAAAGCTCAAGTCAACCCTACATAATCACAGTCCAATAAGCAATATGGACTACTGACTAGGCAGCCCTGCACCTTCAAAAAGAATTTTTTTTATTGTTTACTCAAATGAACAGATTGTGATTACAGGAGAATACAGAGTCGATTTTGCATGAAATGAATTGCGTCAGATTCAGAACAACGAGATCTACACAAGCGCATAGGCTTCATTCCATTTGTATAGCTTTGAATTTTAATCATAAATTTGATCCACCACATCATTCCTCCACACTGGAAGCTTTTGGACCACCAAATATCATTATATGTCAGTAAATATATGAGGGCTCAACTCCCTCACCCTTCAAGTCTCTATCCACTGAAATTTGTTTGAATGCGACATTTTGAGCTTCTTTTGAAAAATGATCATTTTCCCTAGCTTTGAAGACCTTTACTTGTTGTTCTAGATACCATCTTGTTGCAGTTTCCCAAAATTTTTAGAACAATAATCTACCCTTAAAGGAACAAACACATTCCCTCCTTGGTCATCAACCAAAGGAAACTTAAACAAATTCAAATTCTGATCACCTTGAACATTGTCGACAAAAACAATGTTTAACATGTCTTTCCTTGTGCTTGGTTCGAATCTTGATCAAATGTGATCGTCATCACCATGCATCATCCCATTTCAAAGATAACACTTTATGAAACCTTCAAGAAGAAATTTTGAACCGAATGTCCTCTTTTTCAAACTACTTTGCACTTTCTCTTTGATCGTTGCACTCTCTTGCACTCGCTTCTTGTTCACATCATTTTTCAGTAATGATGCATCCTATTGTAATTTTACTGCATCTTCTTCACCTATTTTATGAGGCAACATGTTAAACTCCTGAAACATGCTATCACCACCATTAGAAACCTCAATGAAATTAAATTTCACATTTGATGCATCTCCTTGAAAAGCCTCATTCACAACATGTTTATGCTTGAATATTAACAAAGAAAAATTTTAACTAACATTCACAATTCTCTTCATTTGTACATCATGCATAAGAAACAAATTCATCTTCTTATTATGTGCTCTAACAATATACTCAATCCCATTATTGAACAAGTGATACTTATTCTCATAGAGATGAAATATTTATCTCATATCATAATGATATGGGCTACTCAAAAAAATACCAGAAATATCAAGTGGAACAACATCAAGTTCAACTTCATCAAGAAAGTTTGCAGTGATTGCAAATATAAGTATGCACTTCTTCGTCACCTCAAAATTTTCATTCTTACATATCCAACCTAAAGGATAAGGTCCTCGATGAGGAATGGCATCTAAATTCAACTTCTTGATTAAGTATTCAGAAATAAGATTTTCTTATGAACCATTATCAAATAAGGTGTCAATCATGGTATGCTTTGAAATAACTCTAACATGGAAAAGCTCTACTCTTGTTTCTTCTTCTTGAGTACTATTGAGACAACTTGAATAAATAGGACTTGAAATGTATTTACTTTTCAAAGCCATTGCTATGATCTTTGTTTCATCTCCAAAATCATAACCTAAATCATATGTTATTGTTGCACTTTTCTTCTCCTTCTCCTTGTTTTTATTCGTGTTGGGTCTCATTTCTGGATGGAGTTTCCAAAAATGATCTACATCATGTCCATCTTTGTAACAATGTTTGCATGTGAATTTTTGTTTCTCCATATTTATAGATGCATTCTTCTTTCCTTTCCCTTTGTACTTACCCTTTCCTTTCTCTTCAGACTCAAAGGTATTCTCACCTATCTCAGCTGAAACATGTTTCCCTATTGCCTCTAGATGTGTGTCCTTTACAAAAAATTCATCTAAATTTTAAGGATTAAACATGAGAATTGTATGTCTTAGGTAACTATGCAAACATCCAATGTATTTTAAAAAAGTTCCTTGAGATGTCAAATCTACACCCAATATTAGTGTTGTTCTCCTAAATTCTTGAGTATAGCTTTGCACACTTTGTCCTTTACCTCGCCTAAAGTTTTTCGAGTCCATTGTAGCCTTTCCATGTATGATGATGGATTCAATTTTCTTCTCAAGGCAGCAACAAAATCATTCCAATAGGTTAAGACCTTACCATATTTGTTGATGTCCTCTTGAGTTTTGGCTTCCCACCAAATAAGTGCTACACTTTCAAATATTAGTGAAGCAAGCTGAATCTTTGTGTCATCATCCTTGATTCTTTGTATCCTGAAATAGACTTCAAGCTAACGTACCCAATTATCTAATATTTCAGCATCTACCTCTCGATCATACATAGGAAAATCAAACTTAATGTCAAGACTAAAAAATGGAGTTTTACCATGACCTTTTGGAGAATGTGGAGGTGTTTTTGAAGGGCTTTTTGTGGAAGAATATGATGGTGAATATGGTGGTGAAGAGAATGGTGATATAAAATGTTGTTTTTCACCACTCCCATTACCTTTTGGAGGCTTTTCATAATCTCCTCCCTCTCCTTTCCAAGACTTGTCTCCGTTTGGAGGATTGGATCTCTCACCTTGTAACCTTGTGTTTCTCTGCTCATAGAGAATTTTCACCATTCTTTTCATATTAAAGAATGCTTTCCTGAAGGATTTTTAATCTATTGACATATTTTTAGGCTCTCCTTCATGTGACATACTTGTTCAAGCTACAACTGCACTTTTAGGTGAAATTTGTGGTGTAGATTGTGCCAAACTTGCTCTCCTTGTGCTTGACCTAATTTTAGGACTTGCAACCACAATATTTCCTTCTCCTCTCTTTAGCTTCAACCTTTTAAGCATCACATACACTTGCCAACAAATTAAACCCTCACAACAACAAATTAAACCTAAGCTCTAATACCAAATTGATGTGTATGTGAAGTTGCTTAAGGATTATGTAAAATTTTGCAAGTTTTTTATTAGGGTTTTAGGCCTCTCTTTTTCAAATTATTAAACACACAAACTGAAATTTAAACTGATTTTTTGAAAAAAAAACATAAGAAAATATCACCATAATAGTAAGCAACATTAGTAAATGATGAAGGAGTTCACCCCTTTTGGGCTATGTCTCCTGGGCCAAATTCCAATGGTTGGGCCTCTTTCGTTATGCTCAAAAAATGGTGTTTAGATACATTTTACAATGCTCAAATGGTTGTACTGATAGCTCCAATGGCTTCAAAGAACTTAAAAACCCCTTTCTAACCTCTTTCTACTTCCAAAAAGATAAAAGTTGAAGAATTTATGAACCTCAAAAGTTCTTTAGCTATTCGACCTACAATTTTTCCCTTCCTGTAAACAGCCCTACAAATTTTCCCCAGAAAGCGTTAACAGGGCAACTTTTTTGCTAACCACTAGTGCAAATTTTGGCCTCATTAATTTCTCCTCCAACGGCTAAAGGCTAAATATTTTAATATAAATTTCTTGGGGGTGAATATTTTGATATAAAAATCAAGGGGGGGTTAAGCCTTCGACCCTGGTCCCGCCCTGTAGTCTATGTGGGTGTATTGACTAGGGTTGGGGCTAGCCCCGACCCGCCCCCATACTCTACATATATAGCATTTAAATGTAAATGTTAAATTATATATGTTAAGTAACAGTTGCATGGAGCGTTGGTAAGGCATTGGTCTTGCCACTCGAAGGTCGCGTGTTCAAATCTACCCAAGTGCTTTCTGATGATAGCAAAATTTTGGTCCAATGTGGGGAGGCCACGTGGCTACCTCCAATTGGCTCATGTGGATCCCTATCATTAGTCGAACCTCTAACCAATGAAAATCCACCATTTCACATACAATTTGAATGCGACAAGTGATGGCCATTCATTGATCGAAAAAGTGAAGTAAACCTTCAGACTGTTGAATGGGCTACCATGTAACTCCAAAAAGAATTGTTTTTGTTGTTTACCCAAATGAATAGATCATTATTGTAGGAGCATACGAAGTCAGATTTGTGCAAAACAAATTGCGTCGGATTCAGAATGACAAGATATATTCAAGAGCATAGGTTTCGATCCATTTTGAGAATTTTGAATTTTGAGGATAAATTTGATCCACCAGATTAGAGACATGCTAAAAAAACCATTCATCTAAGGGATGGTGTGGCCTAGGCTGAGTGCAATGTCCAGGTGATCTTGACAGCTTAGATAACCTTGTATAGTCTGGCCTAAGTCTGTAGCAATCCCCAGGTGAATTTAACAGCTTAGCTGCCCCTGGCTGGTGTCATCGAGGCAAAGTACAATTTGCAGGTGACTTTGACGTCTTAGATTCCCCTGGGTTGTGGATTCTCAAGCTAGAGGTCAAGTCTGGAGGATCACATACAACTTAATTTTTTTTATATAAAATTATTAATAATAAGTATTATTTATTATTAATTAATTAATAATTTATTATTCTTATTATTATTATTGATTAATTAATGAATTGTCTTTAGTGAGACTTTTTGGAAGCTTTTCCGGTGGATTTTTCTAGTCTAATTTCTCTAAATTCCGGCATGAATTTATTGAAATCATAAGCTTGATGGGTAACCCCCGCAAAATCGAAGTTCTCTAAGGGTTTTCCAAGGTGTTGAATCCATATATAGGTAAAAAGGAAATTTAAATAACACAATAGAAAATTTCACCTCAACTTTTTTCGCCTGATTCTGGCACCGGAAAGTCCAAAAAATCGCACTAAAGAGAAGTCGATTAATTAATTATTAATTATTAACAATAATAATTAATCAATCATTAATAATAATAAAAAAATTAGTGATAATAATAAATTTTTAATACATAATTATTAACAATAATTAATGATTATTATTATTAGTAAATCTTAATTTTTATTTACTAATATTAAATATTTCTTTAATAATAAATAAACACTATTTAATAATAATAATAATAATATATAATTAATTAAGTACTAATAAATAACTTAAACAATTAAATAATAATAAATAATTTAAATAAATGTCGCATTTATTATTATTTATTTCAAAATATTATATTAATCATTTTATTTATATATAAAAATTATATATTACTATTACGATTATTATTTAGAATTATTAATTAACCAATAGATAAATAATAATAATAATAATAATAATAATAATATAAATATGCCTGCAAAATGGTCTTCCAATTTGTAGAAATACATACGTATTTCATTATTTCTTACTAATTCTTGAATGAAATGATACCTCGTATTAATATGTTTACTCTTCTTATGGAAAACATGATTTCTTGATAATGCGTTAGCAGATTTGTTATCACATAAAATTTGAGTTGGTTCTCTCTATTCATGCAACAACTAAGACAAAATTCTTCTGATCCACACAGTTTGACATGTTGATTTTGTCGCTGCAACATACTCTATTTCCGCTGATGATAGAGTCACAACGGATTTCTTCACTGATGGCAATGAAATTGCACCTGAACCAAAACTAAACACATGCCCAAATGTGCTCTCCATATCATCAATATTACATGTAAAGTCACTATTTGTATATCCAATTAGTTTAAAATCTAAATAGGATATATACAGGATACCATAGTTTCTTGTTCCAACAACATACCTTAAAATCAATTTTCCAACTAGCCAATGGGTACTCTTCGGAGACCCCAAGAACCTGGAAATTAAACTTACATCAAACATTATATCAGTCCTTGTTGCTTTGAAATACATAAGACTTCCAAATAATTTCTTATACAAGGTTGGATCAATATCTTAACCTTGATCATTATTACTGAGTTTTGTACCAATTTCAATTGTGGTTACAAATTTCTTACAGATTTCCATCCTGAACCTTTTCAATATATCCCTTGCATACTTAGATTGACAAATGAAAATACCATCTTTAGATTGATTTACTTCAATACCAAGGAAATATTTCATTACACCTAAACCAGTCATATCAAATTATGTTTTCATGCTTGTCTTATAATCATCTATTGATAGATCTCCAGTGAGAATCATGTTAGAAAATGAAATATTACAGAGCAATGCAACACATAAAATATGCGGAAAATACAAGCACACAAAACACATAAAACCAAAGATACACAGATATACGTGGTTCACCCAGTTTGGGCTACATCCACCCGAACAGCCAGTCCTTCCTTTCTATTATCTAGCAAAATGAAGAGACAAAAACTACAGCAGATCCGCTATAATATCCTTTGTTCTCTCTCACAGTCTCCCTATCTGTTTCCCACTCAGAGAATACACACACAATGCACAACCGCAATACAATACCCTCACAAAAGCGAGGGGTTGCCTTCTAGGGAAAAAAACCCTAAAATAAACATAACTTCTACCATCAGATCATTCGCCTAATGAACGGCCCAGATTGACTAGAAATTACTATACTTTTGCAAGGAAATTTTACATCTATTTTTGGCTTCAAGGGCGCTGCCCCCCAAACCCCCGCTGGGGGACTGCTGGCCCTCGGACCCTGCGAGGGGGGGAAAAGTCCCCCCACACCACCCTGCATGCAAGGGTGGAGAATTTTCCTAGGGTATACATCCAACTAAAACAAGGATCTCTGAATCAGGAAGAAAATCAGGCTCCACACCCAACAATCTCCCACTTGGAGACTGATTGTAGCAACTCCACCGCTACTTCATTTGCTGGATAATGACTGCTCTTCAGACCTGGCTGTTCCTCATCTTCTTCATCATCCTTGAAGACCAATTGAAACTGAGCACATTTTTAGTTTCTCCCTGGTTACAACTTTTGTTAGCATATTTGTAGGATTCTAGCTAGTGTGTATCTTTTCCAGCTTCAACTCTCCATATTCCAATACTGACCATATGAAATGGTACTTGAGATGTATGTGTTTATTCCTCGAATGAAACTTTGAGTTCTTTGCAAGATGAATGGCACTTTGGATATCACTGTATAACGTGCCCATATCATGCTTCTTACCCAATTCACCCATAAGCCTTTGTAACCAAATCATTTCTTTACTAGCCTCTGTAGCAGCAACATACTCTGCTTTTATTGTTGAAAGTGCAACAACACTTTGGATTTTTGAAACCCAACTGACAGTTGTTCCACCTACAGTAAATACATATCCTGTAGTGCCCCTCCTATTATCTCTATCACATGCCATATCTGCATCAACATATCCCTGTAGAGAAATGTTTGAACCACCAAAGCATAATGTTTGATATGTGGTACCTCTCAAATATCTGAGAATCCATTTTACTGCCATCCAATGTTCTTTTCCTGGATTATTCATGTACCTGCTTACAAATCCCACTCCATGTGCAATATCAGGCCTTGTGCAGACCATTGCATACATTAAGCTTCCAGCTGCTGATGCATATGGAACTTTAGACATATAATACATGTCTTCTTGGGTCTTTGGGCACATCTCCTTACTAAGTTTGAAATGGCTAGAAAAAGGTGTACTAACCGGTTTTTCATTGTGCATATTAAATCTTTTCAACACCTTTTCTATGTACTCATTCTGAGACAGTGTTAATTTGTGGTTTTTCCTGTCTCTAGTTATCCTCATACCAAGGATTTGTTTTGCAGCTCCCAAATCCTTCATTACAAATGAATTTTCCAATTTTCTTTTGAGCACATTTATTTCCTGCATGTTAGATCCTGCAACAAGAATTTCATCTACATACAATAAAAATATAATATAGCTGCCATCATTTACCTTTTTAGATAAACACAATGATCAGAGTGACATCTAGTATAACCTTGTTGAGACATAAACTTGTCAAATTTTAGATACCACTGCCTTGGAGCCTGTTTTAAGCCATACAAGCTCTTCTTTAACCTGCACACCAATTTTTCATTCCCTTTGACCTCATATCCTTCTAGATGTTGCATGTATATCTCTTCCTCCAAATCTCCATGGAGAAATGTTGTCTTTACATCTAACTTTTTAAGATGTAAATCTTCCGCTGCCACGAGACTTAAGATAGTTCTTATTGAAGTCATCTTAACAATAGGAGAAAATATTTCATCAAAATCAATACCTTTCTTCTGTGCAAACCCCTTCACCACAAGTCTAGCATTGTACCTCTGTTTTCCTCCATCTTCTTCCTTCAGCCTGTAAACCCATTTTTTCTACAATGTAGTTTTACCTGCAGGCAACCTGACTAAGTCCCAAGTCTAGTTATGCATTAAGGAGTCCATCTCTTCTTCCATGGCTAGCTCCCACTTCTTCCTGCTTTCAACCTCCATTGCTTCTTCATAACATTCACGTTCACCAGAATCAGTCAACAATAAATAATATAATGAAGGAGAGTATCGTTCAGGGGGTTTACTTATCCTGGTAGATCTTCTAACACCACTTTCGGGTGTTTGAGGTGCCTGTTACTGTTGTGGTGGTTGCTGCTGCTGTGGTTGTTGATTATTATCATTTTCAGGCACCTTTACTTTTTCAGTTATCTTATCAATAACCGCGTATTCCTTGCTTTCTTTTTCCTATTTATTTTCCTGCAACTGATTCTTATACAAGACCTTTTCATTGAATATTACATCTTTGCTCCTAATGATTTTGTGATTTTCATAATCATATAAGCGATAACCAAAATCATTAGCACCATATCCAATAAAGGTACATTTCTTTGATTTTGCCTCAAACTTTTTTCTATTTTATTTATTAATATGGACAAAGGCCTCACAACGAAATGGCTTTAAAAACGAGTAGTTTACCTTTTTACCTGTCCATGCCTCCTCTGGAATACCACCATCCAAGGAACTTGAAGGCCCTCTATTTATTAGATAAACAACAGTATCTACAGCATCTGCCCAAAATTTTGAAGGAAATCCTGCATGCAATCTCATGCACCCTGCATGCTTCATGATTGTTCTGTTCATCCTTTCTAACACACCATTTTCTTGTGGTGTTCTTGGAACTGTCTTCTCTCTACAAATTCCATGCTCTGAACAGTACCTATCAAACTTTTTGCTACAATATTCACCTCCATTTTCTGATCTGAGACACTTTAACTTCTTTCCTATCTCAATCTGAACCAAAGATTTCCATTTCTTGAAAGTATCAAATACATCAGATTTATTTTGAATACAATAAATCCAAGTTTTTCTAGTTGCATCATCAATAAATGTAACATAATAGCGAGAGCCACCGAGAGATGGTACCTGCGCAGGTCCCCATACATCTATATGCACAAGCTCCAATTTTTCACTCTTCTTTTCTTTCCCAACTTTGAGAAATCTGACTCTCTTTTGTTTTCCATAAATGCAATTCTCACAGAAATAAAAATCAACATTCCTCAAACCTGGCAACAAATTTCTTGAGTGAAGAATCTTCATCCCCTTCTTACTCATATGTCTGAGCCTATGATGCCATAGTGATGCATCTGATCCTTTGGAAATTAAAGCATTAACAGAGTTAGAAATACCATTTCATAAATACAATGTACCAACCTTTTATCCTTTTTCTATTACCGGGGCTCCTTTGGTGACCTTCCAAGCTTTATCTGTGAAAGTTGTCACACAACCTTCACCACCTAACTGCCCTGTTGAAATCAAATTTTTCTTTAGATCTAGAACATGCCTTACCTCATTTAGTAGCCATTGGTTTCCATTCTGCTATTTTACAAGAACCTTACCCATTCCAACAATTTTACAGGATTTATCATCACCCAAACAAAGTTTTCCAAAATCTCCTCGAACATAGTCATGAAAATATTTCTTATCAGGTGTGGCATGGAATGAAGCCCCTAAACCTAGAACCCAAGAATCAATAACATTTTCGAAAGAAAGAATCAAAGCATCTTGTAACACATCACCTGTCACATTTGCTTCATGATTGTTTTCTTGTTGTGAATCTCCTTCTTTTCCCTTCCAAGATCTACAGTCTTTCTTTAGGTGTCCTTTCTTTCCGCATTTCCAGGACACTATCCCCGATCTAGACTTGGATCTGCCTTTCCTTGATTTACTGTGATATCCCAAGCTCTTTCCTCTTTCCATTCTTCTTCCCCTAGACTCTGCACTCAAAGCATTACCCGATGTCTCACCAGAGCTTTTCTGTCGCATTTCCTCGCTAAGGATAGCATCGACAACATCATCAAACTTTAAAGTACTAGATCCAAAGACATAGTTACTAATGGCCATAACTAAATCATTCCAGCCTTATGGCAATGAGCACAGAAATAACAGAGCTCTAACTTCATCATCAAAGTTTACCCCTACAGAACTTAACTGACTGGTAACTGTATTAAAATCATTTAAATGGTCTGCAACAGATCCACCTTCTGACATCTTCATATTAAATAGTTGTTTCATAAGAAATACCTTGTTTGAGGCCGAGGTTTTTTCATATAATTTCGCCAATGTCTACATCAAACCCTCTGTTTTTGTTTCCTTCGAAATATTGAAGGCGACTAATGCCGCAAGGCACAACCTTACTGTTTCGAGTGCCTTTGTATTGAGAATCGTCCATTCCGCGTCTATCATGGCCACCGGATTCTTTGCTATTCTTCTCAATGGGAGGTACAGATATTTCTGATACAGATAATATTCCATCTACATCTTCCACAGTGGGAAGTTTTGGCCATTAAATTTCTCGACCCTAAACTTAGCGTCTTCCGCCATTGCTCCCACTCAAGCTAGGAACCCTTCTTTCATGTGAGTTTATCAGCAAAATATACCTTCGGCTCTGATACCAGATATTAGGAAATTAAATATTACATAGCAATGCAACACATAAAATATTCGTAAAATACAAGCACAAAAAACACACAAAACCAGAGAGACACAGATATACGTGGTTCACCCAATTTGGGCTACGTCCACCACGAACAGCCAGCCCTTCCTTTATATTATCCAGCAAAATGAAGAGACAAAACCTACAGTAGATCTGTTGTAATATCCTCTGTTCTCTCTCACAGTCTCCCTATCTGTTTCCCGCTCAGAGAATACACAGACAATGCCCAGCCGCAATACAATACCCTCATAAAAGCGAGGGGTTGCCTTCTAGGGAGAAAAACCATAAACTAAACATAACTTCTATCATCAGATCATCCGCCTAATGAATGGACCAGATTGAATAGAAATTACTATACTTTTACAAGGCAATTTTACATCTATTTTTAGCTTCGGGGGCGCTGCCCCAGAAACCCCTGCCGGGGGACCGCTGGCCCCTGGACCCCCCAGCCGGGGGGGTCGGCCCCCCCGCACCCCCCCCCCCTGCGTGCAAGGGTGTACAATTTTCCTAGGGTATACATCCAGATAAAACAAGGATCTCTGAATCAGGAAGAAAATCAGGCTCCACACCCAACAAATCAAATCATCAACATGCAAGCACACTAAAAAGTTTACTTTGATCATTTAATTTTGTATAAAAATTTGGCTCACTTGGACTCCTCATGAATTCATTTTTATTCAGATATCAATTCTACTATACCATACTCGGGGTGCTTGTTTTAGTCCATATAATGCTTTCTTTAATTTGTAAACATTATCTTCTTTACCGTCAATTTCATATCCAGGAGTTTGTTTCACATAAGCCTCTTCTTCCAAAAAACCATTTAAAAATGGAGACTTAACATCCATCTGATATGTTTTCCATTTATTTTGTGCAGCAATAGCTAATACCATTCTTCCTGTGTCAATTATAGCTACACGTAAAAAAGTTTCATTATAATCAATACTAGGTTGTTGACTGAACCCTTGAGCTACAAGTATTTACTTATGCTTTTCAATTTCACCTTCATCATTCACTTTAGTTTAGTAAATCCATTTAACACCTATAGTACTTTTTACTTGAGTAAAATCTATAAGTTCCCAAGTATTATTTCTTTCTATAGAATTAATTTCTTCATCCATACCTGTAGTAAACTGCCTCTTGATTCCATGTGATTGACAAAGCTCAATGAAATGTGTTAGCATATATTCAGCACCTTTATCTAATCTCAAAATTTTAATATGTTTTCCACTTTCCTTTTCAACCATAGCTTTAAATATTTTAAATACATAAAATGCTTCAAATTTCTATTTGAGAAGTTAAACCTATTTTTTTCGACCGTAGTCATCAATAAAGGTTACAAAGTAAACATTACCACCTAAAGGAGGTGTTTTCTTCGGTCCACACAAATCTGTGTGAACAATATCCAATGGATTTTTTTCTCTATACGAAACTCTAGATGAAAATTTATGTCTATGATGCTTTGCAAGTAAACAACTTTCACACGAGCTTGTTGGTCATTGAATACTAGGTAACCTTTCACCATTGGCTTCTTTTGTAATAAATATAGACCACCAAAATATAAATTACCATATCTTAAATTCCATAACCATGATTCATCAAAATTCTTAGTTTTATAAGAATTCAAGGAGGGATACAATCCATTTCTCATTATAAGCGGAAAGATCTTATTATTTTTCATTTCCACCCTTGCTATCAACTTCTTTCTTGGATATTTTTCAATGATAGTACACACATTATTCTTGAAGAACACTCTATTATTTTTCTCTATGAGTTGTCCAATGCTAAGAAAGATATTTTTAATCTAGGTACATAATACACATCATCAATTTTTCTTCTCTCACCATTTCTAGTATAAACACCAACCATTCCTTTACCTTAAACACATACCTTATTATCGTTGCCCAACCTGACTTCTGACTGAATAGTGGTGTCTATAGTAGAAAACAAATATTTTTTCATTTCATGTTATTTCTACAACCACTATCTAAAAACCAAATATTATCTAAACATTGTTGAGTTACATTACAAGTCAAAAATGTTGACTTCTTATTATCTTCAAATTCTTCTGAGATGTGTTCGTATTGCTTACCAACATTTGCCTGCCTCTTTAAACACTTAGTAGAAAAATGGCCATACCTTTTTCACTAATAACATTGAAATTTAGACATATCATACCTTTGATTTCCTCAATTCCAATTTCTATTGTTACTCCCCCTAAAATTAGGAGGATGTTGGTGAGATTTCTCTTCATCTTCAGAATTATCTTGCAGACATCTTTGATCAGCTATTATGTTGCCTCTTCCTCTATTACTCAATCTTCCTCTGCCTCTTCCTCTATTAAATTACAACTGAGATTTTAATGCATTCTACAATGTGTTATCATCATATCTTGACATCATGGATTCATGTGCAAACAACAAACCAGTCCACTCTTCAATTTACATTTGACCTATGTTCTTGACCTATTCTATGGATACAAAAACCACTTCAAATTTCTTTGGAAAAATTTGAAGAGCTTTCTCAATCACTCTCTTGTTTGAGGGGTCTTCTCCATACTGTCTCAATTGATTAGAAACACTCGTGACTTGAGTCATAAAATCATCCACGGTTTCTCTATCTTTCATTTTTATATTCTCGAAATCTCTCCACAAACTCTGCAACCTGACATTCTTTACTTTTGCTACACCTTGATAATAGGATTTAAGGGTGTCCCAACCCTTCTTCAAAGATTCTGCATTTTATAATTTTGAAAGAATCACATCATCTAACCCTTGTTGAATAAGGCCAAGAGCTTTATTGTATTTCTTTCTGTTCTCTTTCACCAACGTTAGTTCAGAATTTGGAAGAGCCATCTATGTTGCCTCATTAATAGGCTTTGGATACCCATTTGTACCAAATCCCAAAATATCATGAGAACGCAACAATGTTCCCATTCGAATAAAACATGAATCATAAATTTTTTCATTCAAAATAGGAATTGATGCCCGAGTAATATTTGTATTTGTTGCCATCTCTCACAAATAATTGAAATCTTCATATACAAATTTAAAAACACTTTTACATTATATTAATTTCAATTCTTTTTAAAGGAAAACTACAGAATGATGGAGATGTAAAATGGCTTCTAAATATGCTTTCAATAACTTTCACTGGCCGTTTTTAAACAAAATACTTTAAAACACCTTTATGTGTGTTTAAAATATTTATACTCACTTAATAAACCTTTTATTTATGAAACATATGAATCACTTTTTGAACACCGATTTCATAAGGATAAACAATGTTTTCAATATGACTTCAAAAAAAATTCCCTCTCAAACTTACTAAGGGCTTTGAGGAAAAATTACGCACTTCACCTTTGCATGTTTTCCTTCAAAAAAATTATGTCATCTTGTTTGAAATGAGACTTGTCATGACCACGTCATGATTCCTTGTAATGTAACTAATTGAAAAAAAATAAAAAATTGTTTCAATCGAAAATTGAAACAAAATGTGTTACACCATTTTTTGGTCATCTAACCTATTATCATTAGATGGACCCAAGTACACCATGTAAGACCAATTTTACTCTAAGTAAAATTGCTTTCACTATATAAAATAACTTAATAAAACACATTTATTAAGTTTTTTATGGTCTAAACAGGAAACCCCAAAAGGAAATATTAAACAAATCTATATTTGTTTCATTTTCCTAATGGAATAATTAATTAAACAATAATTTAATTATTATTCCAAGTCATATTTAACCCAAAACAAGGAAATTAATTAGATAAATCCTTATTTATCTTATTATTTTCTAGGAAAAATTATTTAAATCTTATTTAAATAATATTCCTTGTTAAATATGACTAAATCATTTATAAATAATTAAATAAATCATTATTTATTTAATTATTATTCAACCACTTCCTTAAAATAATAAATAAATCATCAATTATTTATTATTTACAAATAAAGGGATTTCACCCTTGTCAAATACCTTTTTCCTCCAACAAATATAATAAAATATTCCATAAAAGGTGGATCTAGATTTGATTAATATTATTTTAATCATACAACAAGATCTAGAATGACCCAATATTTTGTTATAAATAGAAGGGTTTTCCTATTCATTTGTCACCTTTTTTTCCCATTAGATTATTTTGGATCTATGCTCTTGGTTTGACTTTGAGCCATTA
The DNA here is from genome assembly GCA_034641835.2 of Pinus albicaulis. Classification (NCBI taxonomy): domain Eukaryota; kingdom Viridiplantae; phylum Streptophyta; class Pinopsida; order Pinales; family Pinaceae; genus Pinus; species Pinus albicaulis. The sequence continues at coordinate 430,855,856 of CM076570.1, read as the reverse complement.
TCATTGTCAAATTTTCTATTATTTCATTTTGTGAGCTCCCTTTGAGTTCTATGTTTGTCTGGGTTTTCTACACCAACAAGAGAGAGAAATGCCAGATCTGAAGCACTGAGGACTTTCAAGAACCCATCCCATTGAGGAGAATTGGAAACACCTTTCTTGTTTTCCTCTCAGGTTCCCCTTAATATACAAATTCTTTCAAAAATATTTTTCTTGTCTTGTCTATTGGATGCATGGAGCAAAACCTTATTTTCACTGCTTAATTTCTTTTTATGCATAGATCTGGATTTGTGCAGCATTTGTCTTGATCAACTAACTACAGATTTGAAGATATTGGTAGCCATATTTGATGTTAGGGTTATTTGTTATGCGTAGCTAAAGTGGTATTTTTTCGTACACTTCGACAAAAGATTCATACTAACAATTGGCTACTCCATACGGGTTTTCAATTACGATCATTGTTATTTTTTATTTTCCTACATATCCAGCTGCTTCAGACCCTAGCGTTTCTTTTCAGCATTTTTTTTTCAATTTTTATGTCATTTTTTACCTATAAAACCCTCAAACATTAAAATTTCTAACTTCTATGTGTTTCTGGCCCTATTGCATAGGTAACAGACATCAGCCGTACCTGAGACAACAATTTTTTTTGAAATCTGCCGCCGAGACACCCGGAGCGGTAGGTCAAACCTTTTTCCCTAGAACCTGTCACCTAGAGTACAGGACGCACTTTTTAACCCAGAATCTGTGACCTGGACAGAAAATAGGTCAGAACCTGTGACCTGCACTTTTTTTTGCAATTTTCCAGCAATTTTTCTGGGTTTGTCTGAAGCTTCTGTCAGGGTTTTCTAGCCTCTACCTCAGCCCGGTTAGACTTGTTTCTGATCTGTTTTACTCAACTAAGTGTTAATCTAGCCCCTCAGGGCTTTAGTACCCTCCACTTTTTGTGGAAGAGTTTTAGCTGTTTTAGACGTCTAAATTTTCAGAGTTTCAACCTTCTTCTTTTCAGATCTGATACCTCACTTTAAGATCCCTTTTAGATCAGCTCTTCTCCCTTCCAAATCACCTCATATAGTTTTGTTTTGATTTTCCACTAGGGTCACCTTCTTGTCCCTTCTACCTTTATCTTATTTCCTCCTTTTGCAGCAACCTTGCCTCTGCCTCTTTATTTTTTTCTGCACCTCCTTTCAGCAGATTTCTCCTTTAGATCCCTATCCCTCCTAACCTTAGATCTATTGGCCCCTCTTTAGTGTGTTTTGACTAGATTTTTTCCCTCTTTTTAGACTAGTTTTGGGAGACCCGCCTTCTTGGGTTAGATCGATGCATAGTTAGCTCTTAATTTTATGTTATTTCAGCATTATCTACTATTCTCGGCAGATTTATTTTTAGTTATGCAACACACTTTTTCTTTTATTCTCAAAACATCTGGGTTTAAAAATTAAAATTAACACATGACACACACTGACCCTAAGCGAAGAAGAGCCTGGTTACCACCACCAGGCAAAGACTTTGAAATCAATTGACACTGCACCTTTCTACCCTTTTTTCGACATTGTCATCACTTGATTATGCACCTCCCTGCCTTTGTTGGCCATTCTTCTTCCCTTTGTCCCGTCATCATTGCGCCCCCAAGTCATTTATCCCAGAGACTTCTTGGCCTTCACCCTCAGTTTCCAGTTGATGGACTTGATCCTTCTCACCGTCGTCGAGTTAGTCCTCCCTCGAGTCCGCACTCCGACTCCTCTTCTGATTCTTTGGGTTCTCCCCCTACTTCGAGTTCTCCCTTTGTCACCTTCACTATGTCTGGTCCAGGGCCTAACACTAATATTAATGGAGCTATTTCTCATCCGTACGCTCAACCTCCTATGGGCTATGGTCTCCCTCTGGGAGGGGCCAGCACCTCCAGCACTTTTACCCCTCTAGGTAGCATGTATCCAGGATACGGCATGCCTCATCCTTTTGCCCAACCTCTTGCTTACCTCACTATTGCCCAACCTAACCATTATCCTTATCCACAGCCTAGTGCCCCAGCTCCTCCAGCATTTGCACCTTCGCCTCCCTTTCCTTCTCAACCCCAGCAACAGCAACTACCACCCCCTTCGGGGCAAGTATATTCACATCAGGGCATGACTAATCCTCCTTCTTCTCAAAGGAAGAGGAAAGGAAATCAAAACCAATCTGCCCATGGTACTCGTGGACCTAATCCTCAAAGTATTTCCTCTAAAACTGCTAACCAGCAACAGACCACTCAGCGCAAGCTAGACAGGCCTATTCGTACAAATAAGCCTTGTTTGTGTTGCGGTGTTTCCGGTGTTTCATGATTGTCCCCTTTTACCATAGATGCGGCAGAAGTGGGAGTCTCAAGCCACATTGCGTGGACAACATGCCTCCCCTACCCCTAATGTGGCCATTACTCAACCGGTTGTGTTTACTGATCCTTTCCCTCAGCAAGGATTTGTGGCTACCCAACCACCTCACTGATCGGTAGCCCCCTAGCCTTCCCGTCTAGTTCCTCCGATTACCAGCTCCTCATGATGAAATCTGATACACCTTTACCTATCGACATTAACCCTCAAGCTTGGTCTCATGAGTACCCCAAGCCTCCCGCTCCGTTTGTCCCTGAGTCACCTTCTTCAGGTTCTACGAAGCCTCTTTCGACATCTAATGGTCCCTTGCATATCCCTCAACCCAAAGTTGAGGTTCATACCAATATTCCTAAGGGCCCATTACGCTGAAATGCTACTTCTGGTCCAGATGCTCATTCATATAGCATAGTAGATGATTTGGCACAGTCTCCTACTACCATTTCAACACTTGAACTCCTCTAGTCGTGTCCTTCTCAAAAGAAGGCTCTACTATCCACCATGGGCATTGTTGATCCTGTTGATGACCAATTGATTTTTTTCAACGCCCGTCAATCAGAACATCCTCCCCTTCCTGCTTCCGTATCTTTCCAAATCCCAGTCAAAATCTGGAACGCTCACGTTTCTCGGTGTATTATTGATCAGGGGGCATCCACCTGTGTGATGTCTGCTTCAGTTTGGAAACAACTTGGATCTCCTGAGCTGGCCCCTTCCACAATCACCCTTCGTGCATGGGATGGCCATGCCTCCCAGCCCATTGGCCTATTCCGTAATTGTCCTATCACTCTTGTGGGTAAGAATGTTTGTGTTGACGTTGAAGTCATCGACGCCCCTCTTGATTATAACATTATTTTAGGGTAGAGCTACACCTATGCCATGTCTGTTGTCCCATATGCGGTCCACCGTAAGATTTTTTTACCTCATAATGGAAAGATAGTCACCATTGACCAGTTGACATATCATGAACCAAAATCTCAGAACCCCCCTAAGTTGACCATCTCTTCTATAGCCAATAATAAAACCATCGATTCTTTGACCAGTGTCTCTCCCGGTGTCTACAAAGACTCCTCCTTGCTTGGAACCTTCCCTGGTCTTCCTCCCCCTCCTGTCTCTAATCCCAGCTTAGTGAATGTTCTCATGATGTAATCGTCTCGGGCTGCCCTTAAGCGGTCCGCTTCGGCTAGTCAGCAACCTCAACCCCGCCCATTCAAACCTACTCCTAGTCCTTCATCTTAGCTAGCCGAACCTCCTCCTTCTGGCCCTTATCCTACAGCTGGTACCAATCAGCCTTTCTATCCCCCTGGGTTGGTTCCACCAGGTCTCAACCATCTTGGAGCCATCCCTCCTAGCCATTACCCCGCTGGTCAGATACCTTTCCTTGCTCCCTCTCCCAGAGTTTATTTGATTACCATCATGGCCACCCTCTCCCTCCCCAATTTGACCTTCGATATACCCGTCTGGTGCCTTGACCCTCATGCTGCTACCCCGCCTGGTCACCCCAAACCTTACCTTTCTTTGACACTGGTTCAACCGGTTCCCCTAGCTTATTCCATTACTACAGTGCCACCAGCACCTCAATAGGACCCTTCTCCTATTGTCACAGCTCCGGGAAAGAAAGGCAAGGCTCGCAAGGGGGCATCCAAAGACAAAGCCACCTCGACTGACCCTGCCCCTCCTCCGCTCGCAAAGCCTTGTGCCTTGTGTGATGTCATCGGTCATGCCACCGATACTTGTCCCGATTTGCCCCGTATTAAACCCATGGTTAAAGTCACGTTCCCTGAGTCTACCGTCCCTGAACCCTCTATTTCTTCCTCGACTGCAGCTAAGAACCCAAAGACTACTCACACCAACAAACCTTATGCTCTGTGTGGTGTCTATGGCCATTATTCCCACCATTGTCCACACCTGACGCATTACCGTGCCTCCTTAGAGGTAGTTCGAGAGTATGAGTTTGAACAAAATCAATCCGCCTCTCCCATACTTGCGCAGTATGCTTTAGGTCAGCTTGAGGATTTACCCGCTCCCATTGACATTCCCCCTCCTAATGTCGTGATGACAAAGCCTGTTGCCATTATTTTCTACCTATCATCATCCATGCGACCCTCGGTGGAAGTCCCCTTAGAGACTTCCCTTGATGTTTTTCTTGACCTCCTTTCAGCAATCACCCTGGGCTCAACATCGGTAGATCCTTTATCTACTTACTCTTCTGTCGCCTCTTGTGACGATGCGCATGTGACCCTCTCTTCTCATGATGATGAGTTAGGTAGCTTTGCAACGTTAGGTAGTCTTTCTTCCACCAATCACCCCATATTTTATCACGATGACGACATTAGGGAAGGAATCACCACCCCTAACTTTATCTACTCCCCCTAACATCGAACCCATGCGTTCAAACCACGTACACCTTGTGGCGATTACATTGACACCAAATGTTTGGGGAAGGGGGCACCCATATTTGAGAGACTAAGAGAAGCAATTCTCCACAACTCTCCTAGTGTATATGGTCATTTCAACTCTAGTACCATTATTATTCCACATTTAGAAGAACCTCTAGAGTCCCATATCACTTCAGATCACTCTAGGAATGATACCCCTTATCGTTCCTTCATCGTACATCAGCAACCCAGTCTCTTAGACATTTTTGTTAACCAACCTATAGCTTTTCTAAGAGGGCATTAGCTCATTATCTCCAAATCCTCCTTTTGGGATGGTGACACCAAGTATGCCAACCTAGAAACTTAAATTCCATTTGATTCATATATGCAGTACTAAAAGAGATTGGTAACCCTGCATTTCCTTTCTCAAGCTACATAACCATAACGAAAACAAATGGCATACCACATCATTAAAATGTGTTTAGATTCCCCTTTTCCTAAATACATTTTTGCATGACCACAACATGCTCGGGGGCACTTAGGCTCCATAACCATACAAATCCCAAATATCAACCAAAACCAACACTGAAACCCCCTTTCTCTGACAGGTCGCACTTTTGAGGTCATTTCCTGGGACATGTCGCAGTTTTCTACCCAGGTCGCAGAACAGACCCCAAAAAATTGTGACCTGGCCTGTTCATGAGCTCTGGGTACCTGTTAGTTGTTAGTACCTTGATACTTCACCAGGACACATTTTCTCCACGAAGGTTCTATTTACCTCTCCTCCAAATCAGATTTCCTCACTTACACCACTTGTATTTAGGGCACCACTTTGCCTCCATACTTGTCCTTGTTCGTGTTGATTTTCGTCATGAGATACCCTCTTGTACTCATTTTTTTATGGTCCCCCATTGGACCTTTACTATGTGGCAGCACCATCGAGTTGCCCTTGTTTAGAGCATACAAGCTGAGTCATCATTGCATTCATGGATTCTATCCCGAGTCCCTTTGTATCCCACTATAGTCCTCCATCCTTCATTGCTTGGTCCCTCTCTCGTATCGCACGTTATGGCCTTCATTCCCACTGTCCCCAATCGCTCATGATATCATGTCAGTCACTGCCAAGTCCTCCATGATCTTTATGCTCTCACAAGGGAAGTCGCCCATCCATTATTCAGTATCCCCCACTTCATCATCATCGTTAGTGTCAATCTGTCAGTCACTCTACTATTTTCTCTCATGTCTTAGTTGAGGATTCCTTATTGCCTCACCTATGGCGGACCTCGTTCTGTTGACATCAGCTCATTCATTTCAAAAGACAGGTCTAGAGGGTGGTGTACCTTAGTTGCAGCTTCCACTCTTTTTCAGGGCCCCGGATTAGGCAAAGAGACTACTTATTTCCCTTTGACTTGGTTGTTTCTCACCTTCAGCTCCTTTCAGCATGATCGAGATCTGTATACTTAATGGTCCAGTGATGTAGTAGTTGTTCTCTGTGATTCTCGGGTGTGTGTGAGGTGTCTCAACCCTCATGAGGGGGTGGCCTTGTAGGTAGCCCCCCACATGCCCGAATGACCTCTTCCTCACAGCCTTCGATGCAGCTCCATACATTTGATGATGTCGGCCTTAGATGCTTGTAGCACCTCTTTGATTTTCATGTATCAGTCATATTTTGTGAGACCTTCCCCGTTGATAAGGGGAATTTGGGTTGTATTTGTATCTCATGTACACAGATATTATTGTATAAGTCCTAGCTGTTATCCTAGGCACAACATGTATGTGGGATTCATCATTATATCTTTTATCTGGCTCATGTTTATGCCAGCATGTACTTTATAGTTTGGTCCCTTATTTACTGGACACATTATTCTTTTGTATTTTGTCTCGGTAGGTATAGGTATGCATCCCCCACCCCCTCTATCATAGGTACCCTCTCATAAAAAGAGACTTGTTACACCTGTAAGTCTCGTCTCCTCAGGGTCTAGTTCTCCAGCACATTAGGCTACGTTACATTTCTCTCTCTGACTTCCCTTTTCATGTCTGGTGATTGAGTTTTTACAACGTACTTCGGTCATACGATTTTCTCCTAACACTCGCACGCTGGGGGGCAATCTGTTACACCATTTTTTGGTCACCTAACCTATTATCATTAGATGGACCCAAGTACACCATGTAAGACAAATTTTACTCTAAGTAAAATTTCTTTCACTATGTAAAATAACTTAATAAAACACATTTATTAAGTTGCTTATGGTCTAAACAGGAAACCCCAAAAGGAAATATTAAACAAATCTATATTTGTTTGACTTTCCTCATGGAATAATTAGTTAAACAATAATCTAATTATTATTCCAAGTCATATTTAACCCAAAACAAGGAGATTAATTAGATAAATCCTTACTTATCTTATTATTTTCTAGGAATAATTATTTAAATCTTATTTAAATAATATTCCTTGTTAAATATGACTAAATCATTTATAAATAGTTAAATAAATCATTATTTATTTAATTATCATTCAACCATTTCCTTAAAATAATAAATAAATCATTTATTTATTTATTACTTACAAATAAAGGGATTTGACCCAAATCAAATACCTTTTCCCTCCAACAAATATAATAAAATATTCCATAAAGGGAGGATCTCGATTTGGTTAATATTATTTTAATCATACACCAAGATCTAGATTGACCCAATATTTGTTATAAATAGAAGGGTTTTCCCATTCATTTGTCACCTTTTGTTGCCTATTATATCACTCTGGATCTATGCTCTTGGTCTGACTTTGAGCCATTATCATTGTCAAATTTTCTATTATTTCATTTTGTGAGCTCCCTTTGAGTTCTATGTTTGTCTTGGTTTTCTACACCAACAAGAGAGAGAAATGCTAGATTTGAAGCGCTGAGGACTTTCAAGAACCCATCCCATTGAGGAGAATTGGAAACACCTTTCTTGTTTTCCTCTCAGGTGCCCCTTAATATACAAATTCTTTCAAAAATATTGTTCTTGTCTTGTCTATTGGATGCATGGAGAAAAACGTTATTTTCACTGCTTAATGTCCTTTTATGCATAGATCTGGATTTGTGCAGCATTTGTCTTGATCAACTAAATGGAAATTTGAAGATATTGGCAGCCATATTTGATGTTAGGGCTATTTGTTATGCGTAGCTAAAGTGGTATTTTTTCGTACACTTCGATAAAATATTCATACTAACAAAATGAAAACTAGTTTCAAATCGTAAAATTAAAATACCATTGATTCTCAACAAAATTTGGCTCGCTTGGACAGGTCACCAGATTCCAATATGCATCTCCAATTCACCAAATTTCATAAAGACCCGTCTCGACTGGTTTCTTGTGGTTTACCATACCACATACCTCCTCTAACACCTTTTTAGATTTCCTAAACTCTTCCACCAATCTCCTTTGTCTTCCATAGGAAACTACAAGAGGACATAAATATCCACATAGAATCACACAATAACACTTCAAAGAATGACACCCTAGAAATGGCAGAAATTTTGACCTCACACAGGAACGGATTCACTATTTCTCTAAACATGGCTCTAATACCAAATTAAAACATTAAATAGAGACATACACACTTCAAAGACGCAACTAAAGCTACAACATTACAGCAGCAAATTTTTCGAGCAGGATGATCTGGTTCCAACTAAGCCTCTGTATTTATACAAAAAATTCATGTCGGTTAGAATGATTAAAATATTATTTTTTGAGGCAGTGTTTCCCCTTCAAGTTTGAGTAGGTTATGGTGATGAAGGTGAGGTGGTGGTGACTCTTAAATGTTTTATGAGGTGAGGTGGTGGCCGGTGGTGACCTCTAGAAACTAAAAGGTCATGCTGGTGCGGTGTGTGTTTGAAATAATTAATCCTAAAACTACCATAATACATTGAATGAAATTATTATATTGAAAAGTTGTTTACCTAGTGGATTACCCAACGATCCATTGCCGGATGCACATATATATCAATATATTAATCGATGCTTTGTGGTTGTGATAGCCATATATAATGATTAAGATGAAGCATATTCTCATCATATCGAATCTTTGCCAATAATTAAAAAGTTAAGAAGCCTCTTCCCACTAGTCGATATACGAAGCCGTAGGCTAGTAAAACACCCCCACCTAGGTTTTTTTTTTTTTTCAGAAGTAATCCCTTTTGTGGTTCTCATATATGTTCACTCTATTTAGTATGGAAAGAAATTTAGAAAATTATCGGAGAAAATTATCAATGCAGGACTATCTAAAGGCTTGATTTGATAAAAATCCCAAGCTATCCGTGCATATGACTAAAAATAAATGGATCCATCTTCTAGGATGAAGGACAATCATATATACATGTGGCATGTAACAATCTAGCCTTGCAAGACTCCATGACTAGGAGGTATGTTTGTCAAAACAACCATTCCCATGTAGCACTTTCAATCTCCAAGGACAGAGCTTAGGCATTCTTCAAAGGTGTTTTTCAACTCACCCTCTCCATAGGGAATGCAATGGGAAAAATTTATCTCTCTAATTTACACTTCTACTCATTTTCTTGTCGTATTGGGGCAACAATAAATAATTACAAACTTATTTTTCAACTAGATGAATACCTTCATATCACAAGTCTGGATGGTGAAATGGATGAATGGAAAATAAAACTGAAAAACCACACTTCTTTCTCTCTACCAGATCATTGTGCACATATTAAGGAAATTTACTTACATATATTTCTCTAATGTCTACAAGGACCACAACCAAGAATTTGATGTGCTTTCAATAAGAGGACTTACACTGGCTCAATGGCAAGTCCAAGAAACCAAAAATTTTGTTCTCATATTTCTCCATTTATGCCCCTAGGAATAATTAGCCACAACTACAGGCACTGAATATTAATATCAAATCATATTATGCAATTTTTTTTAAAATAACTATGTGATATTTATTTTTCTATGATGTGAAAAATATGAAAGACAAATATATCCAGTGGACTATACATGGCCATTTTTTATCTACCCTCTACTACAATAACAGGTCTTCTCTGATGATATATACTTTCTCCCCATTATCCATATTTGGATATGAAGCATATAGCTAACATCAGAGAAATCTTAATATTTTTTTTTTTAATTTTGGTTTTGTGATATTAACTTGTGTAGGGAACATTCACAAAATTTTTGTGAACTTTTTTGTAGATTAAAATCCAATTGGGAATAGTGTTATGATAGAGAGTGATGAAAAAATTATGTATATGAAAACAAATTCACTTTTTTCCTTGGATATATATAATTTTCTTTACCTTGAAGAGAATCACCAATAATTTATGTTTTTTAATGAAAATTGAGTTTCAATCATACACCTTTATATTTCAATGATGCATATTTATATTTAAGTTAAAATAGTGGGAGTAATTATAAAAATTGATTGTGGAGAGATATGCTTTGTACAACTAAAACTGAGAAAGATGTGAAATTGTTTTTGTGTTCAACATCAGGTTGAAATGTATCAATTTTAAAATAAAAATAAGATATTCTCTACATAAAAAAAATGTTGACTATCTATAATCTCATAGTCTAAATATGCCACAATTTCATCTGGAAAAAAATACAAATTCTAGCATGATTTTTAGAAAATATACCCGAAATTTTTTAAAGTTGAGGTTACGGTGGTCAAGCTTCAAGATTTTGGGTTCGTCGGAGGCTGTTGATGGTGTTGAATCCATTTCTGCCATCAAAAAAACAATTTAAACACTTTCACAACTGTATTTATTGAAACATTTAGTGATAAATTCATCGTCCGTGTTGAAGTCCAACAAGAAATTGTAGCACACACACTAGTGTGGAAACAATAGGTCCTAGCGATAAATTAGTGTGAAGACCAATTTAATTAATTAAATTGGTGCAGTGCCTAATTTAATTTTCCCATAATTGAATTGGACAATAAAATGTAATCTTATCTCATGATCACTTATAAGCTCAATTAGCTCATGTATTTTGAGTTGAGGGTGTTTGGTGAGGCATGCAGGGTAATTCTATTAGTTATGGAGTTTGAATTGCAGTTGGTTCATTAGTTTAATGCATGATTAATCAGGTAAATCAGTTAGGTGAGTTCGATTTAGTTGAACTAGTTGTAACTGTTTGTTGTACTAGTGAGATATCAAGTGAATAAATATTATTTATTTATTAATTAGTGATCTTCCATGCAACCATTGATTTACTATTAATAGTGGCATGCATGTCAGTTCCAGTGGAGACCTAGTTGAGGCAAAGGTTAAGGGATGTTAACTATCATTTGTGTGATTAGTTGGTTTCCCACATGCAACCAGACATCGATTGGATTTCCCATGATCCTTGGACAGTTTTGGAAGGTCAAAATTCCTAAAGAATATGGATCACATTCATCAAGAATTTCGCAAGCAGGGCAAGTTGTTTGGAGGCTAATAATTTGCAAATTTTTTGTTAGTTTTGTTGAGGACAATATGAAACATTTGTGAGAGTGTAGGAGACTCTTGTGAGAAGAGTGAATTGTATTTGTTTCATGATCACATGGTTAATATACAATAGAATATAGAGTGGTTTTGAGCAGCAATATTTCCCCGGGAAAATATTTGTGTTGTGCTTTGATTTGATTCTTTCTTTTCTTCTTGTGATTGGTGATTGTGTTTAATTTTCGTAATCAATTTGTATAATGATTAAGTATCTATCTTCAATACATTTTTAGATAGGATTTAATCCACTAATATACATATCTTTGTATAATTCCTACATGGTATGAGAGCTTAGGAAATCACTATAGTGGATGATAAGTTGAGTTTGTGACTAAATAGAATTTTAATTTGCAAAAAGTATTCTTGGTGCAGCAACCTATTCATGATCGAAATGGATTTCAATGGCTTGATATTGGAGTATGCACTCAAGGGTAGACCTAACTATATTCCGTGGAAAGACAGGATGGAGGCAGTAGTAGAAGAAAATGGGTTGAAAGAATTCATTGATAATGATGTTCCTAAACCTGTTGTAGCAGATGTTGCAAATCTTGATTCGTGGGAAAATACGGTTACGAAGGTGAGGAGGATCTTATTGGAGGGAGTATGAGACCACATTTTATCAAGTTTCCATTTAAAACCGATGCCATATTCATTGTGGAAATATTTGACAGATCTATTTCAGAGCTGCAGTGATCATAGAAAATTGGCACTGAAGGACAAGCTCAGGAAAATCAAAATGGAGAAAGGTGACACTATGTCGAAATATTTAACAAAGTTTTTCCAATGTTAGGATGAGCTTGGGAGTGTCAGCATTACTATCGCAGATGATGACTTGGTGAGCCTATCTCTTCTAGGACTTCCCAAGAGTTCGCATAGTTATCAGGACTCTGTCAATGGAAGGGGAAATTTATTAGATTGGGAATGAAATTGGTCAAATTTGGTGCAAGAAGAATTCAGGCGAAATACCAGGGATAGTTTTTCATCTAAGAATTATTATGAATAATATGGTGCTTTGGATTCCAAGGCAAAGAAGGGGCAAGGAAATAAATTTCATTCCAAATCTGAGTCCGACAAAGATGGCAAGAAGTGTGACATGTCCAGAGTGAATTATTTTCACTATCACAAGCTTGGAAATCATGCCACTGATTTTCCAGAAAAGAAGAAGAAAATGAAGGCTTTATTATCTATATCTGGCGATGCTTTGGCCTCGTAATTTGAGCTTAAATTCACACTTATTGCATGCATAGTGTCAAGTGCAATGGGATTGGTGTGGTGCATCCTTTCACATGACGAGAGACAAAGAAATTTTAAGTCGCTTGGAGGAGAAGGACCTCCAGATCCATATCGAAATGGGTGATGATGGGTGGTACAGTGATACCGATATTGGTACAGCTACCTTCCAGAGACAGTCAAGTAAACCATTTCAATTAAAAGATGTAATGCATGTAACAGTATTGAAGAAAATTTTGGTCTCAGTCATAATGTTGGAGGATAGAGGATATGGTGTTGTTCTTAGTGAAGGAAAAGCTTTCATGAGACACAAAACAAGAGGAAAATCCAAGAATATTTATATTTGTGTGAATAATCTCTATAAACTTGATGTAGATTGTTGCGTGGAATTGATGGGTAAGACGGACAAAGTGGTGAGCTAGGATCAGGGTGAGTTATGGCACAGGATATTGGGCCATCTACACCATGGAGCCTTGAAGGTAATGCAGTAGATTTCTATGGGTCTTCCCAAGGGTACTCTTAAGCAGTCAGACACATGCAAGGATGTACTATGGGGAAGTATGAAAAGGCCACTTTTCATGAGAGGAGAACTAAGCTTCAAAAATCCTTGATAGAGTTCACTCAGACGTGTGTGGACCATTCTCTATTGCTTCGAAAACAAAGCATAAGTACTATGTGATATTTGTTGACTATTTTTATAGAAATTGTTGGATCTACTTCATGTAGAAGAAAGATCATACGTTCTCAAAATTTATTGAGTTCAAAGCACCGGTGGAGAAAGACACGGGGAACCATGTGAAGGCTCTTCAGAACGACAATGGTGGTGAGTACATCTCAAATGAATTCAATAATTTCTGCAGGAAAGAATGAATTCAGAGATAGTTGATTGCGCAAAAATGGGGTCACAAAAAGAAAGAGCAAAACAATTGTTGGTGTAGCATGAGTGATGTTGCATGATCAGGCCAACCATTGCGTCTATGCACGGAGGCATGCAACGAAACGGTATTTGTGAAAAACTGTTATCCTCATCAGATACTTGGCATTACCACACCAGAGGAGGATTTTACTTGTAAGAAACCTGATGTTTCACATTTTAAGATTTTTGGCTCATCTGTTTATGTGCATGTGACCAAAGATTCTAGGAAAAAGCTCAAAAAAACAGCTGAGATTGGGATATTTTTGTGGTACACTGATACTCCCCACAAATATCGAGTGTATTTTCCAAATATAAGAATTAATGTTGTAAGACGGGATATAAAATTTGATGAGGAGAAATCCATGCAATTGTCCCTTGAAAGGGAGCTAGATTTGCATGCAGAGGAGGAACTCTTGATTCCAAAGAATGAACCTCAAGATGTGGAGTAGCCACATAAAAAGGACCATGGAGTGGTAGAAAACACTCATGCATGGCCATCCAATGGAAATGGTAGAAGGAACACCACAGAAGCTGATAGATTGACACTTGATGCGACAGAGAATGTAGGAGCCCCTACTTCACTGTGGAGATAGAGACAGTCTCCAAACATGTTTATTGGATACATGTCTCTTATGAGAAAGTGTATTGCGATAGAACCATATTCCTTTGAGGAAGCAGTGCAACAACCAATTTGGGTTTACGCTATGGTAGAGGAGTATGACTCCATCATCAAGAACAGTTCATGGGAGGTTGTCCCAAGACCGGTAAGAAAATAAGTGGTTGGATCTAGATGGATCTATAAGGTGAAGCAAGCAGCAGATGGGAGTGTGGATAAGTACAAGGTGAAACTTGTGGCCTGCGGATTCTCACAAGTTAAGGGGATCAACTATGAAGATAATTTCGCACCAGTCGCAAGGTACACTTCCATTAGATCTATTCTTTCACTCTAAGTGCATATGGGGTGGCACATTCATCAGATGGATGTAAAAACTGTGTTTCTTAATGGAGTGGTTGAGGAAGAACTCTACATAGAGAAGCGATAAGGTTTCAATATCTTTGATAGTGAGTGCCATGTGTGTCGACTCAAAAGAGAATTGTATGGCTTGAAGCAAGCACCTCGTGCTTGGTACACTCGGATTGACATCTATTTCACCGGGTTTATCTTCATCAAAAGTGAAGTTGATGCAAACCTTTACCAGATTGTGGTTGATGGTAAGCTCTTTATTATCATACTTTATATTGACGATCTAATTTTGATAGGTGATGAGCATCTGATAACTTCATGAAAGGAGGATCTTTCAAGGGAGTTCTAAATGAAATACATGGTACTCCTTCGCTATTTCCTTGGTTTGGAAATATGGAAGTGGGATGGTGAACTTTTTGTTTCTCAAGGTGAGTATCCCAAAGAGATATTGGGTAATTTTCACGTGGAGAGTTGTAAACCCATGGACACTCCTCTTCCAGGAAATTGGAGGAAAGAGGATGCTAATTCAGGAGAATTAGTGGTCGCTACTATCTACATGCAGCTAGTGGGTTCATTGATGTACTTGGTGAACACCAGACTAGACATTTTCTATGCAGCTAACCAGTTGAGTCAAGCTATGGTTAAGTTGGCCAAGCTCTTTTGGAAGGTGGGGAAGCATGTCTTCAAATATTTGAGGGGAACTACAGATTATGGTTTATGGTATAGATAGATAGAGGGAGTGAAGCTTTAAGGCTTCACAGATGTAGATTGGGCAGGCAGTCCACTAGACAGAAAGAGCACATCAGGAGCAATATTCATCATAGGATTGACATCATTTTCTTGGTACAATAGGAAGCAGTGATCCGTGGCACTTAGTTCAGCTGAGGCAGAGTACATGGCAGTAATTAAAGCTGCATGTGAGGCCATCTAGATGGGAAATATCCTTATTGGTTTGTTTGGTTCTTATATGGATCATACTATGATACATTGTGATAACCAAAGTTGAATTAAAATCTCGATTAATTTGGTATTCCATGATAGGTCCAAGCACATAGACATCTACTACCACCATCTCAGAGATTGTGTTCAGAGGCACATTATGTTACTTCAGTACATTCCCACATAGGCCCTCACCCAGAGAAAATTTCAATACCATAGAGGTAGGATCGAGGTGGTAGATAATCCCTTTCTTCTTGAAAGGGAGTGTTGAAGTCCAAAAAGAAATTGCAGTGCACACACTAGTGTGGGACCAATAGGTCCTAACGATACATTAGTGTGAAGGCCAATTTAATTAATTAAATTGGTGTAGTGTCTAATTTAATTTTCCCTCAATTAAATTGGACAATAAAATGTAATCTTATCTTATAATCACTTGTAATAGTTAACTTAGCATGATAAAATTAGTTAGCTCATTCATTTCGAGTTGAGGGTGGTTGGTGAGGCATGCAGAGTTATTCTATTATTAATGGAGTTCAAATTGTAGTTGGTGCATTAGTTTAATTCATGAGTAATCAGTTAACTCAGTTAGGTGAGTTAGATTTAGTTGAAATAGTTGTAACTGTTTGTTGCACTAGTGAGAGATAAAGTGAATTAATTATTATTTCATTCACAATCATTGATCTTCCATGAAATTGATGAGTTACTATTAATAGTTGCATGCATGTTAGTTCCAGTGGAGACCCAGTTGAGACAAAGGTTAAATGGATGTTAAATACCAGTTGTGATTATTAGGTTGCTCGCATGCAACTAGACATCCATTGGATTTCCGATGATCCTTGCACAGTTTTAGAAGGCCAAAATTCCTAAAGAATAGGGATTGCATTCATCAAAAATTGTGAAGCAAGGCAGGATGTTCAGAGGTTGATAATTGGCTAAGTGTTGGTTATTTTTGTCTAGGACAGTGTGAGACAGTTGTGAGAGTGAAGGAGACTCTTGTGAGAAGAGTTTATTGTAATTGTTTAATGATTCCATGGTTAATATACAATAGAAGATAGAGGGTTTTTGAGCAGCAAGCTTTCCCTGAGAAAATATGTGTTATGGTTTGATTTGATTCTTTATATGCTTCATGTGATTGGCGATTGTCTTTAATTTCCACAAGTGATTTGTAGAAGGACTCAATATATAGCTTTAGTACATTGTTAGATCAGATTGAACCATTGATATACATATGTTTGTATAATTTCTATAGTTCGATCGAAATTGTGGCCTCATTCATTATTGGTATTACGACCGAATATGAAGGATATATCTATATTTTTCATTGATATTACAAGCCAATATCATGGATCATTCAGTTTTTTGTTAATATTATATTTCAAACCATAAATAAAATATTTATTTTCCACATGAAGTAACATAATTTTATATCAATATTAGAAAGAGATAACTTAATTAAAAATAAAATAATTATTGTATTTTTGATTTTAAGTGGGTGTGAGGAATATGTATAATTCTTATAATTCTTAAAATATCAATGTTAAATAATTTATTTCAACACCAAATTTTTTATAATATAATTTTTAGCTCTGGGGATTAGCTTAATTGGTCAATTCCCCTTCGTTAAATCACCTTTTGTATTAATAGGACACAAGTTCAATTTTCTCAACACTCTTAAGGTCAAGATTTGTGGTTGAGTCGGTAACAAATGATTCCTTCAGGTGGATATGTCGAGTAAAAATATTTCTTGGATGTAGCGAGCACTGTGTATGTAAAACACATAGAAAAATAATCCTCTCTACCATAAATATCAAATAAATTTACTTACATATCCTTCTCTAATGTCTATAAATAATACAACCAAGAAGTTGATGTGCTTTCAAAAAGAGGATTGGCACTAGCTCAAGGAAATGGGAAGTTGAAGAAACCAAAGAGGGTGTTCTTAGCTTTATCCATTTATGCCCCTTGGAATAACTAGGCACATGATACAAGAGAGGATATCGAGACCAAATTTTATTATTCATTTTTCTGGACAACAACTATGTGATACTTATTTTTTTAATACAACAAAATTTTGAAGGACAAATATATTCAGCGGACTGTACAAGGTAATTTTTGATCTACCCTTTTCTATAGTAAAAGGTCTACTCAAATAATATACATATTATCCCCATTATACATATGTGGATATGGAGCATAGTTCAAACAATATAGAATTTTCAACATTTTTTACAAAATATAGATTTGTGATATAAACTTGGGTTGGGAACATTCACAAAATTTTTATGAACTTTTAAAATTTGATTGGTGATAGTCTGATGATAAATAGTGATGAAGAATTTTTTTTATATGAATTAGTGTAATTTTACAGAACCTTAAGGAGAGCTATAAGCAATCATAATGCACATGCATCTACACAATGTATTTTATTTACTCTATAAATGAAATACAAATGTTTATTTTTCTTGAATATATATATATATATATATATATATATATATATATATATATATATGTTCCCACAGGGGGAGCTTGACTGGAAAGCGCATGTAAATCAAATTGTTATGATCAAGGTGATTTGAGTTCAAATCTCACTGAATATTCCATTCATGCAAAAGGGGTTATGTAGGTGCCTAGGGATTATAGTGAAAGCGGTTGGAATCGATCGTGTGTCACACGAGTATGAAACCAACCCAGCTGTCCATTCCCCTACTCACACACACACACACACACACACATATATAATTATTATCATCTTTAGAATTGAATGTCACATTGAATAGCATTACTAGTAGTTTATGTTACTTACTGACATTTGAGTTTCAAACATACATTTATATTTCAATGATGCATATTTATATTTAAATTCAAATTTTGGTAGTAATTCTAAAAATTATTGTGGAGAGATATGCATTCTACAACTCATTGTGAGCAAGATGTGTAGTTCCTTTTGTGTTCAACATCGATTTGACATGCACCCCTTTTAAAATAGAAATAAAATATTCTCTACTTAAGAAACAATGGTGCCTTCATAATTCCCTTTGTACTTAACATACATTTCACACGTGTTTTAAAAATAAAATAAAATGTTTTCTAAATAAAAAAAAAACAATGTCAACTATAATTAAAAAATTGAATATACATATTAGGTTAGTTATAATTAAAACCATTACAAAACATCAATAATCTCATTCTCACCATGATTTCTCTATTAGTTATTAATATTAGAACCCAATATGAAGGGTCTCACTATATTGTTTATTGCTATTAAAAGCCAATATGAAGGAGAATCGATTTTGTTGTTGATGTTTCACATTCAAGCCATAAATAAAATATTTCTTTGTCCATGTGGAGTAACATAATTCTATATCAACTTTAAGAAATATATAAAGTGATTAAAATTAAAATAATTATTATATTTTCATTTTTAAGTTAGTGTGATGAAGATGTATAATTCTTATAATATTTAAAATATAAACGTTAAATAATTTATTTCAATACCAAATTTTTCATAATTCTTATACTTTTTAGCTCAAAGGGTTAACTCAATTGGTGGAGTCCCCATCGTTAAATAACCTTTGGTATTGAGAGGTCACATGGTCAATTATCTTGGCACTCTTAGGTTCAGGCTCCATGGTTGAATGAGTCAAAAGTGATCGCTTCGTATAGATATTCCTAATACAAATATTTCATCGACGTAGCAGTAATCGATCTGTAGGGTCCGTGAACCAGATAAAATAATAAATAAATAATCTTATACTTTTTAAAATATCAATGTTAAATAATTCATTTCAATACCAACTTCAAAGAGAGTGTGTGAAAAAAAAATAGAATTTCTAATGTAAAGCATAATAACAGTGCACTCATTCACCATCAATCCAAGGCCTACTGGGATAGTATGTATCATTTAAAAATTATTATTATTAATAATAAAATTCAATGTGGATCATAAATACAAGACTTCAATATGCAGTGTTTATTAATATTTCAATATATTAAAAATATTATAATAATAATCATTATAAAACATTTTAATGTGAAAAATATGGTCTATAGTAAAATATTTCAATTCCAATGTTAAGTAAAATATTGCAATGTCAACTATGTAAATATTTCTACATTTTAACCATTTTCAAGTATATTTGTTTGTCAATTTTGTCCTCAATGGATACTCCAATTTTAAGTTGTGTAGTCTACACAATATACTTACTAAAAGGGATTTTCAAGGCATTAAATTTGGTTATGCATAAACACAACTTAAATAATGAGAAATTACACTTGGTATGTGTGTGTATGTGTGTGTGTATGTGTGTTTGTGTGTGTGCTAATAACCAACATATCAAGCATTGAGAGGGATCGAATATTCTGTGGTGAAAACATTTTTTTCAAGTTTTGAATTCTAAAACAAGTTTGTGCCAAAAAATATTTGATCCCTATTGGAATTTGCTAAATCCATAGTTAAGATTGGTCTATAATGGGTCTAAAAATTTCTAAATATTTGGTGGAAATCATAGATTACTAATGATGACATTGACGACGATAACATCAATGAAGAAGAAGAGCACATGATGATGATGATAATGGAAAAAATTATGAAAATAATGCTTAAACCTTAAGAAGGTAATCGAGCACCTAGGTTTCTTTAGAATATTTTTTTATGTGCTAAGAAAACATTAAGAGATGCATTCCAAGATTTCCATAGTTTAATTGAGTTATAATGTTAGGAAGGTTGGTAGTATGACAAAAAAATTTAAATTAAGATCTATAATGGTTATATTTTGAACATTTTAAGAGAAAATAATTGGAAAAAATTGTTCATCAAACGGTATTCTAGAATTGTGCAATGTCTAATTTCATTATAGATCTTATGAGAATTTGTTCTTATTTTAGAAATGTTAATCTTTTTCCTTTACAATAAGCCAAAATAAAGACATTTTTAATATTATGGATTAGGAATAATCACCATAAGAACAGTTGTATCCACATGGGCCAAATGATAAATCTCTTACACCTAGGGATATTATTATTTGATTTGGGAATTTCGTGTGATTGTTTGTCTTGGAACACAAATGACCATATCTTTTTTTAGGTTTTGTATGATTGTGTCTATGATTAGTACCCTGATGACCATATTTCATTTCATATGTAGATTATTTTTCACCAATTCAATTTTGTATCTCATTTTTGTTGCATGTGATCCAACTAAGGTGGAGGTCATTCAACTACTCTGCCTGAAAAATTTTGTTGTTCTCCTTCTTTATTGGGCACACAATATACCTTGTTGGGTGAAAAATTACACAAGAATAGGGAGAGGATTTGATCATTGGATATGGGAGGATCATTTTTGGGACTAACACATTGATAAACTTCTTCGCAGATTGGGAAATTTGGAGTCTTGGACCTGCAGGCAACAATATTGCATGAAACAAAAATCAATGCTAAGAGAAGAACACAACATGATGATGGAAAAAATGATGTGAGTAGTTCTTGGACCTTAAAAAGATAAGAGAGTTTTTACAATATTTTTTATTTTTCTTAGAATGCATTAAGAGAAGCATTCCAAGATCTTCATATTTTTATTGAGCTATAATGTTAAAAAGGATGACAATGTGACAAATATTTTGAAATTGATATCTAACATCAGAATATGCTAGATATTATGTTATTTGACATTAATTTTTGAATATTATTGCCTTAATTAAATAAATATGTGGCTAATTTTAAACATAAAAAGACATATTATTTTAATTTCAATTTCCTATGTTATTAAACGAAAAAAATGATACAAATAAAAATACATTTGTGAAATTATGATGATCATGATGAAAACAATTATGAAATAATTATTTGACGTTAAGAAGGTAAGAGATTACTTGTATTTCCTTAGAATAATATTTTATGTGGTTATAAAGCCTTAAGAACTGCATTCCAAGATCACCATAGTTTAATTGAGTTATAATGTAGGAAGGTTGATAGTATGACAAATATTTTGAAATTGAGATCTAAAATGGATATACACTAAATATTTTAAGAGAAACTACTTTTCATATTTAACCCTCTATTGAAGACTCATATTTCTCTGCCTCGACATCACAGAAAACCACCCAGTCGGGAACTTAAAGAAACTCATTTTTGGTTTGGAATGGTAGCTCTGATTTGGATTGTGGGACCAAATTCCCTTAATAACAGTAATTAATTATGGATGGTATATATAAATGTAATGCCAATGTTTTAAATAGAAAAAAGAAATAAACTTAAAATATCTATCTCGAGAAATCTTTTTCTATATATGTGACTTTAGAGAGATCTCATATTTAACATGAAAATATAGATCATCAAATCATTTATGAGGTTAAAACAAATAGTGATTACTAATTTAATTAAATCATTAATTAAATTCGTTGATAAATTTTTTTGCATATATAAGATGTCATTTTTTATGCATATACTTATAATATTTCAATCAAACACATCAATAGTGATAAATTCATGATTGCTTGCAAAAACATATATGATAAACATAATTAAGATAACCATTCAACTCTTAAGCATGATAAAAATGCACAGATAATAGTACCCGATATATCTTGACTCTGCTCATGAAAAAAATAGTAACGGTTCAACTTTAATTAAGATCACTTCAAGCTACAGTAGTGGAAACCAAAAGCTTTCTTTCAAAAATTAAGAACCCCTTCTTCATATCAATGAAGGGGATTTATATTCTCTAGTGAAATACAAATATATTAAGGCATCATAAAAGACCTAAGTGATTTGAACAAACCACGCTTAAAATAACATAAAAATAAAATAATAGATTATGTTGCAATAACTTAGTTATGGTTGTGATGAATGCCACCCTCCCATACACTGTCAAAGTTCACACATATCTGTCATTGGCTTTAATTCTAGTTAATAACAAGGTTGTATGCGCATCTTTCTGGTGAATATCACATCACTAAGTGTTGGAAATGTATGAGTGGTCGTGTTGGAGAGACACCTAATCATTAGCCATTGGATATGAGGTTTAACTAATAAATGCCAATGGAATTCTAAGTCAACCTTTGATAAATTATTTATATTCTCGGCCTTCGTCTTTGATGACTCTTGCCATGTTTTAGTTAACAATTTAAGATGAGGAAAAGTCTCCTCAGGGACATATGGAATTAGGTTGGCTTTGATTGAAATGCCACTGATATATTTAGTGAGATTTTTTGGGATGTTCCTCGAACTGAATAACACCATTTCTGTGTGTTTGAGTTCAATTTACCACTCTCGGAAGACAAACTCTTTTTTTTCTTCTTCAATTTTAGGGAGATTACTTGATCTCCCTCGGTACTATAGCTTTCCATAATATATAATATGAGATTCTCCTCAACCTCCTCATAGTATGTACTCATACTAGACAAATGATTCACTAATGAATCACTTGATTGACATAAATCATGAATAGTGGATAATTTCTAACAAAAAATAACTTGTTTTTTAGCAAGAAGAGAAATTATTTCTCCTAATTCCTTCTTAAATTCATTTGTTTCAAGATTCACCTTTAACTATTAAACCTTTTGTTGAAATTCTTGGATTTGAGTATCTCGATTTTTCAAATCGAATTCATATTTAACCTTTCTTTCATTGAAATAATTTTCAAGTTCAACAAGTTGTGCTTGCAATTGTTGAGAAATTATTTGTTTCTCATTCTCCAGACCTTTTTCTAAATGCATAATTATTTCATCTTTCTCCTTTAGTAGTTGTTGTACTTTAGAGGCTTTGTCAATAGTAGAACTAGCATATGCTCCTACAAGCTACGAGAGCATGCTGAGATCTTATATAAGGGTTGATTGAGAATATTTTCATATTACTTCAAAAGAAGCATTACCAGGGACTAGTTCATGGGCTTGTTCAATATTCCTTGTTTTTATTTTTCTCCTAACCACAAATTTATGTTTTGGACTATAACATACATCAAGAGGAGGAATCTCTTCGATTTTGAAAACGACCTCAAAGGTCGAGAATATCGGGATGGCTTCTAAACTATCAGTGTGCAAAGTCTTCTTGAAAGCCTCACTAGTAAGAGAGGTATTCTATATAAATTTAGGATTATGTGTAACCTTTTTATGCAATGGAGTCTTCAGATCTTAGGGCATTTTCTTTTGTATAGCTTTTTAAAATTCCTTCGATATTTCATCAATTTTGTTTCCTCACTGGGTTTCTTTAGTATTCGAATACGATGAAGTGTATGTCTCTTTTCTTGGGATGTATCAATATCCTATGCTAATGTATACAAGGTTGTATCATTTTCTGTTTTTTGTTGAGGAAATATCAACAAATTCATAGGAAAGTGAGCTATCATTTTATCTATGTATTGATTAAATTTAGTCAATTCCTCAGGAAATAATAGTGTTGCTACTTGTTTCTCAGGAACTATCTAGCTCATTCATAAATTATGTGATTTTTTCATGTGAAGTGACATTCTTGGAAGTATCCTTGGGATCATATTTCCTATTCAGAATAGTTGGGAAGATTAAACATTAGATATATTCAATATAAAGACCAACATGCCTGAAATAATATAGAGCATAGACACCACATTAAATATGAAAGGTAGGAAAAATTGTATTTTTAACATCTTTCATGACCTTTTAAAGACCATTCCCTACAATTTGGTATGCTATCTCTCAGGAAAGGAGTTTATGGAGAACATACATGGGTAAAACATGAATGTTATCACTGGAAATTCAAACAAGAAAATATGACATTATTAAATGTCAGGTGGAAGGATTTATAGGGCTGAGGCACATTAAAGAATCTGAAGAATTTAAAAATATCTAAGGTCTAGGAGAAAAATCAAATTGCGCATTGAATAAACAAGTAAAATTCACCTTTGCGGGTACTTTTATTCGATAAGCGTGATTTTGCGTTGCCTTCCCTCAAAAATTCACGCGGACTTGAGGGTGGCGGAAGTCACTTTCCGAGACCACAAGGCACACTCGAGGAAATTGATCCCACACTTGAGGAGGCATAAGGAAAGTCACCCAAGCCTCCTTAGGACCTGAAGGGAGCACACAATTGAATCACCCTCCTCTCTTGGGTCACCATCCATCAATGTACCAAGAGAGGGAAGGAGAGTTTGAATTCACCTATAAAAGGCCACCAAGATATGAAAAAATGGATAACACATTGTTATGTTGGCCAGAATGTTCCCAAGTAATCCAGGAGTGTGTGATATGGAGCAGAGATAAAAGGGATTCAGTTTTTGGCCACCCAACAACTCGAATCCTTCAAAGTAGAGAGAGGGAATTTTCACCAAGGTAGCTCAAAAGTAAAGACATCCTTACATCGAGTCTTAGACTCCATAGTTCTAATGGCCCCTGGTAAGTGGGTAAACATTTCATCCTTTATTCCTACCGAACACTCAATAAGAAAGGACACAAGCACCACCGTTTGGATTATTGAAGTTGTTTGAATCTATTTAGAGCTTTTTTATTATGTGCTTATTTTAATTTTGTTTTGTTTGAAAATATCCATGCTATTTAACTATTTAGTATGTTTTATTTCTTAGGATGTTCACTAACTTGTTGACTCCCTTGATTTTCTGCCTGTCACTAGGAACTTAAGAGGAAAAAACCACTCCTCCTAAGTAGGTGCAATTTGCTACACTCATGCGCCAAATCCACCTACAAAAGCTTGGCGAATCCATTAATTCTATTTCCAAGTTTATGTGGTTGTGCCTTTTTGAAGAGACCTCTTTCTTTGCTTTGGAGTTTGGCTAGAACTGCCCCTTTTCTACCCTTCACTGCCTATTCACCCTTAGTGAGAGGCAGAAGCTTAGAAGCTCCAAAAATTTATTTTCCAGGAAAATGGCACAGCTTTTTTACAAACAGACATGCCTGACTGTGTGTGTTTAGCAGTGACCTGTGCACAAACTTCACGTTTGTCTGAGACTTTTGCACGTGGAAACCAAAAGAATAATTTTGTTGTTATTTCCCTTCATTTATTGTTTGTAATGTCACTGGAAGCCCATAAGAAATATGCTAGCACTCATTGAGGTGTCCCATGACTTTTTAAATCTCACCCTTGGTTGCGTTTTAGTAGTTTAGGGTTAGTTTTTAAAACTTCAAGTTTATTTTCGCAAAGTGAACACATAGTTTAAGTAGGGGGAAATTAACTTGCATTCTGAAAATTTTTATGTTTTTCAAATTTAGGCACCAAAAAAAACATAGGTAATTATCCAAAGTAAGTTTCCCCTATCCATGCATGCTTAGCTAAATCTTTTTCATTTTCCTAGTTCAAAATTCATTAGCTTTAGTTCAATTTTGGCACTAGGATTCGGGACCAGAATCATACTATCCTTAGAGAGAAAGTAATATCTGATGTCGTTGCACCCTTGGGTGATCCTAGGCAATAATATCAACACTATATACTTATAATTCACCATCTCCCTATAGTTAATCATCTAGATTAACTAGGAAACATTGTAAGCGGCCCACCCCTGCACATGTTTTTCTTTTAAGCAAGGAACAACCAAACGTAATTTAAATAGAGGATTTTGGAACAGATCACCACATATCCACATGTTCAAAATATGTGATTTTTCACCTCTTTCTCACACACATTCATACCTTAAGTGAATCAAAGTCACCTAGAACTATCTTAACTAAACTCATTAAACTCTCCCCACAAGGGCTACAAGAGAGCTTATAGTTTAAGTTAGGACCAAGGGGGTAGGCATACAATAAGCTGCCTTGCTCAGTTTACATCTTGAAACATAGAAGTTGACATTTTAGGGAACTTTTAAATCCATCTATCTGCCGACGGAAAAGAAAATTCGAGTGCCACAGAGGCCCGATTCAAAGGGGGTTAAGCTTAGGCTGAGTGTGTGTGGCATTATTCGGGGCTACCTGACCCATATAATACTTGGTATTGGTAGCTGAATTACCAAGAAGATCAAGACTTGAATGCTCACATGGACGATGGTACTTAATGACCAAAACTAGGGCATCCTTCCATATAGGTGACGGTGCAGGCAACACTAGATCATC
The DNA here is from genome assembly GCA_034641835.2 of Pinus albicaulis. Lineage (NCBI taxonomy): Eukaryota > Viridiplantae > Streptophyta > Pinopsida > Pinales > Pinaceae > Pinus > Pinus albicaulis. The sequence goes on along the minus strand of CM076570.1, from coordinate 430,829,548 downwards.
TACCATTACCTTGGTCGATTTTCTTTGGTTGATTGGGGGCGTCACCAGCTCTTTTGGGACGTTGTGCTAGCATTCAAAAGATATCTTCTCAAGGCCTGGTTACATTTGAGCATGTGAGGATAATTAGGTCTTCTAAGATTTGAGTAGCATACACAAAAACAACAAAAACCCATATTTTTTGATTAACTTGTCACATAGGATTAATATAAAGTGAAAATTTATCTTTTATTTTCACTTTGTTTTATGTATGCGATCGAATTTTTTCTTTGATTGTAATATCTATCCTCTCAAATATTTCCAAAACCATACCTAGTCTAGGCCACAACGGACCCAATGGGACCTCGTCGATCTAGATGTCTTTTGGACCTCCCCCCATTATTGGTAGGGGTTCCAAGTCTTTCGCCATTTATGCATCAAAGAAGAAACATTGCCACCCTTATTGGTTCATACTATATTGGGGCATCATTAGTTGGGAACCCTATTCGGTCACCCAATGCCACACTGGTGAACACCCCTATAGGGTCACTGCATACCACTCCTCCCACAACCCCTAGGGGATAAAGGAGCACTACCCTTTCGAGAATCCGAGTGAAATAACAGCACGGTACATTGCAAACAAACCCTATACCTAACTAGAATTTTATGTTTTCATAGGGTGCAATGGCTACCAACACACAATCCCCTTTCTTAGCTTCGCTAAATTTACCAGATTTAACCACGTTAATAAACAGCCCCATTTCACACAACCCTACATGGCCACCCATGCCCACGAAGCTCCCTTCGTACATTCCAAATTTTGAAGAGAAGCAAGTGGAAGACCCTAGAAATCATGTTATGGCTTTCTGCTCGTGGTGTTCATTGAACAACATCATTGACGATACTATTTGACTGAGACTATTTTAGTGCACCCTAACTAGAATAGCCATGAAACGGTATGTGGAGGATCCATCTACTACACATGGAACCTTTAGCACCCTTGCTACTGCATTCCTGACTTGTTTTCAGTTACCCATCCACCATGATTCTGGAATGGAATTAATGACCAACTTTAGGCAAACACACGTCGTCCATATCTCTGACCATCTCCACGAATGGCGGTGATGTCATAGTTTGTGTAAATCCAATCTTGAAAATCGCGTTATGTTATACGTGTTCCTAAAAAAGCTCATAGTAGAGATTTCAAAGGATGTGGCACAAGAAAAGCCCATATCCAAAGAGGACGCAATCAGTAAGGCCCAACAGCTTGAGTTGATCTATACACAGTCAGGATATAGTTACAATATCCTGTCTAATGCCCTGCGCCTCAAAACCTACAAAGAGTTTCTAGGCGCATCAAACTCTGTAGACAGTTTAATTGGGTCATTGACCCAAAATCACCTAAGAAGTAGCATTCCATACCCTGGTTACACATATGATTCTACCCTGAACATACCACAACCCAGCTACCAAATTCATCATGCACCTTCACAAAATGTGACTAATACGGCGCCATCATACCACCATCAGCAAGGAGGTCCATATCCTCTGGCTCAGGGGACCCAGTACGTAGCTAAAAATGCTAACAGAAGATCTCCCCCCAACATCCATTGATAAACTAGGGACAAGGACTGCAATACGCCCACTCCCCAGCACAAAACCCACCCATGCAGAATAATGCATAGGTAAACTTTGTGCAACCTTTCCAATACGAACCGCACCAACCATAAAACAAAGAGAATCCAAATTACCCTCCTAATGCATCTAAGAAAAAAGGAAAGAAAAAGCCTAAAGGAAATCCTGGACAGGGGGGAAACAATCAAAAATTCCCTCTATGACCTGAGGCTCGAGGCAACTCCAACCGAAATCAAAACTAAGAGCCAATCAACCCCCAAACGCAGAACAAGAGGGTGAATCTTCAAACGAACTACTCTTGTTCAATCTATAGTGAGTACAACCATTACACTCACCACTGTCCTAACCTCCCTAAGATGAAGAAGCTGCAAGGTAACCGTGAGGAAGGAGGATCCTCACAATAGACAACAATGATGCATGAGCCTTTCCCCTATCAAGGGATAGTTAGCACTTAGAAACAACAAAAAAACCCTGACGATTCAGGAAAAAACAGCCATGAAATCTACATGACTGGAAAATAATTTATTTTTCAAACACAGAAAGGAAATTATAATACCCCACCATACGCAAATTCGTGAGGGGCTAGTACAAGTCCACCAATAGCACCTTTTACCATATCAAAGATGCCTATTGAACCTTTGCCAAAATGGCTAAGGGACCAACTAGGTAAGCAGGAAACCATTCCAAAGCAGCCCATAACTATAACATTATGGATGATCTAGCTCAATCTCTCGTTGCTATGTCATCTTTGGAGGTATTACAATCATTGACAAAGAAAAGGAAAGCCTTACTTTCCACATTAGGCGTCATCAACCGTGCTGAGTCGCACCTGATGGATTTAGATTTAGACAAAGCCACCCCTAGGCTTCCCTTGATGGTCTCCTTTTATATACCGGTGTTAGTTCAAAATGTCACCATTCACCTTTGTATCATGCATCATGTCAAAGACCATCTGGAAAAAGTTAAGGTGTCTGGAACTAAATCCATCAGACATCATGCTTAAAGCATACAATAGATGCCCTTAGCTTCTGTTGGCCTCTACCAAAATTTTCTAGTCTTCTTAGACGTCAAGACGATCATTATAGACATGGAATTCTTGGATGTTCAACTAGGTTACAATATACTCCTTGGCTAGAGTTATATGTATGCCATGTCAGCCATAACCTCCTCTGTATTTCGAAGCATGATGTTCACCCATGAGGACTGCATCATTACTATCGACCAACTGACTCAGCGAGAAGTGACCCCTAACAAATATGGATGTCATTTTTCCCTATGTAGACACATCTGTCGAGGCGCTTACACGGTACCAAGAATATGGCCCCGGATAGTTCAAACCATCGTCCATCCTATGGTCATTTCTAGGAGATCCCCCTGTTATACCTGAGTCATCACTGGATGTCACAGAGGCCCCGGTGCAGGATTTCCTCATCAAGAGCTGAAGTGATTCAAGTCATGGATACAAGCAGTAATGACACCGATTGCTTGGCAACAATAGCCTCTCTAGCATACATTTTCCTGCAAATTCTTTTCCTTTTCCCCCCAGCTAGCTTTGTGTCACATCCAATCATTACCACGGTGATCCTACCAAACTTATGATTTGTGATTCGATTTTGGTACGTAGTACCACCTTCCACAACGGAAGTCACACACATCACCTCTATAGGTTTAATCCCACTCAATCCTGTGTATGCCCCAAATATTCAGGATACTATCACAAACATCCCTTCGAAGGAAATTCCCATCACAAAGTCAATGGTTACGACTATAAAAACCAATAGAAGAGGAAAGAAGGTGGACAATCCCACCACACCATGGGAATCACCACAGTGTGCCATATGTGACGTAGTAGGCCACCCTACCCATATCTTCCTAGAGTTGGACGAGTTAAAACTGCTCATTAGCTCTGTGGTAGGCATCGTAGCAACAAGTTCCTGTAAAGACGAACCTGCCACCAAAATTCAACGTGAGGCATTGCGTACAAATCACACATGCACTATCTATAGTAATTATGGACACTATACCAATCATTTCCCAGAGATCCCACGATATAGGGGTGCTTTACATGCCTTGAGAAATCCTATGAAGGGGGTGCCCCCATCTAGTCAGCCAGAGATGAACCTTGCGTTATTTTATACCTACAGGAGGAATAGCAATCACCGAAAAGACAATGGTTTGTCCCTCCTCCCACCAAGCCACCATACCCCTAACAGGGACAGGGGAGCTTGGTTGCCTCATCCTCTTGACTTACCACGCGCATGGATTACTGCAGACAGTTTCATCGAGTCTTTGGCCCAAGGTCACCTAGGAAAAAATAATATGTAACACTCTGATCAACATTTCATAACGCCCAAAGGAGGTACCACACATTCGCACCTCTAAAAAAATAAATTTTCAGTGCCAACAAGTACGCCCTCTCTCATCTTCTTTTTTAGCATGCGTCTTTCAATAATATTTGAATGAATAATATGCTTTCACTTGGAATATATTTTTGCAGGTGTCGTGCAAACTACCCGTCGCTCCATCCACTAAATGTTCTAGAGCATGTATCATTCTACCCTTAGCATGATAGAGTCCTAGAAAAATTTTCATATCCTGACGTCATTTCTCCATAAGAAATAATTTAAAGGTTGAAAGCACCCAACCATGTTTATCATCACCCCACGTTGCACATGATAAACATCACCATTGGTCGGTAGAGCCTCCCCTCAATGGTGCCTGTCACCCAAAGTAGACCAATTATCACAAGAATCATGACACCATAGCCATACTAATTTCATCTAGGAAGCACCTTGTTGGAACAAGGTCTCCTACAAAGCTACGAATCTGGTCCATTTTGTGTATTTTTTATTAGATTTAGTCTAAAACAGGGGTTTTTAGGTGAGCCAAAGCCCCTAATGCATTGTAAGTGGGTCAAGGGTAGACCAAGAGTCTTCAAACCACAGTTTGTGGACCATTGGATGCGTAAGCTAAAATAGTATAAATAGTTGAACCTTCTTGTGTCAATAGGCAGAGAAGAGAATAGAGATTGATGCGAAGTATGAATTGGTAGATGTTGGGTTAGGTTGTTTGGAATAGGACTCCTACTGGCTATATGCGTGGAGATCCTCTATCCTGCTTTGTGCAGACCGTACTGGCTGTGTGCGCAGGTGGTATTTTGGGAATGTAAGAGGATTTTTGATAAGTAATACATGTGAAGTATTGTTGAACATATGAAATTGTTTGGATCTGTTCTATTTTTTTTTTTTCCAAATTTGTCTAAAATATATTACTGTAACAAAATGGTACAATGAGGCACTTGCCTCAGCAGTTCTCAACCATATTTCATGGCATATAGCTTCCAAAACATGTTAAAGACTGCCCTATAATGTGAAACCAGTCCAGTCCAAGAAATATGTGCCACCCACACAGGGGAAACTGGCCTACGAGAAAAAATTGTTGTTTTGTTTACAACCATTTTAAAACTATCTAAATTCTTCAAAAAAACTGAAATGCACCCAAATGATTTGGATCTGTGAACCTGATTCCTGAAGAGGCTTGCAGGTTTAGCTATCATTTGGTGTAGTTGGGCGTTCTTCAAGAATTCGGCAACTGTAGGTGTTGAAGTCATCCTTTTCGGCCTGCATTGCGCCTGTGTCATCCTTCTCCCATTCAGCGCCAGTAACCTTATCCAGAAGGTGTTTTGTTTGCTTTGCATTGCCTACATCTGTGGTTCCTTCGTCAATATGAATCTACTTGCATTGCTAGCAGGAGGCTTGCCCTGAGTTGGGTTGTTCTTCACCGTAACATTGGTGTGAGGTTCTTCAAGAGGCTCACCCTGTGATATGTCTTGCTTCTCCTTCTGGAACATGAAGGCTATAGTGGCTTTGATAGTGGGTCTATCCATGGTACATTGGTAGGTAAATTGAGCTATGTAATGGGAAGACTGAGAGCTAGACAGGAAGGTAGCAGCAATAGGACCAGAGTGCTAGGGCTGAAAGCTAGAAATGTGAGTGCGTCCTCTGCTGCTACGCGTGTCTCGATAGCGAGTCGAGAAGTATTCAGATGACGGTGGAGAAGTAGAGTTCAAATAAGGCAAGGGAAAGGAGTGAGACATTCTCCCTCTGCTGCTACCTTGTCTACAGTGCATCTGTTGACGCACCCTGGGCATGGCTTCACCAGGAGAGAGGGACTGATTATGAGGAATGGGAATGGTGAGGAATTGGTCACTATGAGTATCATGAGAAGTGGAATTCAGGAATAGATTGCAGTATATGCTCTGTGTATAGTGAATGTGTGGACCAAACTCAATGCAGCATAGAATTGGGCAGCGCCTACAAGTTTCAGTGCAAATACATGGCTTCGTAACCACCTGGGGGCATTGACATTGTAGAGGCATAGGAGCTAGAACATTCGGGAATGCATGTATAAAGGCTTTGGAGGGAGCCATAATGGGATGATAATGCAAAATGGCAATGATGAATCGAACCAAGTGCCTCATTGAATACCATTTATGATAGTTCATAAGTGTGAGATTGCGGGCAGCAGAGTGGTTGCGCCACTTGCCTCCCCAAACCTCCACTACCTTCTTAGCTTTGGAAAACACCTACATCCGAGGTCTGGATCTGTTCTATTATGATTAATGTGAACTAAGATTATCTGTTTAAGCTGCGAAATCATCTGTTTTGTCTCTGTGATATGAAAGTATCTGCACTTAGTATATTACTGTGACAAGATTGTTGTTGTACTTACTGTCTGCATCTTTGTTAATAAATGCAAACTATTGTGTTGATAATATTGGCTGCGATTATGTTGTTTTATGGTTGTAAATGATGATACGCACGTGGATGCAAACCTACTAGAGAAGATCTGATAAGAAATATAGTCTGGTTACATTTTGGAACCCTACGAATCACCCCTCCTTGTAGATCTAACAATTGCGGGCATAAGTTATTACCCACTCTCCTTTAGGGTGGAGAAACCTGGTTCCAGCACCCTCCCATACTGTTTCAGGTGAGACTTTGACCTACACAACCGGGCCATGAAAGGGCCAGTAGTATAGGGGTTTGTTGGCAAACCTTCACCTCCGAACCTGAGTCAGGAGCCCTCGAGCCAACAAATGGTTCCCTTGCTGGGACCAGGAGCATTTTGAGGGAGATATATGGTAATTCCAAGGCTGTATTGGAAGCTTGAAAAGAAATAAATTGACGAGTGCTTTGAAAAGAAAGTTCAGGAATTCTCTATAAAAGAAAATTGCAGTGCGAACTTAACTGCAGAGGAGTGGAAAAATAAATATATTTTCTTGGAAATCTACAAGATCTTCTTAGTAACTTTTGCAATCGAGCTGCAAGAGTGGCTCGCAAGGCTGGTCAATTTTCAGAAGTGTTGGAAAGACAAAAAGGTCACGCAGTGGACCCCAGAACAAATCCGGTAGTTGGAAAAGATTTATAATACCATTACTCGCATGGTAGATCACTGGGTGGACATTGTGATAGGAGGATTTGTGACTAAATATGCAATCGATCAATTTGTGTCCGACTCAAAAGAAGAGAGGAGGTTCTTCAAGGGTTTCCAGGTCCAGTGGCTATTTTTTTTGCGCATAGCCCCCCCTCAACACCATCTTCGAATCTTCGTAATGGCAAGAACTCACCTTGGCCACCACTGAAAGACGATATGGCTTCACAAATGAAGTTACCCACGTTCAAGGATGTGGGGGACAAAGATATGGATCAATTCTAGTTTGTCGTAGGGTCTTTATGGACTGCGCAAAATGTAGCGAGCGATGCTATGAAAAGAGTGCAACTGTCTCTTGCTTTTGAAGGAAGGGCCCTAGACCTGTACATGGGATACCTCAACCAACATGCGAATGTGAGCATTGAGGACATTAAGAACACCTTGAAGAAAAATTTCAGGAAGCCTAAGGCCTACTCCTAGATAGTGAATGACCTAAAAGATTTCAAACAAGGTCAATCTAATTCTATATGGGAAGCTGATCAGTGATTGAAAAAAGTAATTAGAGAAGGAGGATTTCAGTATGATGACAGACAGCACACGGAATGGTTCATCACTATGTTGTAGCCTCACTTGCGCATACCTATGGGTCACCAAACTTTTGAATCGCAGGAAAAGCCTTGGAGGACACTATGAAATTAGAATTTGTGCCCAGAGATGATACCGAGCTCGGCGTCCAACAGATCCAAGGACAATTGGAGGCGATGCACATCGAGATCCAAAACCTGCAAAAGGAGCGAGGAGTAGAGGCTAGCCCTGAAAGATGGTGCATACGATGTAGGATGAATGGTCACACCAAGGATAACTGTCCTCTGTTAACAGACTATATGCAGGCCAGGGGACCTAGCTCATTGTGCCCTAGGGAAATTACAGGGTCAAGTGGGCCGGCACTATGGTGCGATGATTGTGAGGTTGTGAGGATGCATGACACAAAACATTGCCCCCGCCTTGCCACATATGTCCCAGAGGTAAAGCAACAATGGTGTAGGTTCTGCAGATCTATAGGACATGATGAGCAGAACTGTCGGATGTATGATTTGATGGACAATAGAGGGAATCTATATAGTGTATAGTCGGATCCATCTTCGCCAAGATCAGGCATAGGTGGCTCCCCAGCCAGGGGTAGAGGAAAAGGTGGCAGCGTAGGTCGGGGAAGAGGGCCACTAATATGTTATAACTATGGAGAAGTAGGAAACTTTGCAAGGGACTTCCCGAACCCTCTGAGGCAGTCCTACCAATATTGTAGAGAGCTGGACCATGCGATTGAAGACTGTCCAATCTTAATAGCAAAATTGCAGGAGAAGTAGCTGACACCTATGGAGAATGTGCAGAGGGTTAAGGCTGAACTGCGAGACAAAGATCCAAGTGTGAATGTCGTAACACACAGTGGGATGGCCACCAGGGGACCTAGGGAGAATGCTGCAATTGAACCTCTGATCTGGCAAGAAGTTATCAAACAACAAGGTTTGGATATAAAAAAGGAAAAAGAAACTTTTGTCACAACTCACAAAGAATTTGCTGAGGCAGAGGCATATACTTCGCAGGCAACTGCGAACCTCAAGGTGGATGAGGAGGTCAAAGCCTTTTTGCAGGCATGTATGAAGCTGCCGTGCAACCCAAAGGTTGTCGAGAATCTTTAGGAATTAATAGATAGCTACGTAGTGTGGCCTAACCTAACCCCAAAAATCAAGGATCTACACAAACTATACAAGAGGTGCACCAGTAGGGAGATGCGGTTGAAAACAAAGATCGGTGACTATGAAATGGATCAGTTTATTTTGGACCTGGGGTCAGATGCGAATGTTCTACCAAAACAAATGTGGCAATGGATGGGAGAACCTAAGTTGGATTGGTTCACTATCCAGCTACGTATTGCCAATAAATAGAAGATCATACCCTTGGGGAGGTTGTCGAAGGTCATGGTAGATATTGCAGGACCCAAGGTCCGTGCTGATTTTGAAGTAATTCGGATTGTAGAAGGTGTAGACCCCTACCATGCACTCCTAGGGTTATACTGGGCCATATATATGGGAGGCATCATTAATTTGAAGAGGAGAAGCATGGTGTTTGAAAATAATGGTACAAGGGTGATAGTACCATTATATCCTACGGATGGCATGATGAAAAAGATGTAGATCACATTTATAAGTTGACTGTGTGAGATGAAGATTGGATCAACCCCACGGTGGATGGTGTACTCTGCTGGGAAAAGGAGAGTGAATGCTTCTCCGACTCCGACGAGGAGATGGGGAACTAGAAAAATCAGTTACATGATGTCTCTGCACTGTGATGTCTTTAGTTCTCAAAGGAATTCCGCCGCATTTCCTCAGAGGTAAGAGAACTACCCTATTTTTTTAGTTCTGGTAATATTAAGGAATTTTTGCCAATATTCGAAGCTAAGGTTCTAAGAGAACGAAGGTTATGGGCTGTTAATCTAGCTATGCATGCAACACCTGCACGATGGTGGGATACGCATAAGGGGGTGTTCGAGGACTGGGAGGGTTGTCGGGTCATGATACTCCTATGATTTGAACCTCTGGAGGAGATACGGGTCAAGATTTTCCTCGGCCCAGGGGATCCACGTGAGCAATTGGTTGCATGATAAATACGTGGGGCACCTAAAATACAAAAGAATGGATCCACTTGTTCATTCATACTTTGGGTCCAATCCCTACTTCATGGTACCTAGATGCATAGCTCCATCAATGTACCCGCCATTGGGAAACTCTAAAGGATGACTTCATAAGAACATTAAGACTAATAGGGGGTTCAGAGGTGCTTGGCGAAGCTATGCACGATATAGATATATTTTTGTTTGGAAAGTCCAGATATTATGCAATATTTAGGGCATCGACGTGGGAAACACAGATGCAGGATATTGTCAACTATCATAGCTTGGCAAGGGAAGAAGGTGAAGATGACCCGCAGTCTGTCTCTATCCCAGAATCAGAAGGGAAGCACGTTGTTGCGGGACCTCCACTGCAAGAGGTGGATGTCACTAAGCCTCTCAAGCTACAAGAAATCAATATTGGGAAGGAAGAGCACCTTATGTTGGCTAATATTGGTGACTATTGGGATGAGGATACAATAGGAAAAGTGGTCAAATTACTCATAGAATACTAGGAATTGTTCCCAACAAAGTTTTCATAACTTAAGGGGATCACGGGGGACTTAGGGGTCATGCATATCACTCTCAAAACATATGCGTGCCCCATGAAGCAACAACCCTATAGGTTGAATCCCAAGTATAAGGAGAAGGTCAAGGAAGAACTCGATAAAATGTCGTTGCTGGTATCATCAAACCCGTTGAGCAGTCAGACTGGGTTAGCTTGATGGTGGTTCAGGAGAAAAATACTAAGGTGGATATTCGGATCTGTGTGGAGATACGCAAGTTGAATGATGCCTACGTTCATGATCCATTCCCTACACCATTCTCAGACGAAATCTTGGATAGCGTGAGAGGGAAGGAAGCATAGTCGTTCACGGACGGGTTTTGAGGATACCATTAGATTAGAATCGCACCTGAGGACCGCAGCAAAACCACGTTTTCCACTGCATCGGGATCTTTTCAGTATATTGTCATGCCATTTGGGCTCAAAAATGCCCTTGCTATCTTCTCATGGGTCGTCGTCACAGTATTCAAGGAATTCATCCAGAAATTCCTGGAAGTATATTTCGATGACTGGATTGTTTTTGGCCTGGTAAAGGCACATGTATCAAACCTATGTATCTTCTGCATACCCTTCAGAATCATGCTCGGCCACATAGTTTTCCGACAAGGACTGATGGTGGATCCTGCCAAAATCGCAATTATCATAAACTTTCCAGTACCAACAACAGAGAAATAGCTGCGTTTGATCCTTGGACACATGGGCTACTACTGGAAATTCATTCAAGGCTATGCACTGATTACGGTCCGTATAGAAAAATTGCTCAAGAAGGATGTTTCATTCTTTTGGAATGACGAGTGTCAAAAGAGCTTTGAGTTACTTAAATAAAAGATGGTCTCGGCGCCTATTCTCGTCTTTCCTGATTGGGAGAAGGTATTTCATGTTCACGTTGATGCGTCAGGCATTGCTCTTGGGGTTGTCCTTATGCAACCGGGAAAAGGAGATCTCGACCATTTGGTTGCCTTTGCAAGTAGGAAACTCTCTTGTGCATAACACAACTACTCCACTACAGAATGGGAGGGATTGGCCATGGTGTACACTTTGCAAAAATATCGGCATTACTTGTTAGGAGGACACTTCAAAATGTTCACCGACCATTCAGCCTTGAAGTACCTGGTAAACAAGCCTCTGTTGGGAGGGAAAATCTACCAATGGCTACTTCTATTTTAGGAGTATGACTTTCAAATGATCGTCAAGTTGGGAAAGTTGAATGTTGGGCTGGATCACTTGTCTCGAATTGAGAGTGGCGAGGAACCAACCAACCTGGAGGATGGATTGCCTGATGCACAAATATTTTCTATTAAGGTAGTGGATGCACACTTCGCTGATATCATTCAGTTCTTAACTACTAGGAGGGCACCTCTAGAGTACTCGGTACAATATAAAAAATAATTAGTCACCGGAGCCGCAGATTTTACTATCATAGCAGGTCATTTATATAAGATGGGAGCTGATGAAGTATTGTGGAGATATTTTTTGGAGCATGAAAGGCATGTTATCTTGGCAGAGCCTCATGACGGAGTAGCAGGAGGTCATTACGTAGGGAAAGCAATGACACAAAAGGTCTTCAAAGCTAGGTTATGGTGGTCAACCCTGCATAGTGACACTCACGATTATTGTAAAGCCTGCGATATGTGCCAACGCACAGGGAAGCCGTCCCATAGAGATGAAATGCCCCTTCAACCACAAATGGTTCTACAAGTTTTTGATAAATGGGCCATCGATTTCATAGGGCCTATCAACCCACCAAGGAAGAAGACGGGTGCACGGCACATTATTACTACCATTGATTATGTAACTAGATGGGCTGAAGCAAAAGTAGTGAAGGATTGTACTGCGAGGATCACTGCACATTTCATCTTTGAACAAATTCTGGCCAGATTTGCATGCCTGAAGATCCTCATGAGTGACACAGGTATTCACTTTGTTAATGAAACAATCCAAGCTTCGACCGAGGAGTTCCGGATCCATCATGCGAAAACCACACCATATCACCCATAGGCAAATGATGCGGTTGAAGATTTTAAATAAATCATGGAGCAAGCACTGACAAAGGTATGCAATGTTGATCACAGTAATTGAGACGTGCACATCCCATCGATTCTTTAGGCCTATCACACAATCTGCAAGAAGCTAACGGGGAAAACCCCATTTAGGATGGTTTATGGTAAGGAGGCCGTTATGCCAATGGAGTATATTGTTCATATTTTGCGCATCATAGCATTTACGAACATGGCTGAACCTGACATCATGGAGAAATGATTAGCATAGCTTATGTCTTTGGAGGAAAATCAGTTTCTCTCTCATTTCCATCAGCAGGTTCAGAAGGCCTGCAATAAAGCCTAGCATGATCGACATATTCACCAAAAGACCTTCACAGAGGGTGAATTAGTCCTCTTATATAATAGAGAGTTTGAAAAAAATCTGGATAATTTCCAATAGCACTGGCTTGGTCCCTACACCATTAAGGAAGTCACAGATGGCCAATTTTTTTGGCTAGATACCCTGCACGGTGATATGCTACTAGGCTACATCAATGGTAGTCGGCTCAAACCATATCAGATCAAATCACTATATGGAAGGAATAGCTGGGAAGACATAGGTGGAAACCCCACCATCTCAGTGACTCGGGATGAGTCACAAGATTGTGTTGGGGGACTGTTGGAATAGGGTCTCCTACAAAGCTCCGAATCTGGTCCATTTTTTATATTTTTGACTATATTTAGTCTAACGCAGGGGTTTTTGGATGGGTCAAAGCCCCTAATGCATTGTAAGTGGGTCAAGGGTAGACAAGGAGTCTGCAAACCATGATTTTTAGACCATTGGATGCATAGGCTAAAATAGTATAAATAGTTGAACCTTTTTGTGTCAATAGGCAGAGAAGAGAATAGAGATTGATTTGAAGTACGAATTGCTAGATCTTGGGTTGGTTTGTTTGGGTTAGGACTCCTGTTGGCTATGTGCACAAAGATCCTATGTCCTGTTGTGTGCGAACCCTCCTGGTTGTGTGCACAGGTGTTATTTGGGGAATGTAAGAGGATTTTTTTATAAGTAATACATGTGAAGTATTGCTGAACATATGTTGTTGTCTGGATATGTTCTATTATGATTGATGCGAATAAAGATTGTCTGTTTATGCTACAAACTTGTCTGTTTTATCTATGTGATATGAAAGTATCTGCACTTAGTATATTACTGTGATAAGAGTGTTGTTGCAATTACTGACTGCATCTCTGTCAATAAACACGAACTATCTGTGTTGATAATTTTGGCTGTGATTATGTTGTTTTATGGTTGTAATTGATGATACGCATGTGGATGCGAACCTACTAGAGAAGATATGATAAGAAATATATTTTAGTTATGTTTTCTAGGAACCCTACGAATCACCCCTCCATGTAGATCTTATAATTGTGGTCCTGTGTTATTACCCAATCTCCCTCAAGGTGTGGTAACATGGTTCCAACAACCTCCCATACTTCTTTGGGTGAGACTTTGACCTACGTAAGTGGGTCACTGCCAAAAGGGCCAGTAGTATAGGGGTCCATTGGCAAACCTTCACCTCTGAACCTGGGTCAGGACCCCTCGAGAAAGCACACCTGATGCCTATTCACCGACCATGGATCAGGTAAAGTTTTACCATATAGAAATAAAACCCCTTTGTCAGACTACCAGGTTTTGCAAGCAGATCTAAAGTGCACCACCATGCCTCGCATTTGGCCTACCATACCTCCATCAGCATAGCCCATCTGTGAAATTTTCCATCTGTTTCATCAACCCCACACATGATACAAGCTAATGGGGCCCCCACCCTCAGCAAAACACCTTCTTCACATCATCGATGAGTGAAAACTTTCACGTTTTGGGGCACCCATCTCTATGTTTTGTACAATCCAAACCCCATTATTTCATTATTTTGGTAAGTTTACAAAGACTAAAAATAGTGCACAATGCCCCCCACCCATCCATCCATTTTTTATCCCACGGCAACAGTCCTTGGTCACCCTTGTTCAGAGTATCACATCCTCACTCATAAGCCACCATGACATTCATAACCAATATATACCCACCCTAGACGTCCTACCGACTCCATGGATTTCCCTATAATAAATAGTTATCACTGCGACCAAGATACTTTTGATACTCCGACCTTAGGCTGTTGAATCCCCATCATCAGTTTTCATTCACCCCTCGCCATCATGCCTATGTCAAACCTATCACATCCAAATCTTAATCCCTTGTATCACTGAATCTCTTGTTTGGTTGAGGCGTTATTTTTTTTTTCATTAACACCTAGTTTTGAAAAAGGAAGAGATACCTTTGATCACCCCTCTCCACAAAAGGTACATTCTCGGGTGGCACTGTGGGAGACATTATTGCCCACAGATGTCATCGATCATCCTGAAATTTGACTACAACAAAAGGTTTCATGTCAAGAGTGTCTTGTACCTTACAACCATTGCACTTTGATCAAATTCATGAAAGATCCATGCCTTTATAAGAATTTATTTCAACAATGCTTACATGGTAAGGTCTGAGTCATACACCCATGCGTATAATGTGGATTTAGATGCCATACCAAGTTTACGCATATGGGTAACACATTCCACCTATTTTCAAAGAAAAAATGCCCATTAGGGCATCATTAGTCATCGTCAGCAACCAACAGATCACTACCATGCTGGTGACATAGACATAATTTATATCTTTCAAATATATTTTTTATCTAGCTAAAGCATCACAAGCATAGGACAAACCCACTTCATAGTGTAGGTTTTAACCCTGAATAGAAATTATCTACACACGAATCTTATAACAGAAAATAAACAATAGCGAGAGCATAAAACATAAAACAGATAAACACAGAGATTTTCCCCTGGATCCCAAATCGGGATGACCAGCTTGATTTTTCACTATATTCCTTTTAGTGTTACAACACATATATATACATGCCAAAGCATACATAAACCCCAATCCATTAACGCTAGATTAGAAGATAACCATAGTTCCCTTGACCGGATCTACAAAATACCAGGGGATGAAAACCATCGTACCCCAAAACCACGTGCAAACTCATGCACAAAACATTGGTGGGTCCGCCTATGAGTGGGTCTGCACACCAAAACATTTTTTTCCAGGGCACTGCCTCCCCTGTTGTGACCCCCCTACTGCCCCCAGCACAACGTACAGCGCGTGGGGCTAGTCATGGAAAGAATATAACACATACCCAACATTCTTCCACTTGTTGTTTTCTTTCCACAGGGGGCCACAGGAGAGCTTAGTTATTGGGCCAGTTCTTCAACACCCATTGTTTCTCTACACTAAGAGAATTTATGAGTGCTTACAGACTTTGTCAATGCATCTGCAACATTCTTCAAAGTGTCCACCTTTACCAGAAACACCCTTTTAGCCTCAACCATATCTCTAACACAGTGATATTGAACATCAATGTACTTTGTCTTTGAATGGTAAGCAGGGTTCTTAGCCAAGAAAATTGCACTTTGGCTATCACAGTCTATCCTTATAGCTTGTTGTACCAACCCCATACTTGAACACAATCTCTGCAACCAAACCGCTTCCTTGCTTGCATGAGTGGCTGCTACATATTCTGCCTCTGTAGTTGAAAGAGCCACTACAGACTATCTTTTACCCATCCAACTAACTATGCCTACAAATAGTTTAAACACATACCCACTTGTAGATCTTCTTTGGTATAGATCTCCAGCCCAGTCTACATCAACAAAA
This sequence comes from Pinus albicaulis, assembly GCA_034641835.2. Classification (NCBI taxonomy): domain Eukaryota; kingdom Viridiplantae; phylum Streptophyta; class Pinopsida; order Pinales; family Pinaceae; genus Pinus; species Pinus albicaulis. The sequence goes on along the minus strand of CM076570.1, from coordinate 430,813,532 downwards.
CCATGAATGTCCAACATTCTTTCCAATCCTAGTCTTTCCTGGTAGCACCAGCCATAATCACTAGTGCCACGTAAATATCTAAAAACCCGCTTCACTGTTGTCCAATGCTCCTTCCCTGGGTTTGAAATAAACCTGCTCAATACTCCCACTGCATGTGAAATGTTTGGTCTAGTACATACCATTGCATACATCAGACTACCCACTGCACTTTCATATGGAACACAGGACATATCCTCCTCTTCTTCTTGTGTCTTGGGAGACTATTTAGCAGACAACTTTACACTACAGGAATAGGAACATTCACTGGTTTACTATCCTGCATATTGAACCTCTACAATATAGTCTCGACATACTTCCTCTGGTTTAACCAGAGCTTCCTCTTTTCCCGATCTCTCTTAATTTCCATGCCCAAAATATAGTTTGCAGCACCAAGATCCTTCATGTCAAATTTGGAGAATAGTTGGGTCTTCAAATCTTGGATAATTTCTTTGTCATTTCCAATCAACAACATGTCATCCACATACAAGACCAAATAAATAACATGGTCACCAATTAATTTAAAATAAACACAGTGATCCTCCTTACTTCTGGTGAAGCCAAGTCCCTGTATATAGGTATCAAATTTTTGATACCACATCCTTGGTGACTGTTTTAACCCATACAGAGACTTCTTCAACCTACATACCAATTCTTTCCTACCCTTCACCATAAAGCCTTTAGGTTGCTTCATGTATATCTCCTCTTCTAGATCCTTGTGAAGATATTTTGTCTTCACATCCATCTATTCTATCTCAAAATCAAATGCAGCAGCAACAGATAAAAGTAATATAATAGAAGAACCTTTGCAACACGAGAAAAAATATCACCAAAATCAATTCTCGGCACTTGGGAATAACCTTTTGCTACCAACCGAGCTTTGTATTTCTCCATATTGCTTTCTACATTCATCTTCTTCTTAAACACCCATTTTCTCCGAATGGGCTTCCTTCCATCCAGCAACTCCACCAGATCCCATGCCTCATTTTTGTGCAAGGATGCCATTTCATCAGCCATGGCCTCCTTCCAGAGTTTTCCATCCTCGGAATATACTACCTCCATGACAGTTTTGGGATCATCGTCAGTTATAGTTAAGGAAAAACCTGAACAGAAAGCAGATGGACTATACCTTTCTGGTTGCCTTCTTTCCCGAACTGATCTTCTCAAAGCTGGATTTTGTGGCTCTTCCTCTTCTGAATCTTCTTCTACTTTAGAGTCTGATTCATCCTCCTTTAGCTGAAACTCTATCTTCTCAGGTTCCTTTAGTATGAATTCATGTTTAACAACATCTTTCACCTCTCTAAACACCACATCTCGACTGTACACAACCTTCCTTCTTTCCTAGTTCCGAAGTTTATAACCTTTTAAACCATCCTTATACCCAATAAAGATGCAACTTTCAGATTTATTATCCAACTTGGTCCTTTTCTCCTTTGGAACATGTACATATGCATCACATCCAAATACCCTTAGATGTGAAAGAGAGGGTTTCTCACCAGTCCATACCTCATGTGCAGTCTTATCTTCCAACGTTGATGAAGGTGATCTATTAACCAGATAGCATGCAGTCTCCACTACCTCTGCCCAGAATTCTTGTCCTAACCCGGTACCATTGAGCATGCTTTTTTCCTTTTCCATCAGCATTTGGTTCATTCTTTCTGCAACTCCATTTTGTTGAGGTGTGTATGGAGTATTATTCTTCCGTTATATACCACACTTCTTACAGAACTCTTCAAATTCCTTCTTGCAGAACTCCCCACCATTATCTGTCCTCAGCGCTTTTATCTTCTTCTCTGTTTGGTTTTCCACCAGAGCCTTAAATTCTTTAAATCTATCAAATACTTCAGATTTCTTCCTCAAGAAATGTATCTATGTATTCCTTGAGAAGTCATCTATGAATGAAACATAGTACACATACTTTCCCAGTGATGGAACTGACACAGGTCCAAACACATCATTGTTCACAAGTTCTAATATCTTGCTCGCCCTCCTAGCACCAGAAGGAAAACTCACCCGATTCTGCTTCCCATATACACAATGTTCACAGAAATCGAAATCTAGAGAGCAATTAGACATACCTTCTACCATACCATTTCTATGCAGTATCCAAAGGCCCTTCTCTCAAATATGTCTAAGCCTTTGATGCCATAGCATGGTCTTTTCTCTAGAGACAACTAGGCTTTCCGCTCCACTTTCAGGAACCACATAACTATTACATCCATCAATAACAGTGCTACCTTGTAGCTTGTACATATTTCCAGTCCGAACTCCCCGCATTAATACCAGTGCTCCCCAAACCATCTTGCATGCATCTTTCTCGAACACTGTTTTTACACCTACATCATTCATCTCGCTTAGAGAAATCAGATTTATGGCCAATGCAGGAATATGCAGAACACCGGGAAGTGTTATAATCCTTCCACCTTGTAGCTTCAGCTTTACCTTTCCACGTCCGATGATTTTGGCCTTCCTATCATCCCCTTGGAAGACATCACCATCATATTTCTCATACTCGCAGAACCACTCCCTATGGGGAGTGAAGTGAAAGGATGCACCTGATTTAATCAACCATGACTCATGATCTACATGTGTATTTGAAGAAGAATCCAAATACACATCCCCACCTTCATTCGAGGTGGCTTTTGCCTCTACGAAAGGAGCATCATCAGATCCCTTTCCTTTCTCAGGAGATTTAGATCTTCAATCCTTTTTGTAGTGCCCTTCCTTTCCGCATTTCCAGCATACCTTTACAAACTTTCCAGGAGATTTAGATCTCCCTCTAGATTTTCATCTCCCACTCGAAACCTTATTCTTGTTTATGTTTTGGGACCTTCCTCATACAGATAAGGCATCTCCATTCTAGCCCTCCATATTTCTCCGTCTCATTTCCTCTGATAGCAAGGCTAAGACAATGTCATCAAAATTCAAGGTAGTTGTATTGCTACCTATTTCAATAACTAGACTATCCCACGAGTCTGGTAGAGAAAAAAAAAACTGATGCACTTATATTCATCTGAGATTTTAATATCAACAGATGACAGCTGACTTACCACAATATTGAAGGCGTTCAGATGCTCTGTCACTGAGTCTCCATCCTTCATCCTCAGGTTATACAGCTTTTTCGCAGGAACAACTTATTCACCAAAGACCTATATTGGTACAAAGTCCCAAGTTTTTCCCACAAATTATTCGTCGTAGCTTCCCCAAATACATTCAACAATACTGAATCTGAGACACACAACCGTATTGTGCTCTTACCCTTCTGATCTAGTCTCTTCTAGTCTTCATCTGACATTGTCATTGGTTTAGTACCTGGATCTCCACTAATATTTATCCACCAACAGATCCTCCATCTTGAGCTTCCACAACTCAAAACTCTGACCATTAAATTTCTCGATCTCTATCTTTCCGCTGCTTGCCATCTTCTTTCACCGCAAGAATCGATCCCACAGATCTCCCACTGAACAGGGTCTACCTCAGGCCCGAGAAAAAAACCCTTAGCGACAAAGGCATCCCCTTGAAGACGAAACAACTCTGATACCAAATGTAGGTTTTAACCCTGAACAGAAATTATCTACACACGAATATTATAACAGAAAATAAACAATAGCGAGAGCATAAAACATAAAACAGATAAACACAACGATTTTCCCCTGGATCCCAAATCAGGATGACCAGCTTGATTTTTTGTTTTATTCCTTTTAGTGTTACAACATATATATATATATATACATGCTAAAGAATACATAAACCCTAATCCATTAACCCTGGATTATAACATAACCGTAGTTCCCTTGATCGGATCTACAAAATACCAGGGGCTGAAAACCATCATACCCCAAAACCACGTGCAAACTCATGCACAAAACATGGGTGGGTCCGCCTATGAGTGGGTCCGCACACCAAAACAATTTTCGCTGGGCCACTGCCCAGGACCGCAACAGTGGGGGCTGCCTCCCGCCTTGTGACCCCCCTGTTGCACGTCGCGCAACGTACAGCACGTGGGGCTAGTCGTGGAAATAATTTAACACATACCCAACACGTAGAAAAGCTATATTTATTGTATTATACTATTGCTTGTAGGGTTCCCACATGACATGGTCGCTCTTCGACCCGGTGCAAGGAGTCTCCAGCTCCATGCTACAAACAGCTCTCTCTCTCTCTCTCCACACAGTACACAAGGAAAAAACTATAATGTATTTTGGCTATACAGTTCTTCCTAGACCTCACACATTAGGGGGCCAACTGTTATCATTAGAAAATCAAGCAAGAAAGGATGAAATTATTAAATGTTAGGTTGAAGGATTTACAGGGTTGAGGCACTTTAGAGAATCTAAATAATTTAAAATCTCTAATGTCCTAGAGAAAAATCAAATTGTGCACTGAAGAAACTAGCAAAATACACCTTTGCACACACTTTTCTTCAATAGGCGCGCCTTTGCACGACTTTCCCTCAAAAATTTGTGTGGACCTGAGAGTAGTGGAAGTCACTTTTTAGGACCACAAGCCACACTCCAGGAAATTGATCCCACACTGGAGGCTACCTAAGGACCTCAAGGGAGCACACAATTGAATAATGTGGCACACAATGGAATCACCCTCCTCTCTTGGGTCACCATCCATCAATGTAACAAGAGAGGGTAGGAGAGTTTAAATTCTCCTATAAAAGGCCACCAAGAGAGTTTAAAACATTGTTATGCTGGCCAGAATTGCCCCAAGAAATCCAACAGTGTGTGATATAGAGTAGAGATAAAGGGGACTCAGTTATTGGCCAACCAGCAACTCCAATCCTTCAGAGCAGAGAGAGGGACTTTGAGCCAAGGTAGCTCATAATTAAAAACAACCTTCCCTCGGGTATTATAAATCCATATTTCTAAGGGCTGCTTTCCAAGTGGGTAAATGTTTCATCATTTATTCCTACCAGCACTCAATAAGAGGGGACGTAAGCATTACCGTTTGGATTATTGAAGTTGTTTGACTCTATTTAGAGCTTTTCTATTATGTGTTTATTTTAATTTTGTTTTATTTCCAAATATGAATGTTATTTCAATATTTGGTGTGTTTTGTTTCTTAGCATGCTCACTAACTTACTGATTTCCTTGATTTTTTTCCTGTGACCGAGAACTTAAGAGGAAAAAACAACTCCTCTTAAGCAGGTGTGATTTGGTACACTCGTGTGCCAAATCTACCTACACAATGAGGGTTTGTAAGACTGCCAAAGATCCAAACATAAGTGAAGGAATATTCTCCAAACCATTTCAGAATTGATAAAAAAAAAGATTTAGCTTCAGGTGAAAGCCTAGGGGCCTTCTTGTCAAAGACACTTGAGTGGTGGGAAACATAACTCCATGGAAAATTTTATATAAATGAGGGTGAAATTTTGATTCCTAGAGTATGTCATGATATATATGGATAGGATTAGGGTATTCTATGGTCCATTCCATCCCAAAGAGGTAAAATTAGAGGTGAAATGGATGGAATCTATGATATAGGCACTGATATAGAAAGCGAAAACTATGTTCTGAGAAATAATTCATGTTTTCCTATAATTCAAGATTTGGGTGCCTATAATATTAGAAAATATAGTTCCCCAATCCATAATATATCCATCAAAGGGATCATCAATAAGTGGTACCCACTAGTATGAGAATTTATGTGTATTAGGTTAACCATAGATTCTAGACATCATAGCGGTTATATAACAAAAAGGAACAGTAAGGGAACCAATGGAATACATTCCCTTAGCCTCATGATTATGTTTTTTATGATCTCTTCTATATTATATAATTAGGTTTGAATCATCCTCATGATCACTCATGAACTTGTGTACAAATTACTTGTCATATTTCTTCTGGGGTGACGACAGATAATACATTTTTCTCAAATCATTCATGGTGAATGAACCAAAAATTGTCTTATTTTGAGTTAGGAAAACTCTTTATAAAACATTCACATTATCAATAACACATTTAACCATATCCGTATACAGAAGAATATTTTGTCGGCGTGAAATTATGTGTAAGAAATAATTGGTGAAATTGCTCTAAGTAAATTCCAAAGGCAAGGTAGAATCGTTGAACATAGCTTTTCCTTCTATTACATTGGGTTTTCCATCTTCAAACATGTTGTAAATAGCTTAGCAAGATGACATTTCGATAGCTAGAGTGGAGGTTGTATCAGAGAATAATGCAGGAAATTTAGTAGTCTCAAGTGGAGGAAGAACCGTCTACTATTGAATTATTGTTTTCTTCTTTTCTTTAACGAACTTACAAATTTATACCGATCTTTTCTTATCGGGACTCGCCTGCAAATGGAAAACATAGGAATAAGTGGAAATTAATTAACTAGATAATTCCTTATAGAGAATAACCAATATTATATCAATTCATGTCTTTATGAGAAAATCCTAGTGACATCAAGCTGCAATAATTAAATATTTTAGAACTTTGAAGTCATAAATTCGCTACATTTGGCCATTAAATGATAAAACATGAATTCACGTGGGCCTTGTACAATTCAGCATATTACAGGATTTTTTTGGAGAAATATTATGGTTGTACATTTAAAACATGTGATATCCTAACCCTCCAATATGATTTTTTTAAATAATTAATGACTATAAATATAAGCCGGAAGGGACGTCAAAGATCTTGTATCAGAGATGTGATATCAGGGGTTTAAAAGAGTGACACCTAATATGGAAGTTCCAATATGTACAAGAGGATTTTAATGGGAGATTAGAGATATGAGAATATCAAAAGATCAGAGGATTTATGATATCAGAGGATCATAGGTGAGGGATATCGAAGTATCAGAGATGAGGGATATCAGAGTATCAAGGGATTTATGATATCAAAGTACTTAGTGTGGTGCTCATGTAAAATTTTCTGATGTTTGGAAGGTCTGACGTGCTCTGTGGAAATATTGTGGGGTGAGGCTTTCCATTATTATGCTTACAAAGTATCACTTATAACATTTATACTTAAAGTATCAGAAAATTTAATCAGGGGAAAATTTGATCACAATTTCCCTATAAGGCACGTTATGGCATTTATATGTTGTGATTAAGTTCTCTTGATAATACATAGAAGCATATGCGATCACTTATTTATGAATATTATGTTTATGAGCCTAATATTTGATATGAAAACTATGATAGGGGAGTTTTCTCATTCAATTATGATTTGCTAAAAAAACTAAAATTGTCTTATTTTATTAAAACTAATTGATTTTTATCTTATTTAAAAGGATCTGCTTTATTTATTAGTTCAACTGTCAAAACTAATGGGGGGTTTTTGAGCACTGGAACAATTTGTGACTCAATGGGTGAAGCAGTTATCTCTGTAAAAATAGTTTAAATTTAAACTTATGAAAGAAAAGAACTAGAAAGATAAAAATATCTCAAATTTAGATTGATAAACACAACTCTGAATAAAATAACTCATTACTTTGTGAATTTCTCAAAACTTGTTATAGATGAAAATATTTATTATCTATGTCAGTCATTAATTAATTATAAAGATCAAGTAGAGGACTATTGAAACTTAGCGTTTTAAATAGACTAATTTGTTACTGGTAGAGAAAATGATGCCAACATGCGTCCATAGCCTTGAAAGGGTTACCATTTAACCAAAAAATGAATTAGTATCCCGTCCACTTATATTAATATACTTAGAGGAATTTATTTTTCTTTTTAATTTTTCTTTTACTGTTACTTAAAATCCACTATCCTCGCCTGGTGACTAGATAATGACATTTCCATTCATAAGTTATAATGAGATTGAATAATTCCACTCATGATGAGACCTCCTGACTTATATTTATAGAACTACAAGCCATTATCTTTGTTTGGTGACCAGTTATGATAAATTCAACATCATTAGTTTCCCGTGATCATGGTAAGTTGGCTCGTAATGAGACCTCTTATATTTTAATTTTTACATATTTTTTAATTACACTTCTAAAAATGTAAAATTAGTGGATGGGGAGGTAAATTCACTCCTTAAGAGTTATGGATGACAATTGAACTCAAAATATGCTAAAGCTTCAAAATATTCTTTTCTTTTTTAAGTAAAAGTTTTAATGACCAATCGTAAGATAAGTAAATCCTTTTGAAGTTTCAATTTATGAGATTTTACCATTCATACGTGTATTAAAAGCTCGCCTTTGCTTCGTCACAGTTTTTGAACCGCTCTGAAACATATATGCTCCATGTATTGCTAGGTGCATCCAGTTAAATGGTAAAGAGTTTCTGGAGTTTCAAACATATGCTCTATGTATTAGTAGGTGCATCTATGTGAATGTTAAGTGGTGGTCTTTATAGCTGAGGAACCTTCTGCTAAGTGTATCCAGCTCAGAGGTAAAGCGTCTCTTTGGTTGTGAAAATCTTTGTATTTAAAGAATAGTGTAGTTTAAATATTTGATGTCTTTAGGATAGAGATAAAATTAATTTTCTATCAATTTTATTATAAATTAATTTTTTATGGATTTGCTTAAAAGTTATTACAAGTGTAAATTTAAGTTTTTAAATTTAAATAACAAATTTATAAAAAAAAAAAAAATATTACAACTAATATATTTTGATAGAGAGTACTAACATTAATGATAAAAAAATCTATATAGCAATTTGTTATTTTGCACTTTTAACTCTTAACTTCTATAAGAAAAAAAATTTAGATAAGAATGGTCCTTACAATGGTTTGGAGAAGGATATTTTTAGCCTAAGGAATGAAGGTAATATCCTCTTACTGGGTGACTTTAATGCTTGAACTTCAAGCAACCAAGCTATTCTTCTAAGCAATTATTCCAACCCTAATCCTCTTTGGTTAGATGAAGACCTTACCCTAGCTAGCCAGTACAAAAGAAGCTCTGAAGATCTAGGGGAAAGTGTGTTTGGGTCGGAGTTAGTCAAGCTCTGTAGTCTCAATATCTCATAATTTACAATGGCCTAAAGAAGTAGCCCAATTCTAGCAAGATGACCTGTATCCATGGGCTTGGTAGCAACGTGGTAGACTATGTTATTTCTGATATCCATTATACAACGGAATAATAAATTTTGGCATCTTAAATGACCAGGAGCCTGACTCGTATCATCGACCCTTAATTATAACTCTCAATTCTGTCATGCATAGAGATCACATAGAAGATAATCCCTATAGCCAAAATAACTTAATATTTGATAGAAATAAAAATGATCTTTTATCCAAATGAATTAAAAAATTAATTTTCCTCCTTTACCTAGTATGGAGAACAAATAAGGCCTCTATCATAGTTTTACTATAACCCACTCATATTATATTAGCAAGTTCTCAATTGAAGTTTCAAGTAATAAAAGAAATAGAAAAACCAACCCTTCGTATGATAAAGATTGTAAAAGGGCGAGGAGAGAAACTAAGGAAGTTGTTGGTTAGTCTCTTAAAATTTGCAAGGTGAAACTGTATAAAGTCCTAACTAAAAAGGAAAAAATGCAGTATATTCATAAAAGACAAGAAAATATCTAACACCTCTCTAAGGTAGCTCCTAAGAAATTCTGGAGGCGAATTCTAACTAGAAAAACTAAATATAAAAATAGAATTTCTTTGCACGACTAGAATTCCTATCTTAAAAAGATATATGAATCTCCAAATGTCATGGAGAACTTTGAAACCCTACTCACAATGCAAGAATTTTTCTCATTAGAGGACATAGATTTTGGGGTTAGGTGCCTGGAAAATTGAAAAGCTAAGGACATTGAGGGTTACCAGGAAAAAATATTAAAAATTGGAGGTCCTATCCTCATCCCTCACATATACAAGCTTTTCAATCAAGTAGTCAAGTAAGGGTTACCTAAACCATGGACTCAGAGCCTCATTATTCCTATTTTTAAAAGTGGGGATACAAATAACCCCTCTAATTATCAGACAATTATGATTAGCCCTCTCTTAGCCGAGTTATATGGCATTATTTTGGAAAATAAGAGGAGCATATGGCTTGAAAATGAAGGTAAGAGGGCTAAAGGCCAAGCGGGTTTTAGAATGCACCACTCAACAACGGACTACCTTGTTACGCTTAGGATCATTGTGGAAGAATTTTGTAATGAGAAATCCAATTTATTTTGTTGGTTTGTGGGCTTTAGAAAGGCTTTCAATAAGGTACCTAGAAATAACTTATGGAATAGATAGAAGAGCAAACGGTTCCTTTCGAGTTGAGAGCTGCCACTATAATGTTATGCGATAATTTAATTGCCAAGTTTAAGAGATATGAGAGGTGGTCTAAAGATATTAAGTGTAATATCAGAGTTGAACATGGTTTCCCTGTCTCCCCTACCCTATTTTGCATTTACATCGACAAGTTAGAAGGTTTTTTATAGGAAGCAGGCTGTGCTGGAACGGTCTTAGCTACAATAGTCATCATCCTTCTTCTCTATGTAGATGACATTGTTCTTCTCGCAAGGTGCCCATATGATCTTGATAAGAAACTAAACTTATTGATGATTTCAGCTCTACCATGGGTATGACTATTAACACTGAAAAAGAAGAAGTTATGATTATCAAATTCAAGAAGAACACTTACACTAATTTTGTGTATGACAATATCAACTTGGAGGAAGTGTCTTCTTATAAGTACCTAGGAATTGATATTCATCACAAGCTAAATTGGAACTATAGAGTTGAGAAAAGGATTAATGGATGGTGGAAATATTATTTTGGTCTTGAAAATAACTGTAAAGCACTAAACCTTGTGATGTGGGATAAAAATAATATTCTCTTTGAAACTTTAGTCACTATCGTTATCTTGTATGGATGTGAGGCTTGGGGTTCCACTATCTGTAGAGAATCATAGAGAAATAAAATTCAGAATCATTTTATAACGTGTAACCTCAAAATTAAAAGAAATACACCCTATAATATTCTCCTTATAGAAGTGGGTCTTTCCCCTATCGAGAACCTAGCTATCACTAGGCTCCTATTGTAAAAGCACAAAATCAATAAAATGGGAGATCATGGACTTCCTAAGCTAGCTTTAAATTCCAGTGACAACCACCTAAGGCTCAAACAAGGTTGGTATAAAGATATAAGGGCCTGGTTAAACCATTGGGAGTTTGACGAAAACGTTGCATTGAAAAATATTCATAACATTAAAAATGTTATTACTACTATGTTTAAAGAGAATATTCGGTGTGAGAATCATTTAGAGGCTAAGATAAAATTAATATACTATAAGAAGGTCGTAAACCCTACGCTAGAAGATCAAAATTATCTCTGTGTTTTAACTAGCTCGAAGAAAAAATTTAATATATCCAAGATAAGAATGAACCCACATGATCTGCATACTGAAACAGGTCATTGGGCAGTTCCTAAAACACCATGGGTTGAAAGGATCTGCCATCTCTATAAGAGTATGAACATTGAGGATGAAAATCAATTCCTCTTAGAGTGCCCTGCGTAAACTCACAGTAGATCTCGGTTTCATAATATTTGTTGCAATGCCGACCTTCTTAGCTTTTTAACATGTCAAAATTATAGTGACCTTAGGACGCTTCTCCAAGCTCTTTGAGCATAGAAGTACAATTTTAAATCAAACCAATTAATTATTTTCTTTAGGTCCAATAGACCAGACTTAGTGGACATTAACCACCACCATCATCACTATCATTCTAAAATATATTTAAATAATAATAAAAAATAATTAATTAAATTTCAATAAAAAAGATAAAAAATATAAAACTCAATATAAAATAATTGATTTTTATATATGTTTATAGTTCAAAGTAAACACACTCACAACAATTAAAGCAACCTAACGAATATAAAATTGACCTATCATCTTTTTAAATTTAAATTGGATAGAAAATATGAAAATAGCTATTGCTTTCATAATTATTTATGGAATCAAATTAAATAAAAAGAAAACTAATTATATAATTTTGTATTTAAATATAAAATTATATACATACAAAACGAAAATCACAACCATTTTGAATACGGAGGATATTTTCATCTTAATTAAGTGCATTAGATAATAGTTGTAAAATAAAATTACTAGTTTTTTAAGATTAGTGTTTTAAGTATGAGGGGTTTCCGTAGTGCATTATATTAGATATTATTTTTGGGATTCAACTGCGTTAATTTAGTAATTCATCTTTGACCATTTCCATGAGAGATAGTCGTAACTGATTAATTTCTCATGATTTTTGAATAGTCCACTTAGCACTCATTACAGCGGGTGATGCTCACAGGGGTGAAGAAGTGGGATTGAAACTAGTGAAATGAATCACATAGTGTCAATCATCACTTCCGGGGCTTACACCCCGTAACCAAGACAATATGTTGTTTTTATTTACTTAGGACAATATTTTTAATATAAAAAAAATTATATATTTTTTTATAAAAACTTGTCACTTGTGAGTGAACAGATTTTTGATTGAAAACATATTTGCATTATTGAAAATAATCTATCTACATCGCAACATATATAGTTTGTTTTTGTAATATGAAATTCAAGATACAAATATAAACAACCTAGAGTTATTATGTAATTAAGCAATTTTTTTTTAATTAAATTAAAAATGTGTTAATATAAACTTAAGATATTTATTAATCATAGTTAAGAGAATGTATCTACATATTAGATCAGCTTTATCTTGATTTTCATATTACTATATATATATATATATATATATAAATTTTTAAGAATCATATAACTTTATTTTTCATTAAAATTTATAAACATAGTTAAAATTTTATTTATTTTTTATATTAAATTTATAATAATAAACCGTTTGTGAGTAAAAATAATATAATATTATTTATATATTTTATTGAAATATAAATTTTCATTTTTGTTTTCGTTTTTAATTTGGTATATCAAAAATTGATATCAATATTTTAAATTAATTTCAAATATTTAATTTTACTATTTATTATGTAATAATTTCATATATATATACATATGCTCATTCATATATATATATATATATATATAGAAGTTCATCAAAATAGTTAAATTTTTTTGTAATTATCTAAATTTGTACTATGGACGATATTGTCCATATTTTATTATTTTGTTGGATTGTATTGATTTAAGTTTTTGAATATATTTGAATATTTCTTATATCAGATTGCACTTTTATTTATATATATAAAGTTAATATGTAGGGAACCATATTTTATTATTTCATTCCATTGTATCAATCTAAGATTTTGTTTATTCTAATGTTTCTAGTATCAAATTCAGCAATTTTTATTTTACTTTTGAGCATATATAGAGTTAATGTGATTGAGCTGCATCTAATATCTCTTGTTTAATTTATAGAAATTTATATTATTATTAAAAAAAAATATCATATTTTCAAAAAAAATAAAAAAGTGTTAGATATTTTGGATAATTAAATAAAAATGATTTTTTTTGTTTTTCTTTAAATTAGTATATACTTTATACATTTTGATATTAATATTTTCATTAAAATATAATCTTAAATTTTTGCAATCTTAAATTTTCTTCACTTTTTGAATCTAATCTTTAAATTTAAAATTTCAATGCTGAAGCATTGAAAACTAGATTTTAGGCTTAGGCCTAAAAAAAATCCCAATTGATCACGTCATAAATACCGATTTCAACTCATCTTTGATAGGGTTTAGAGTTAAATTAATTCAGATTAAGAAAAAAAATTATTAATTAAAAAAAAGTGCGTGCAGTAAGGTAGAAAACCCATTAGGTATAAGACATTCTCATTCATATAAATAAAAGAGATTGCCATGAATGTGTGGGAGCAAAAACACAAAGCTATTGATTTTCAACCAAAGCCTAAAACAATGAAGTAAATTAGTTAAACCCTCATCGGTTAAAAGGTTAAAGCTATTAATATAATGATTTTATTATAAAAATGTTGTTATTTCTAGGCAATAATGCCGGAAAAACCATTAGCAAAATATATGCGTTGAAATTCCTATAAGCCGAGATCTCACTCCGTGAAATGCAATAATTACAAATATTCCTCGGTGCAAACCAATTGGGGACTCTTGGGTTGGCACGTGAATGATTTAATTTAACGTTCAAAACTGTTCAAATTCAATTCAATAAGTTGCATAGGTATAAGGTTCTATTTGATTTATAAGTTTTAAACGAAAGTTTTTTTTTTTAATTTTTTAATTTTTTTTAAGAGATAATAATTGGGATTAAAGATATTGTCCTTAGAGAGATAATGTGCTTGATTTTAACTATTGTTTCTTTAGAAACAATAAAAAAATTACATTCAAAGATAATAAAACATCACTTTTGTGTTTTTAGAGACAATATAAAATAATGAATCTAGATGTTTATCTCACCACTGAAATAAACCAATATTAAAAGTATTTAATTAAAAATAAACACAATATTATTGATTAATTCTTATTAGGGTACAGTAGAATTGAACCGCCTACATCGTGGTTATAAAATAGGTTCTCTTCCATTGAGCTAACACTCTTTAAAGAATTATGTGAGAGTTATTGTAGTCCTTAAAATTGCATTTATAGGCATTGTTTTTTAAAAAATTCTCAACACATAATGGCGTAATATTTGTAAAATCTAAAAGCATGACTCACACAACAATCTAATATACAATAATTTACAAACTATTTAATCTAGTCATACAAAAAAAAGTAACTAGAATTATCACAAGCCTTTAATATCTTGTCACAACTTTTGAATGGTTTATGTTTAGCATGTTTCCACTCTTCATATATTGCAACAATATGAATGTTTCACATCAACTAAATATAAGGTACGTATAAATTGGCATAGTCATCCTCCTATTTATCCCTACCTATCTATCCCTAAACTTTCTGCAGCATGTTAGACAATCCAACATAGTTATCATTACCTATTAGTAATGATAAAAAATGAGAGTAAAAAATGTACTCATATTTAACTTGCACCCTAGGAGAGAAGGTTAGTCCACAACCAACATCTAATTGGGAATTCAATGTTAACAATGCTAATAGGTTGCGATGCAATTACAGTTCCAAAGAAGTCATACATAGCTTTGATAGCTCGATTTAATCCTACTTCATGGTAGTAAAAAGAGTATGGCTTATTTTTTTTTACCACATATCCAAATCACACCTCGAAACCACAAAGGTTGAAGTCCTACTTAAAAAGAAAGGTGAGCAAGTTGCCTTGAATTCTTCTTCAGGAGTTGCAGCAGGGTCCAACTCACAACAATTTTTTGATAAATTCGAGGCTTCTTCGCCCAAAAGTCTCTTTGCTGGAACCTGATGAGAAAATATAAGAAGCTCATTTCATGGAACCAAGTTAGTTGTCTGTTTCCTCTGATGCATACACTTGAAACCACTAATTCTGAAAAGAGGAACCACACTCACTCCAACCTCTTCCATAAGTCATTTGCAATTTCTACCTTTTCATACTTACATTTAACTTCTAAAGGACTATCTTCATTCGAAGAAGAATTTCACTCTCTGTACAAGGTCCAAACATCACCCTTTTGTGGAAATATCATAATAGCTTCGTTAGAACTTTTCTCCCATGCAAAAAATATTTAGTGTGTCATTGTTGGAAGATTGATCCATGTACCAACACATCGCGTAATGACACATCGCCGTCCTAGTTTCCTTCAGTATCAGCTGACAACCTACCATTAGATGTAAAGGCCAGTTGTACAACAAACACTGCCGACACTATGCAAACTCACCTATATGTGCACCAAAGTAGAGAGCATTACAAAAAAATACCTTATGTAGTACAGTCTAAAAAAACCTCTATAAAATATGTAGATAAGGTAAATTAATGTCACTTATTAATTATTTAACCCACTCGATGTAGGTTATCACGAGCACAATCCAGTAGGACACCCCTTCAAATACAATAGACTCGCCAATCACCTTTGACCAATTTCCTTCAGAAAATCTCATCAAGCACTTAATCGACAAAGATATTTAATCACAATGCAAACCATTAATGGATTGTCCCTCATATAATAAATGGACAACCTGGAAAATAAATATCCCACCAAACTCACTAATGACCCCAAGAGAATCCTGCGCGATCGAATTCAAAATTCAAATATGTTACTAACTTCACCAACTAAAATTAATGCACTTATGTAGTAGTAAAGATCCTTGAAAACCCCCTATCGACCAATCCAAAACTAGAGAGGAGTATGAAGATCCATAGGAGAAAAGGTTTAGAATAAATACCAATTAAACAACCAGCTAGTATGCCTCAGATAGAACAAAAAGAAGACCAATAGGTAGCAGCTAAGATCCTTGGAAATCCCCCGATCGAACAATCTCAAACTAGAGAAGGAGCAGGAAGATCCACAGGAGAAAATGTTCAGAAGAAAGACAGCGTAAACAACCAGCTAGTCCGTCTCAGATAAACCATAGAATGAACCCACAACTAGAGTGGAAAATAAATTGTTATTAGTGTACCTTGAAAGAAAAAAACCAGTGGATATTCCTGATATCATCTAGAATTAGGATAAAAACTCAATCTAGCTCAGATAATTATGCTGAGACTATTTCACCAAGAAACACCATCAACTGCACCAACGAAGGATACATTTGATCCATCTACCTCCACACTTGCATCCAAAATTACCACCCTTGTGAATTTTGTGACTAATGCTTCCACAACCCAATATTTTATCCTCACCATCTGCTTCTTGCAAAAGTTGTCGTAGAGATTTTTAAGTAGGCATATTTTCTCCCAATGGATATTCTGTAATTTTCCACTACCATCCTTCAAGTGAATCTAATCCATGTTGTCAATGACAATGAGGAGTTTCAACACAACAATGTGCTGATAACATTAACAGGATGGTAGAATTATTTTTCAAAATAAATGAAACATTTAAAAAACATATATTAAACACAATCGACAGAGACCCTAAAAATTACTCCAACTATGTTACTTCCAATCCATGTTGAGAGAAAGTTCCTCTATCACTCTTCTCACCAAGAACCTTTGTTGTTGGCCGCCATTTCCCTAAATCCCATCAGTTGTTGTCAACCTCCATTATTCTTCTTCCTAAAGAAACCATTAACAGTGTAAAAATGGACCCCTAATCCTTTATCATTACCTTTTTTACTAGCACCTCATATTGAAAATTTTAAGACAAAACATTTCCTTTATCTTAAGAAATTGTCTTAAAAGTCCCCTCCATGTTGTAGTGTCAAATGCAATGATATAAAGTTGACTCTAATTGTATCAACAAATATCAAATGGACAAAATAGGAATTGATAATGTGCGAGAAATATTGTTAGGAAAAAGTGTCACATTCCTCAGAGTCAACTACCTCACCAGAACAAAGAGCCCAACAAATCATTGTCTTTATATAAGATAACATGAATGGTTAGTGAAATATCAGCCTTAGTATAGGTGCGAGAGAGTAGTAGCCTGTAAGATGGAAGAC
Source organism: Pinus albicaulis (assembly GCA_034641835.2). Lineage (NCBI taxonomy): Eukaryota > Viridiplantae > Streptophyta > Pinopsida > Pinales > Pinaceae > Pinus > Pinus albicaulis. The sequence continues at coordinate 430,796,103 of CM076570.1, read as the reverse complement.
TTAAGGCACACTATCAGAGTCAATTTTGCAGGTGTTAGATAATGTTGTCTTAAATTGATATGGTTTTGTCTTAATGGTTAATTGTCTTAAATGACTTTCGTCTTAATTTCCATTGTCTTAAATACCAGCCTAGTTCCATCTTAACTCTGGATCTATCAAGCGCCGAGAGGGATCAAATCTCTCGAGGTAAAAACCTCTTTTTTGAGTGCAAAACTTGAGGAAAGGTTTTCACCTCGAGAGATTTGATCCCTCTCGACGCTTGATAGATCCAGAGTTAAGATGGAACTAGGCTAGTTTTAGTCATGTGTGACCAAGGAAAATCTATAGATAATATGAGAAACATATCCTTAATTTTATCAAGAATACGCTTGATAGATCCAGAGTTAAGATGGAACTAGGCTGGTTTCAGTCATGTGTGACCAAGGAAAATCTATAGATAATATGAGAAACATATCCTTAATTTTATCAAGAATATGTAAATACATCTGATATTAACATTACCATTTTAAATATGTTAAATATGTCTAAGATTTATCGAGTAATTTTAATTTTAAATTTAATTAGTTACCTCAGTTTGTTGAGATGATAAATATTGTAAAATAACTTTAATTATGAAGTAAAATTTTGAATGCAAAATGACAATGTAATAATATTGAATGATAGAAAATGTGAATATAAGAATATATTCAAATAAGAAAATTTCGTTTTTGGTCTGCTAATAACTTGATGCAGTGGCCAACAAACCTGGTTTCCTACGGGCAGGTTGAGGTCACTATATTTTTTTTTTCTTGTATAACTCTCTGCCCTTAATATTTCTAGTAATAGAAAGGTACTCTGAAGCTTACAAAAAAATAAAAAAATAAGAATGTAGTCAATTATGAATAGTCTTCATTGTGATCAATTTCAAATTATTTTCTTCTACTATTCCTATTTTCACCCATGTTATTTTTGTCATATTTTCATATTGATTATTTGAATAAACCATTTAAATATTTAGCTCAAGTTGTTGTAGTAAACGTCATACCTTGTCTCTCTTGCTCTCCAATATTAATAGGTTGAATTACTATAACACAAAAATCAATGTACATTGTCAATAATTTTTTGTACTTACACTGAAATCATTGCACACAGACTATTAATCCAATGGATCTAAAATTAATGTACCATCATACATCCAATTACATCAAATTAGAAATCAACATATAAACTAAAATCAATGCAACTAATGCCAGAAATCAAATAATAATAGAAAACAACATCTATACTAAAATCAATGCATCTAATGAAAGTAATGAAATATGATTAGAAATCAACATCTACACTCAAATAAATGAGTCTAGTGCGAGTAGGAAAATAGGATTTAAAGCCAACATTTACACTGAAATCAATGCATCTAGTGCATGCAATCAAATAGGATTAGAAATCACCATCTACACTGAAATAAATGCATTTAGTGCAAGGAATCAAATAGAATTATAAATCATCTACATTTAAATCATTGCATTTAGTTAAATCATCTACATTTAAATCAATGCATTTAGTGTAAGCAATCAAATATAATTATAAATCAACATCTACATTGAAATTAATGCATCTAGTGCAAGAAATCAAATAATATTAGAAATCACCATCTACACTGAAATCAAGGCATTTAGTGAAAGCAATCAAATAGGATTAGAAATCACCATCTACATTGAAATCAATCCATTCAGTGCAAGCAATAAAATAGGATTAAAAATAATCTACATTGAAATCAATTCATCTAGTGAAAGAAATCAAATATAACCAAACATCAAAATCTACATTAAAATTAATGCATCTAGTGAAATCAATCAAATAGGATTAGAAATCATCATCTACACTGAAATTAATGCATTTAGTGCAAGCAATCAAATAGGGTTAGAAATCATCTACATTAAAATCAATCCATCTAGTGTAAGTAATCAAATATCATTAGAAACCAACATCTACACCAAAATCAATTCATCTAGTGCAAGAAATCAAATAGGATTAGAAATCACTATCTACAATGAAATCAATGCATCTACTCCAAGAAACCTTCTTTCGTCTCTCCCCCATATATATCTATATATCCATCCATATCTCCTTATTTTTTTTCTTTATCTCACCCCACCATACACACACTCTCTCTCACTCCATATCTATCAATTTCCTTGTCCCTCCCTCCTTCTCTCCATCTATATTTTTTTCTCTTCACCTTACATTTATATCTATATCTCTATATCAAGTCCAAAAAATAAACTCTCTTTCTCCAATCTATCTATCTATCTATCACTCCCTCCTCCTCCCTCTCCCTCTCTCTCTCTCTCTCTCTCTCTCTCTCTCTCCCTTGCTTCTCTCTCTCTTCCTTCCTGCTACCCTTTCTCCCTCTCTCTCCATATTCTTTATCACTCCCTCTGTCTCTCTCTCTCCACCTTTCACCCTATATGTCTTTATTCTTACCTCCCCCTCTCTCCCTCTCCATCTTCATATCTCTTTCCCTACCTCTCTTCACTCTCTCTCTTCCTTTCTCTCCCCCCCCCCTCTCTCTCTATCTTCACCTTCCAACTTTGTTACCATATGCCTCTCTCTCTTTCTTTCCCCCCTTCTATCCATATCTCCTTATTTGTCTCTTTATCTCACCCCAAAAAATACACACTCCCTGTTCATCTCTCCCTTGTCACTCCCCCTCTCTCTCCACTACTCACTCTCTATGTATTTATTCCTCCCTCCCCCTCTCCTCATCCATCTCCATCTCTCAATCCCTCCCTCTCTCCCCCTCCAAATCCATATTTATATCCCTCCTTCTCTCCTCCCCTCTCTCCTCCTCTCTTTCAAGTCCCCTCTCCTTTCCTTCCTCTCTCTCCCTTTATCTCCTACCTCCCTTTATCTTCCCCCATCTCTCTCTCTCTCTCTCTCTCTCTCTTCCCTACAATCCTCTCTCTCATCATTCCTCTCTCGCCTCCTTCTATTTCACCCCCTAGCTCTCTTTCTTTCTCTCTCTCTCTCTCTCCTCCAATCCTCTCTCTTCCCCCATCACTATATCTCACTCTCCAACTATCTTACTATTTCTATCCCTTTATCCTTCTCCCCCCCTTGTCTCCATCACTCCTCCTTTCTCCTTCTCTCCCCCCTTGTCTCCGTCACTCCTATGTATCTTTATCCCACCCATAAGCATACACACTCTCTCTCCATCTCTCCCTTGTCACTCCCTCTCTATGTATTTCTTATTCCTATCCTCGCTACGCCTCCAGCTCCATCTCTCTATCCCTCCTTCTCTCCTCCTCCTCTCATCCTTTCTCTCTCTCCCTTCCTCTCCTACCTCCCTCTCCCTTCTCCCTTCTTTCTCCACCTCTATCATAAATCATGATATATTAATATATATTACAATATAATAAATTTAATATTGTATTAATCTAAACATATTAAATTTAATAATATTAATATTTTAATATTAATGTTATGGTTAATAATGTTTTTTTTGGCATGGTATTAATAATAATTTCGTCCATGGTATTTGACCCTTATACTTATATATAATTATATCTTGATTTCTAATCGTATTTGATATATTTTTATTTATTTACCTTACCTCTTTATACATCTTTTATATTTACTTATTTACCATACCTATTTTATAAATATATTGTTTGGCCCATGGTATTTTCCCATGGTATTATTAATAATTTGTCCCATGGTATTTGACCCATGGTATTAATAATAATTTGTCCCATAGGCTTCACCTAAATAAAACCTGTTTTTGAGTTTTTGTAAAAATAAAGTGGTTTATTGAGTAAATATAAAAATTGGTTTTATTTGTTTACCATACCTCTACTTTATTTATATTTTTATTTATTTACCATACCTCCTGAGTAATATAAAAAGATATTTTATTTATTTACCATGCCTATGGTTTATTTATATTTTTATGTATTTACCATATTTTATTTATTTACCATATCTCTTTTCTGAGTGTTAGTAAACTCTTCATATTTTAAGTTTATATCATTTAAATTTATTTTTAATAAATTTTTAATTGTTCATTTTTATGTTTATGTAAGTTATTGTTCAAGCCGACATTTCTTTTTGGCTTCCGACATACTTACACATCGGGGTCATACTGGGCTGTAGAATGCGCCTCTCGGCGCAATCATACTGGGCTGTAGAATGCGCCTCTCGGCGCAATAAAGTTTTGTCTTAAAATATTTTTGTCTCAAACTATTTTTCCTTTAATATAAAGTTTTGTCTTAAAATAATTTTTTCTTAAATATAAAGTGGTGTCTTCAAATATTTTTGTCTCAAACTGTTTTTTTCCTTAAATATAAAGTTTTGTCTTAAAATATTTTTTTCTTAAAATTTTTTTTTTCTTAAATATAAACTTTTTTCTTAAAATATTTTTGTCTCAAATTGTTTTTTCCTTAAATATAAAGTTTTGTCTTAAAATATTTTTGTCTCAATTTTTTTTTGTCTTAAATTTTATATTTAAGACAATCCAATTGATATTAAAATAAAAAGTGACTTTTGAAGGCAAAATATTTGTTGTCTTAAAAAAATGTCTTAAAAGTGCATGTTGAGATTCAACAAGGTGATGATCCTAGTGAAAATTAAGCACCTACACTAGGATTGAGCCTCAGGCTATTTTTAGGTGTAATTCTATTTTTAGAACGGATGAGAAAATTCTATTTATAGAAGAAGTCTATTTATAGATGTTGAGAAAATTCTATTTATAGATGATGTTCTATTTTTAGATGTATGTGGGAAGTCTATTTATAGATCTCATGTCTATTTATAGATGAATGTGGACTATTATTATCCATTAATAATAGTTGGACAATAAATATTAATCTATTCTCATGGAGCACTTGGAAATAGTTAACTGACATGGAAAACTAGTTAGATATGGGAAATTCGAGTTCAAAGGTTGGTCAATGTGACATGCAAATGGACTTAGTTGTAACTGACTGATTCAAAGTTGTAACAGAGCTAGATGTGTAGTTATGTGAGTTGTAAAGTAGTTTAACTCAGTTAAGTGAGTTAAAATTAGTTGTGCTAGTTGTAACTAAACATACACGAGTGAGAGATCAGTGAATTAATTATTTAATTAATTCAAAAGAAGTGGTATCACATGCAACTGGAGATTTACTACTGTTAACCACATACATGTCAGGTCTAGTGGAGACCTAGTTGAGAGATAGGTGAAAGGGACAATTTGACTATTAGCTGTGACATTAGTGGGTGCATTCATGCAAGCACACACACATTGGAGATGCCAATGAGGACTGCATAGTTAAGGCAAGTAGGACCTAATTCATTTAGGGATTTTGATGAGGACAGTTTGCACAGTGGAGGCAGGCTATCAGGAGGCAGTAAATTGGCGATGTATTTGCCAATTTTTGTATGGCAGTGTTAGACGATTGTATATTGTACTTAGAGCTCTTATATTAGAGTTTTGTATGAGATTTTTTCATGAACCATGATATATACATAATATATGATAGTTGGATGTTTTAGCATTATGCTTTCTTGGTAAAAACATATGTGTTATATGTGATTGGTCTTTCTTCATGTGTTTGAAATTGGCGATCATGTTTTAAATTTTCGCAAAGGTTTTTTTAGAAGAAATTTTGTATTTAAATGTGGCATATAATTGTTAGATTAGGATAATCCAAGCAATAAATAATTTTTATTAAATTTTCTACATGGAATTGGAGCACAGAAGATTACAATTTTGAAGTAGTAGCTGAGTTTGTTGGTGGAAACAATTCAAATTTGCTACAAGAATTTATTTGTACGACAGTTGAATAAACATAGAAATGGCTTTCAATGGCTTGTGGCTAGAGTATGCACTCGAGGGTAACTTGAACTACACATCCTGGTAGGGCAGGATGGAGGCGGTGCTTGAAGATAATGGCTTGAAGGAATTCATCAAAAATGATGTTCCTAAGCCCATTTCGATGGATGCTGCATTACTTGACGCATGGCAAAAGAAAGTAGCAAATATGAGAAGGATTTTGTTGGATGGTGTACGAGACCACATTGTCTCAAGCCTTCATGGGAAATCCATTGCATATGCTATGTGGAAGGCTTTGACGAATCTTTTCGAAAGCAGTAGTGACCATAGGAAATTGGCGGTGAAAGATAAACTTAGAAAGATGAAGATGGAAAAGGGCGAAAATATTCTGAAGTATCTCACAAAGTTTGTCCAGTGTTGGGATAAACTGGAGAGTGTGGGAATCATTGTTTTTGATGATAATTTGGTGAGTTTGACTCTCTTGGGATTTCATAAGAGTTGGCACAATTATGAAGACTCTATCAATAGACGGGAAAACCTGTCAGATTGGGAATGAATGTGGTTGGATCTAGTGCAGGAGGAGTTCAGGCAGAACACCAGAGATGAATCTTCATCAAAACATGATGATGAAGAGGATTGTGCTTTGGCTTCCAAGGCAAGGAAAGAGAAGGGGAAGAAATTCCATTCAAAATCCAAGTCTAAAGGCAATAAGCTAACTTTGTCCAAGGTGAAGTGTTTTCACTGTCATGAACATGGGCATCTCGTCACTAACTTCCCACAGAAGTAGAAGAACAAGAAGGATGTTGGAGCTACAATTGGGGAGGCCCTTGCCTCACAATTTGAACTTGATTTCTCTTTGATATAATGATTTGTATCAAGCACAATGGGATCAGTGTGGTATATTTATAGTGGTGCTTCCTTCCACGTGACAGGGGATAAAGAGCTTCTCAGTGACTTGGAGGACAAATATCTCCAAACGCATATATATATATATATATATATATATATGGGCAACGATGGACGATATAAATAGACTATAATTGGTACCATTATCTTTGAGAGGGATCCAGGTAAAACATTTCAATTGAAAGATGTTATGAATGTTCTAGATTTGAAGAAAAACTTGGTCTCTGTCGCAATTTTGGACGACAAACGCCATGACGTTATTTTTAGCAATGGAAAAGATTACCTCTGGCATAAAAAAATGGTTCAAGCCAAGAGGATAGGGATTCAAATTAATAATATCTACAAACTAGAGGTAGATGGTTGTGCTGCCATGATGGGCAAGGTAGAAAAAGTGGTGAGTCGGGATGAGGGCGAATTATGGTACAGACGATTGGACCATCTTCATCATGGAGCCTTGAAATTCATGCATCAAATATCTATTGGACTTCAAATGGGAACACTTTCTCAGTTAGATCAATGCAAGGGTTGCATCCTGGGGAAGTATGTAAAGTCCACCTTTCATGAAAAGGAGAACCGTGCTTCGGTGATCCTGGAGAGAGTTCACACAAAAGTGTGTGGACCATTATCGGTTTCTTCAACAAAAAAACACATATATTATGTTATTTTTGTTGATGAATTTTCTCGTAAATGTTGGAACTTCTTCATCCAGAAAAAGGATCAAACATTCTCAAATTTCTGTGAGTTTAAGTCGTTGGTGGAGAAAGAGTTGGGTAAGAAAGTGAAGGCTCTAAGCAACAATAATGGTGGAGAATACATATCTAACAATTTCAAAGACTTCTATAGAAAAGAAGGAATTGGAAGACAACTCATAGTGCCTCATAACCCATAGCAAAATGGTGTCACGGAGAGGAAGAACGAAACGATCATAGGTGTAGTACGAGAAATGTTTCATGATCAGGGTCTACCAATGCATTTGTGGGCGAAAGCATGAAACACTATAGTTTTATGTGAAAAAACCATTTTCCTTATAGAGTACTTGGCATGAGTACACTTGAAGAATATTTCACTGGTAAGAAACCAAATGTTTCTCACTTTAAGATTTTTGGCTCATCTGTTTATGTGCATCTGTCCAAGAATGCTAAGACCAAGCTAGAGCTGAATACTGAAGTTGGGATATTTTTTGGGTACAAAGAAACACCCCATAATTATCGTGTGTATTTGTGAAACAATCAAGTTACTGTGGTGGGACGGGATATAAAATTTGATGAGCAGAAAGCCATGAAGTTATCGATTGAGAGGAAGATAGACTTACATGCAGAGGAGGAAGTTTTGGTTCCCAAATATGAGTCTCTAGATGTGGTCAGACACAAGAGGAGGTTCATGGAGTGGTGGAGTCCACTCACGTAGATCCAAACATCAAAACTAGAAGAAGGCATACCATAGAAGCTGAGAGGCTGAAACTTGATGCTGCACATAATGTAGGAGTCCCTACTTCACACCAGAGACAAAGACGGTCTCCTGACCAATTTACTAGATACATGGCTCTCATGAGCCAATGTATTGTGACTGAGCCATATTCCTTTCAGGAAGCAGTGGAGGAGCCCACATGGGTAGATGCAATGGTGGAGGAGTATGACTACATTATCAAAAACAGTGCTTGGGAAATTTTTCCAAGGTCGGTTGATAAATTAGTGGTAGGTTCAAGATGGATCTACAAGGTAAAGAAAGTTGTTGATGGGAGTGTAGATATATAAGGCTAGATTTGTGGCCCAGGGCTTCTCACAGATCGAAGGGCTTCATTATGAAGAAATATTTTCACCTGTCACACAATATTCTTCCATAAGGACCATCCTTTCTCTCTCAGCATAGATAGGTTGGCACATTCATTATATGGATGTGAAGACTGTGTTCCCTAATGGGATAATTGAGGAAGAAGTGTACATTGAGTATCCTGAAGGATTTTAGATCTTCAGTAGTGAGTCGCATGTGTGCAGACTCAAAAGAGTGTTGTATGGACTGGAGAAATCACCCTATGCTTGGTACGCTGAGATTGACAACTATTTCACTGGACTTGGCTTCACCAAGGGTGAGGTAGATGCAAACCTGTACCAAATTATGGTGAAGGGTAAGCTTTTAATCATTGTTCTTTATGTTGATGATTTAATACTAACTGGTGAAGAGTAGCTGATACACTCATGCAAGGAGGAACTTGCGAAGGAGTTCGAGATGAAGGATATGGGACTCCTTCATTATTTCCTTCGATTGGAAATATGGCAGCGAGATGGTGAACTTTTTGTGTCTCAATGAAATTATGCAAGGGAGATATTGGGTAAGTTTCACATGGAGGGCTGCAAACCCATGGATACTCCTCTTCCAGGAAACTAAAGGAAATAGGACGCTACATATAGAGAGGTAATGGATGCTACTATCTATCGACAGTTAGTGGGTCCGCTAATGAATTAGTGAATACAAGATCTTACATATGCTATGCGGTGAACCAGCTTATTCAAGTGATGGTTAATCCTACCAAGCTCTTTTGGAATGCAGACAAGCATGTCCTGAGATAACTGAGGGGCACATCTAACTATGGCTTGTGGTACAGACAGACGGATGAGGTGAAGTTGCATGGCTTCACGAATGCAGATTGGGTGGGCAGTCCAACTGACATAAAGAGAACATCAGGAGGGGTCTTCGGTATCATATCTAGAGTTGTTTCTTGGTACAACAGGAAATAGAGATCCGTGGCACTCAGTTCAGTGGAAGCAAAATACATGGAAACTAGTCAAGTTGCATGTTAAGTTATCTAGATGAGAAAGATCCTGGTTGGTTTATTTGGTTCTCATTAGATCCTACAGTGATTCATTGTGATAGTCAGAGATTCATTCAGCTATCGATTAGTCCTATGTTTCATGATAGATCTAAGCATATAGATATCAGGTATCATAATATTACAGATTGTGTGCAATGGAACATCATGCTGCTTCAGTACATTCCTACGGAACATCATGATGCATATATTCTAATGAAGGTGCTCACCAGGAGAAAATTTGAATACCATGGAGACAGGATTGGGGTGAAGGATAATTCCTTTCTTGTTGAGCAGGAGTGTTGAGATTCAACAAGATGATGATCCTAGTGAAAATTAAGCACCTACACGAGGATTGAGCCTCGGGCTATTTTTAGGTGTAAGTCTATTTTTAGAACGGATGAGAAAATTCTATTTATAGTGGAATTCTATTTATAGATGTTGAGAAAATTCTATTTTAGATGATGTTCTATTTTTAGATGTATGTGTGAAATCTATTTATAGATCACTTATATATTTATAGATGCATGTACACTATTATTATCCCTTGATAATAGTTCGACAATAAATATTAATATATTATCATGGAGCACTTAGAAATAGTTAACAGAAGTGAAAAACCAGTTAGTTATGGGAAATTCAAGTTTAAGGGTTCGTTGGTGGGACATACAAGTGGACTTAGTTCTAACTGAGTGATTCGAAGTTGTAACAGAGTTGGATGTGTAGTTATCTGAGTTGTAAAGTCGTTTAACTCAATTGTGTTAGTTGTAATTGAACATACAGTAGTGAGAGATAAGTGAACTAATTATTTAATTAATTCACAAGTAGTGGTCTCACATGCAACTGAAGATTTTCTACTATTGACTACATGCATGTCAGATCCAGTGGAGACCCAATTGAGAGATAGGTGAGAGGGACAGTTTGACTATCAGTTGTGACATTAGTGGGTGCAGTCATGCAACCACACACACATTGGAGATTCCAATTAGGATTTATCAGTCAAGGCGAGTAGGATATCATTCATTCAAGGATTGTGGTCAGCAGGGATTGCGCAGTGGAGGCAGGTTGTCAGGAGGCAGTAAATTGGCGCATGTATTTGCCAATTTTTGTATGAGAGTGTGAGACGATAGTATATTGTACTGAGAGCTCTTGGATTAGATTTTTGTATGATATTTTTTCATTATCCATGATATATACGTAATATATGATAGTGGGGTTTTTAGCTTTATGCTTTCCCGGAAAAAACATATGTGTTATGTGTGATTGATCTTTATTCATGTGTTTGAAATTGGCGATCGTGTTTTAAATTTCTTCAAAGATTTTGTAGAATCAATTTCATATTTAACAGTGGCATATAATTTTTATATCAGGAGAATCCTAGAAATACATAATTTGTATTAAAATTTCTATGGCGCCCTTCGTGCAGTAGTGACCTAGGAGCAGCTAAGCTATCAAAATCACTTCATGGTCACCCTGAGCCTGAGCCACAACAATGCTTAACATGACTAGATTTTCTCCCATATAGTTTAGGATTAGTGACCTTTACATCACATAGTGCCTTAGCAGTACATCCATCACCATACTTTCTATGCCCCATAATATTAAAAGGATAAATGTTATCTTTACCACCTATGATTAAGTATCAAAACTGACATAGTAAACTCCTATATATGATTCAAATCATCAACCCCATATTTAATGAAAAAACTATCTTGAATCTAATTCTAAATAGGAAAATCTACCACGATGAAGGTGGGAGAACATGGGGTATGATGCCTAGATCCAAGAAAGAAAAATCAATTGAAATGACATGTGCTTGTAGGCTAGGAGGAGGCCAATCCAAGTGGCATCGTCGAATCCAAAGAGTTGTGAAGGAAAAGGGTCCCTTTATATCTCACAAATTCTGAGTTTTATGCTAAATTTGGTTCCTTAGAATGGGTTGTTGGGAGAACAGTTTCACAGACGCTAAGTGTGCATAGCATTTACATGTGTTCATGCCCATTTATTTAAGAGGTTTTTATGTAAATGAAGTTGGTTGTCGATATTGCATTTGCAGTGTGTGTTGTGAATCCAGCTCCAAAAATATAAGAAAAGAGATATCAACACCTTATAAATAAGCCACTTTGGGGGGGAAATCTCCAATAAATTACATGAATGAACAATTCTTGGATGATACAAATAACAAAATCTCCTTTCTATATATGGGATTCCATGGGGCCACAATGTAATCCTAGTGGGGTCACAATGTAATCCTAGCCTTCCTAACAATAATAATGTAAGGGCATAATAATAACAATAAGGGGGTTACAGGGGTACAAAAATTAAAAAAAAGGGTGCTACACTAACATAATAAGGAAATACACTATTAAATAGGGACTTAACATTCCCCTCTCCTTCAAACAAGTGTTGTCCTCAACACTTGATTATTTCTTGATGATTCTGTATAAAATTCCTATCCTCCCATGTGGAATCTTCTGTAGGAAAGTTCTTCCACTTACTGAGATACTATGAAATTGATCGTACTTTTTGGGTTCTTATTTCTATGACTTCTTCAAAGCTTCTTTCGATGTGATGTTGATCTTCCTATTGTTTCATTAGATTCTGCACTAAAGTTAGGTTATCCTTTGAGATTTGGAGAGCTTGTTGTTGATGCTCGATGTGATATTCCCCTAATTTATCATCCATATTAGCTATTATTTGATCCTTCAAACCATCCAACTTAGCCTCCATTTCTTCTTGTAAACCATCTATGTCATCCTTGGTTGCTCTTTGTAAGATTGAAATTTTTTGCACTTGGTACCATAATTTTGATATTTCATACTGCAATTCTTCCTCTTCATGCATCATATTATAGCTTTCTGAGGGTTCAAAAGGTATAGAATTATTTTTAGGAGGAATTTATAGAACCCAATACTGATAAAAATTCTTCAATATTCCCTTGCAATCACTTCAAACTACTTTTTCAAACAAACGTTATGCAATTTTTAAAAAGAAATACACACTTTTTTCTTGCTTTTTAGGAGCTCCATAATGAAACTAAATTATCTCTATGATATTAAACCTTCAATATATGAAATTTTTCACTGTGGTAGCCCTCTAAATTCTCTTTCAAATTCCATAGGTATGATGTGATTTGGATTCTTGAAGACAAAGTTATGCCCAATCTCCTATGATGACCTAATTATAGACTGATTCAGTAAAGCGAACTTGTACGACTTTCCACGTGTCACTGTTTCCTCCTTCAGCTCTGAAACTGATAGAAAGGAAACTAAATTCTGTGTAATTCCAACTGCTTTTTACAAAATTCCAAACCGATGCTCAGAGAATGAGTTATGAATATTTTCCCACAATCACCTTTTTGAGATGAAATTCAGGAGCCTGAAAAAGTCCTAACTTCCACAGATCATATCTCTGAAAATATTGTGAACCAAGCTATGAAATTTTGTGAACCTATTGCTCAGTATTTCTTCTTCACATTCTAAAAATTTCAGCTTCTGAACCTTCGTATAAATAACGTTATAGAGAAAATTCCACAATGACCTTTTTAAGTGAAATTCAGGAGCCTGCAAAATGCCCTAATTTCCACAGATCATATCTCTGAAAATATTATGAACCAAGCTCTGAAATTTTGCGAATATGTTTCTCAGGATTTTGGCTTTGCACTGTAATAATTTCAGCTTATGAACCTTCGTATAAAAAATGTTATAGAAGAAATTCCATGATGAACTATTTGGGGCAGCGAAACCCTAGAAACCAAAGCTCTGATACCAAATGTTGTGAATCTATCTCCAAAAATAGAATAAAAGAGATATCAACGCCTTATAAATAAGCCACTTCAAGGGGGAAACCTCCAATACATTACATGAATGAAAAATTCTTGGATGATACAAATGACAAAACCTCCTTTCTATATATAGGAGTCCATGGGGCCACAATGTAATCCTAGTCGGGTCACAATGTAATCCTAGCCTTCCTAACAATAATAATGTAAGGGCACAATAATAACAATATGGGGGTTACAAGGGTACAAAAATAAAAATAAGAGGGGCTACACTAACATAATAAGGGACTACACTATTAATATAGGGACTTAACAGTGTGGGGCTTACTCGGATGGTTGTTAATGTTGTCTGGGATCATAGGGAGTTTATTTTTGAATGCGATTATTGGGTGGTTGGAACGTCGATTATTTATTATGTGGGTAGAGGACGAGTGACAGACTGTGGTCCTCGGCATAGCTTCCATATTTTTGGAGAAAATTTCGTAGGTAGGGAATTTTTCTTAAATTTATGCTTTTCTTCTTTTCTTAGCCACTTAAGCTAGTCCCCCTTCTCAAGAGGGAATTTATTCGATATTGAGCCTCACTTTAGGGACCTATAGTGGCTGAATTGGGAGTCCCTTCTTTTCTATTGGTTTTGTTTTGGGTGTTTGTTCCAATTTGGGTTATAGCTAGTGGGTTGGAAACAATTGTGGGCATTGCACATGTTGGGCGGTTGGGATCCATCTCTAGGGTTGTAATATTTCAAAGTGTGGGTGCAGGTAAGGATATTTTTTCATTCTAATTACTTGGTGTTAGGATTATGTTGGAGCTATGCATCGTAAGAGGGTGCGTGCTCGATGTGGAGTTGGCTCTCAAGGCCTGCCCGAGGAGCTACCGACTAGGGGGAGAGAATGACAATGTGGATGGATGTGTGGATGTGGAGGTGAGGTTTTCCACATCAGTGCTTAGTATCTAGGATGTATGGCACAACTGGTCATGATTCCCTCCATAGCAGACCACCTATGTGATATTCTAGACAATCTCGATGTCGTATTCCATTAGAGCTATGATGATAGAAATGAGACTATTGTTTAAGTAAATGATTTCCAATTTGGATTGTGTAAATTATGTCCAATTGAGCTAAGGGGAAATTTTGGAATGGCTTGCTTCTATCGATCGGAGCTAGTGTTGAACCAGTGAGTGACTCAATGAGATGAAGACCTAGCTTATCCACATTGACTTCCATGTTCCTAAAGGTCATTCTCATCATGTAGCCCAAGGTGTTTTTTCATGCACCAAATCCCCCGTAAATGTTATATGTGGTTTTTTTTTCTCGTGTTATTTGATATGAATTTCTAGCCTTTGGAGTTCATGTAGAAAAATGCAGTATCTTCTTTGTTTCAATACTACTCTTTTGGCTAACAAATCCAATCAGATTGAAGTCAGAAGGGAAGAGAGCCTTTGAAATACAGTATGTATCTTTTACTTGAATTAATAAAAACATTTTCACTAAGAAAAAAATTTCTTAGAATATAAATCTATCTAAAAGATTAAAAGATAACATATTTATGAAGATTAATAATCTAATCGTATATACATGTGTCTTATCTAGTAACATCTAATTCTTTAATGGAAACCATTGATTCTTTAATATTTTTAGATAGTATAAACCATAATATAATTATGGTAGGGTTTTCATGTGGGAGATGACGTTGAAAAAATGGATAGTGTTTAAGTTAGAATTTTCTATTTGTATGTATGAAAACCTATAACTATTATGTAAAACATAATCTTATAGTTGATTCAATGATGATCTATCCATAGGCTATTGTGACTGTGATTAATTTCATTTTTATTCCCTTTCGTCAGACAACATGGGACTATACTAATTGAATGTATTGTTTAGAATTAATGCTAGTTGAAGTTTTTTATAAAATTTTCAACATTTTTATAAAACGTTTAATACCTTTCATAAATTTATTTCCATGTTTTCCTATTAAATTGTCCTGATAATTTTTAGGACCAAAGAAATACATTGCTATACTTGATGGTATTATTTGGCATCTTCGCGAGGAAAATAGACTACTTGGCTAATATTCTTCATACCATATATTTTTGGAACGAATTTATTTCATTGATGTTTCCTAAATTGAGACTAGTGCTAACATTAGTTCGTAAGAATTTATTACTACGTTGAAATTTTCCATACCAAGGCTCTCAAAGTGAATGTTCTAGTTAGTAAACACATAATAACATGTGTCAACACTTTTGCGTGGTGCATGTTGTTTCTTGCATGGTAGGTATATTTGTTTCTTCAAATGCTAGTCCTGTTCGGCATGAATATCCTACTTATGCAAAATATTCCTAATATTTTGACATTGTTATTTCATTTCCCTTGTCCCCAACATGCATTACTCCAGTCGCGAGCTCAAATGATGATGATACCGAAGATGAATTTTATTTGCAATCA
The DNA here is from genome assembly GCA_034641835.2 of Pinus albicaulis. Taxonomy (NCBI): domain Eukaryota; kingdom Viridiplantae; phylum Streptophyta; class Pinopsida; order Pinales; family Pinaceae; genus Pinus; species Pinus albicaulis. The sequence goes on along the minus strand of CM076570.1, from coordinate 430,780,370 downwards.
TTCTTTTGTAGACAAAAACACCTAAACCCAAATCAATGCATTTATCCTCCCAGAGAGAATTGTTTCACCAAGGGAAGCTACCACCTCTAGATGACACTTATAAGGATATTCCCTTTCCATATTATTGTAATGTTCCTGGAGCCAAGATCCAGATCTTGAAGTTGCACAAAACTACTACTAAGTTGAATACATCTTTGTTGGGATTCGAAATATCTTCTAAACCTTACATGGATGCTAAACCTACCATGAATTTGCAATCTCCTTGTGTTGAAATTGGTATTTATATGGAATATCCTATACCAAAGAAGAATATATTGGTTACTTTAAAATTAAAGGTTTTGGAAGTACCATCAGTGTCTCTTTTCACTAGATATAATTCCAATGGTGTTAAGAGAGTTGAAAATAATCATGGGCTTTAGAAAAAATCAGAGGATGCTTATGGACAAGGATAATTTAACAATATGGATATGAAAAAGAAGAGAAACAAGGAGATTGTTCGCTTAGATTCTAGCTTTATGATGCTGCTACTGGGTCATTTAATTTCAAAGCTTCCAGAAACTTTAAACCAAGTGAAGACATCAAAGAAACCACTAACGTATTTATTGCAGTTTTTGTAGATTATTTTGAGGAGGGGCGTCTTTCTTGTTCCTATTTTTTAATATTTATACTCGGACACTGCTTATTGGCTCATTGACATGTAATGGCCCCATGCTGGTGTTGGGAGCTAGAAGGCACATCGTAATTTGAGTGGAGCCCATATGTGGAGAATAGCATGCCCCGTTTATAGTCTAGGTGAAACTAACGAGGAGGTTAGTGGTGATGAATTTATTAATTTCTTTAAGTGATAAAATTATTTCTTTATTTTCTCCAGTGTTGGGTTGCTTATGAGGCCTCCTGATTGAACATGCAAAATATCTTTCTCTCTTAGGTAACCTATCGGGAAATAATGGAACTGATGCCCACCCATTCATGAGAGTTGTCGTTCCTTCCTTCCAAAGGAGAAAATTTCTTTCATCCCTCGTGCTAGAGAAGAAATGGAAGTGCTATTGAAGCCCTTTACTCCCTTAGCTACTGGATAATCTTGAACATAATAATATATTGTTTATCTAGGTGGTGGTTCATTGGCTCTACCCATATGACAAGTGGTTATTTTACCACATTAGGTGGTGATTCAAGTTCGTCAATAGAATCAACATAATGAACTTCTTTCAAATCCTCATGTTAGCAAAGGTTTCTGAGCTCCATCACTATTCCTATGTCTATTAATTGATTTACTTAAAGAATACCTATTCATTAGTCCCGAAAGAAGATTTTCCATGATATTTCTTTGCGACCTCTTCTTGTGCATACCTTAGCTCACATGCGCGAGGGAGAGTAGGCATGAATGATGGAACTTATGTTAACAAGATATAAGGTTAGTACAACTCCTAGAGTGTGGAGAGGCGATACGTCGGATACATGCAAGCCCCACATGAAATATTACTGTGCCCACCTACAAGTTTTATTTTCTATATTTAATTTAATTTGTATCTATTTTTTTAATCATTTTTCTATATCAATGGAACCTACAAATTTAAAATAAAAAATTTGTAGAAAATTTAAAATAAAATAAAATAATTTCACATATGTATACACTATATCATCTTAGTCTTCAATCCAACATGAAGGTATGCAATGGGTGAATTACACTGAAACTGTGGATCAAGGCCACCATGAAGGTTAAAGCCACCATAAAGATAGGCACTAGTTGAATTGGAGAAGATTTTTAGTTGCATGGAATATTAGAGCTTCAACTCCTAGATGGGTTTCTCCAACTATATGATGTAGTCTTTATTTGAACTTTCACC